>CM022768.1:24655264-24785264 GCA_012411365.1 Ameiurus melas | reverse complement strand
TTTTGAATCCAGAGATCTTCCAAATGTGAATTATGTTGTTGCTTTGGAGCGCGTTAGCTCATAGACAACCTTAAGGCGAACAAATTCATACTTAAGGCCACAAAACTTTAAACTGCCTCCTTAATCAACATGATCTTTGAAGGAAAATAGCTGAAACAAGGTTTGAGAGTAGCCTAAATAAATAAAACCGATTTAGGTTTACTTAAAGTAGAGAATCAAAGTATGTTATTGGTTATTTCCAAAATTTAACCACGGCAACAGATTTTCCCAGACTGCCACACACATATAAAGGAGTCACAATAGAGCTACAGAAGCGAACGTCAAACGAGTTCAGGATAAGGGTTTCACACGGGGGCGGTAGGAGAAAGAAAGGCTGTAATAAAAGTTCATGCCAACTCTTTCACGAGAAAGCCCAAATAAATGAACTGGGAATCCAAAGCCATCAAAATGACCACGGTTTAACAGATTTACGCTGGAGGAACAGAATCGGTCACTGAACAGCAGAAAATGATAAACACAATGCCAGAGAGAACACATGGATCGTCTCATTTTGACAAGGTATATATACTAGTTCTGCATCATTCCACCACTAGAGGGACGGGTGCTGAAATTGGCAGCTTCGGTCATTAAACATTGGATGAAAAGAAAAATGGATGTGAAGAGGGACAAGAGTGGAGTTCATATGGAGAGGGGGAATGGAGGAGCAGTGACCTACCTCTGAGTCAAGCCACCATGTCAGTGTGAAATGAAGAACAAACATAAGGTGAAGTGACTGGCATTCATGAACAATGTGGGCAATGTCATGAAACAGTGCAAACCGTGGATATGGTAGGCACACACATGCGCACACACACACACACACACACACACACACACCTCAATTCAACAATTCTATACATTTTACTTGCAACTGAACACCAATCTGTGGTGCTCGAACAGACACAGAATGAGAGTGAAACCATTACAAAGCCACCAAGTTCAAGCCTCACAGCAGGGCTGTGTGCGTCAGAGAACATTTCCCATAATTTCACCCCAGACCACCTACCGCACTTCTCCTCATCGGAGTTGTCGCCGCAGTCGTTGTCGTAGTCGCACTGCCAGCGGCCCGGGACGCACCGGTTGTTCTTGCAGCGGAACTGATAAGGCTCACACGTTCTCTCATCTGCCACACAGAGACACAAAAGCTCAACGCAGAGTCTACTTAAACAACATGTATAAACAGAGCGGACAAAAGAGAGGCTGTGTACCGCACTCCTCCTTGGGCTCATCCGAGCCATCGCCACAGTCGTCCTCGCCGTCGCACTTCCAACGTGCAGGGATGCAACGACCCGAGTCCTTACAGCGGAACTCGTCCACGCCACACGTCATCTGAGCTGCAGATCGAGAGGGGAGGAGGAGGTAGGTCACGCACGGGTCGTGAGACACGCAACATGACCAGGGAGACAAAACAATCTGATAACCGCCCAAAACATTATCACTATTGATAAACCTTGATATCCAAAACAACTCCAGGTCAAAATAAAATAAAATAAAAGGGAGGCTGGTGAGGGAACTACTGTTTGTAGTCGTTATAAGTGATGAGGACTACCTTGTTTCACGGATGTTCCACAAGTGTAAATCTAACGATAAATGGATAAAAAAAAAAGACAAATATATATGGCAGAGCTATTCAATCCAGCTGGGGTGAATTTCAGATTTTAATAACCATCTCAGTCCTGGCAATATTTACGCATTTTGCGTAGGAGTTCCGCATTTGAACATTTATCGCGTCTTTTTTCCAGAATAAAATGGCAATTTGCAGCGAACAGTGGTGGCGTAGCGATATTGAACCCAAGGATATTAAACGATGCTCTCTGGAAGCACCACACCCTTCCCCCACCTCACACTAGGAATGACTTGGCTCAGGAATGCAGTGCTTGAATGATACACCGACACAACCCATGTTCTGTCACGGTGCACAGTTTATACCAAAAAAAACGGTCCAAACTTTAACCATGGGCAAAATTTGGAACTGGGAAAAGCATTCAATGGGCTGAACTAAAAAGTCGGAATATATCGGAGATTGTGTACGTTTAGAAAGTAAAAAAAAAATCTAATATGTATACACACTACACACTACTTATGAGCTAATTGATTTAAATAGCTTTGCTACTTTTACATCCCTAACTGTGATTAATCGATAATGAAGTTCCTTTCCTATTAACACTATCTTTATAATACAAATTTTCTCCATTAGTAGTTACAATCCTCACCTACATCAACGAGTATTACCCGCAGAATAACCCCGGCGCACCACGCAAAAAGTTTGTAAAGTAAGTCTGAGGCTTACTGCAGTTGGCTGGTTCGTCAGAGCCGTCCACGCAGTCGTTGTCACGGTCACACATCCAGACACGGGGAATGCAGCGCTTAGTGATGACGCACTGGAACTGGTTGGGTGCACATGTCACCTCGGCTACATCGACACACCGTGCCAGTTAGCATACAAACCACTCAGACACACTCGCAAGAGACGGGTTATGCATTATGATGAAGGAGAACGGGACTTATATATGAGACGATCGTACAGCCGACAAAACAAGCCGACGGCAGACGAGCTATGGTGGAGAAAAGAGACAAGACACTCACGGCAATCTTTCTCATCTTCTCCCTGACCGCAGTTGTTCTGGCCGTTGCAGCGGAAAATTCCGGGAATGCAGCGGCTCGGGTGCGAGCACTTGAACTGGCTGGGCAGGCACACATGGATGTCTACGCCACACACACACACACACACACACCAACACAGACATGTTAGACAAATCTGCCTGTATGATCATTTAGAACAAAATTCTAGTATAATTTACGTTTTCATTCGGCCTAAGCAATCAAAATCCAAGACAGTGGGTCATTTAGAATCTTTTCAGCCTGATGGATCAGTTAAGCAATCACTTATGCAACATGCTGTAAATGTGCTGTGCATTTCGGTGCGTGGAGGGACAGTACCGCAGTTGGCCTCGTCCGAGTTGTCCTGGCAGTCGTTGTCTCCATCACAGATGTAGGCGGGGTTTGTGCAGATGCCTGTGCCACACTGGAACTGTCCCGGCCGACATTTAAACTCCGCTAAACGCAACACACAACAAGTTATTCTCTCTCTCTCTCTCCCTCCATCTATTCATTGTGTCTCACGTTCTCATTATGTATTCCTTGTCTTTAGCTCTCAGTTTTTTTCATTATCTATTCATTATGGCTCTCTCTGTCCATCTGTCAGTCTCTTATCTATCCATTCATCCATCTGTCTCTCTTACTTCGTCTCGCTGTCCATCTGTCTCTCTCTTAGACTGAGAGAGACCGACTGATGGGACAGGGAGACCCTCTTACTCTCTATCCATTCATCCATCTGTCTCAGTCTCTGCCAGTCCATCTCTCTTACTCCATCTGGCTCTTTCTCTCAGTCTCTATTACTGTCTCCCTGTCCATCAGTCTGTCTCTCTCACAGTTTCTCTTACTCTGTCTCACTGTCCATCTGTCAGTCTCTCTTACTCTCTATCCATTCATCCATCTGTCTTGGTCTCTGCCAGTCCATCTCTCTTACTCGGTCTCTTTCTCTCGGTCTCTCTTACTCTGTCTCGCTCTCCATCTGTCGGTCTCTCTCGCAGTCTCCCTGTCCATCAGTCTGTCTCTCGCAGTTTCTCTTACTCTCCATCCATTCATCCATCTGTCTCAGTATCTGCCAGTCCATCTGTCCATCTCTCTTACTTTGTCTCGCTCTCCATCTGTCTCGTGCAGTCTCTCTTACTCAGTCTCGATGTGCATCAGTCCATCTCCATCAGTCCCTGTCAATTTGTCTCTCTCTCTGCCCTGCCTTCTATATGTCTCTTTCTCCATCTCTGTCCCTCTCCCTGTCCATCTTTCAGTTCAGTTCAGTAGTACTTTATTGACATGAATGTTCTCATATTGTTACCAAAGCAAATAGTGCAGGTAAGATTGAAACAAAAGTTATACATGTACATGAAACATCTCTCTCAATCATAAGCATAATAATCACAATCATCATCATCATCATCATCGTCATCATCAAAAACTGACATGCATAACTGATATACAAAGGGGTCTGTTCAAGACACTATGTATCTCACCGTCCTTCCAGCTGTGACATTCCGTCTCCGTGTCCTTCTCCTAAAATTATACTGAATTTCTCATCTTCTGTTAGCTCACAGAAATTCGTTATTTTGTGAGTCATGTCAGGGAAAGTCTTTCTTATTTGCTGATATTTTTGGCAGTGGCACTCGACCCCACCGCTCGCACAGTGAGCACACGGTCTCTGAGCAGAAAGGATTTTGCGCTCCTGTCTGTGCTCACTCAGCCTGTACTTGTTCAGGATGTCTCTGCTAGTGAAAAGATGCAAGACAATTCGTACTCTCTGTTTGGGGCGAACCGTCTCAGAGCTCCACGTACACTCTTCTCATCTGTTCAGTAACGGCGTTGACTCGGATTAGACTCTGGTCTGAGACTGCTGCGTGTAAGTGAGTCTCAGGACCAGCTGACAGGAGAAGACTGGTTTTAGGGCGGAGCTCTTGGGTTCTCACTACTTGTTTTAAGAGGTTTCCAACATGCTAGTGTTCTCTTTTGTGCTGGTATACTCGGTGGGAATCGGCCTAATTCTGCATCATTGGTTGGATGGTTCTGCACTATTTTGCATGCAGGGACTCTATGGGAGGCTTGTCCCATCTAGTGTAGTCATGTGTACTGAGTGGAGCCCAAACCTTTCATCTATATAGCAAGTCCATCTATGTGACTTTCTCTGTCCTTCTGTCTCTCTTTCTCTCCAAGTCAGTCAACTTGACTTTCATTCTGTCCGTCACTCTCTCTCTATCTATCTGTTTCTCTGTCCATCAGTCTGTCCTTCTCACTCTACCCTTCCGTCCATCTGTCTCGGTCAGGCCATCTCTCGATCACTGTCTGTCTGGCAGTGTCTCTCTCCATCCATTTATCTATCCATCCATCTCCCTCCCTCTGTTCACCTCTCTCTCTCACGGCAAAGACATCAAGACTTTATACTCACGGCAGTCAGCAGGTTCGTCTGAGCGATCTCCGCAGTCGTCTTCAGTGTCGCACTTCCACCAGAAGGGGATGCACTTATCGTTCTTACACACAAACTGCACGCACACAACAATAAGCATCTGATAATAACAGCACTTCATAATTTACTCAACTTTGTACTGATGCATTCTGCTAGGGATCTTACTCTCTGAACAAGCTGCACGGTCACGTTGACCAATAATAAAGTTAAAAACCGTAAAACCAGTTGTTATAAGTTGAAGAAATGACCCAACCCCATAAGAAGAAATGACCCAACAACAGTCATAGGACAGTTTATATAGAGAAATCACCATCACAGTGCAACTTCGACAACTAGTACCCAAAACTGTGAATGTGTAATTAACATATTGTACTACTAATTGAATATTTGACTGGCTACTTCTATTAAAAAATTAATTAAAAAAAACAGACAACATTTGTAATATCATAGGAGATTGTCTGGGTATCAATGTCTACTAATAAAAGGAATAGCCGGGATTAGAATTAGCGTGTCCCAAATGGTAGCATGTTGAAATGAGTATCCCAAAGCTACCCGGATGGTCTACTATGCACCGTAGATTTTCAAAGTGTTGATCTGTGAACATTTTTTTCAACTAACATTGCCCATAACTCCTTGCGCGAGGGAGGAGGAACTTTATAGCAGCTTGCTTTGCCGAACTCAACCTGCAAACATGCCGTAAGAGTGATTCGTCGGTGATATGATGTCAGTGTAAGAACTTAAAATGTTAAGCACTAAATATAAAAATTTATCCATCCGTCCATCCATCTTCTACCGCTTACTCCTTCTTCAGGATCACGGGGAACCTGGAGTCTATCCCAGGGAGCATCGGGCACAAGGAAGGGTACACCCTGGACAGGGTGCCAGTCCATCGCAGGGCACGATCACACACACACACACACACCCATTCATACACTACGGACACTTTAGACATGCCAATCAACCTACCATGCATGTGTTTGGACTGTGGGAGGAAACCGGAGTACCCGGAGGAAACCCCCGCAGCACGGGGAGAACATGCAAACTCCACACACACATGGCCCCGGCGGGAATATATAAAAATTTATGTAAAAAATGTAATTGTATATATGACCCCCGTCTTCCAAAGAGTTCCACATTTAACTCAATCCATAGAACATTCTCCCAAAATGTTTGAGGATCAAGGTACGTTTCGGCAAAATACAGACGAGCCTTAATGTTCTTCTGGGTTAGCGGTGGTTTTCACCTCGCCATTCTTCCATGGATGCCATTTTTGCCCGGTGTCTTTCTGTCTTTCAATTTCAGCACCCGTCCCTCTAGTGGTGGAATGATGCAGAGTCATGAACAGTGAACTTTTTTGATGCAAGAGAGGCCTGTAGGTCCTTTGATGTTGTCCTTGGCTCTTTTGCGACTTCCTGGATGAGTCGTTGCTGTGCTCTTGGAGCACTCTATCCTTCTAAACTTTGTTCATACACTTCAAGATTTCATGTTTAATTGCAAAAAATCGACACTGGTTCCACCCAATTAAAGAAGTAAAATCTGCACAAGCATACTGTAGGAACAGATATTTTTACATTCAGCACAACTACTGTTCCCCCCCCAGTGGTGCACACACCTGGCTAGCCGTGCAGTTAGACAGGCACTGTTTTCCATCTGCAGCCAGGTAGAAGTTAGTTGGACAGGCGCACTTGTAGCCTCCTCCAGGGGACAGCAAACACAAGTTACTGCAGCCTCCATTATCCACCTGACATGGGTGAGTCTCCACTGCAGACAGAGGAAAAGCCGTTTCTCAGTACTACTAAGTTTTAATTATTTGAATCCGGCTGAAGATCACGTACACTGCTCTACACGATTTACACAAGAAAGAGTTTGAGAGTTATCTGATCAGACATGCTCGCCCCTAACCTTATCTAATCAAAGTCTTTCATCTATTTATTAACATTCAGTTGCAATCAAAATTATTGAACCCCCAGTGCAAATCAGGTTTCTTGTCAAAACGTACAGACTTTCAGCTGTTTGCGATGAACAAATCAAACAAAAGCGACTGAAATAGTTCAACAAGATAGATGCTTCAAGTGGTTTCCCCAAATTCAACTGAAAATGCAACTTATAATGACTTCTCCAGTTTCAAAATTATTCACCCTCTACATGGCAACCATCTTTAGTACTTAGTAGAACTCTGTTTACTCTTATGACCTGCTGCAAACAAGATGCAGATCTCCTGAGGAATCTTAACCCGTTCCTCATGAGCAATGGCCTCCAGTTCAGTAATATTCTTGGGTGTGTGTGGTGCAACCATCTTCTTCAAATTTCATCAGAGATTTTCTATGGGGTTCCAGTCAGGTGACTGTGATGGCCTTGTAGAATCTTCCAGGACTTCTTCTGCAACCAAGCCTTGGTGGAATTTGAGGTGTGCTTGGGATCATTGTCCTGTTGGAAGGTCCAGTGATGCGCAAGCTTCAACTTCCTCACAGACGGCATGATGTTTTCTCCTAGGATTCCCTGATACTTCAATGAATCCATCTTGCCTTCCACACGCTGCAGGTTTCCAGCCCCAGAGCATCACCGAGCCACCACCATGCTTGACTGTGGACAGAGTGTTCTTTCTTCATTCTTCTTCCTCCAGACATACCTCTGATCCAACATGCAGAAAAGTTCCAGTTTTGTTTCATCGCCCCACAGAAAAGAATCCCAAAACATCTGTGGATTATTTATATGATTTTGAGCAACTTTTCTGGTCAGTAGTGGTGAACGTCTTGGAGTTCTGGAATGGAAACCTTCTGCGTTTAGTACACACCATACTGTGCTCACTGAAACCTCAGTGTCTGTTACACCAAGTCTCACTGCAGGTCTTTTGCAGTCACTCGAGGGGTTTTCACACCCTGCCTTCTCACAAATCTGCTTGCAGCCGTTGATAACTTCCTTTTTCTGCCCCTTCCAGGTATTTCATACAATGTCTACCCCTATCCAATTCAGGTATCAACCCTTGATTAGTTTAATCAGGTGTGCTTGAGACAACACCTGTTTTGCATATTTGTGCTGTTGTGAGTTCTATTCAGGGAGTTGAATCATTTTGAGACTGGCATTATTGCATTTTCAGTTGAATTTGTGGAAACCACTTGAAGCATTCTTTGTGTTTCAATTGCTTTTTCAATTGCTTTTGTTTGATCTGTTCGTTGCAAACAGCTGAAAGTAAATTTGGACAATAAACCTGATTTGCACTGGGGGTTGAATCATTTTGATTGCATCTGTAATGCAGAGAATGAGCAAAATGAATAAAACACAAGACCCTTGTGGGCGTCTTTGTCTGACTTCGAAAACAAACATAATGAAAATTGTAATAGTATTCGAAAAGGAAAATGAATTAAGACGAGTTAATTGTGTGCATCCCATAATACTCTGGCTTTCTGTAGGTTAGATCTGCATAATGAGTTTTTGTATGAATCTGATAAGCTTGGTAGGAGCTGTGTGAGCATGTGTGTGTCCTCACCGGCAGGCTGTCTATAGGGATGGTAAATGTGGATATCCATAGGCCTGTGCAGTGTGCTGATCAGCATGGTCTTGTTGGTGCCCAGTGTTTTGTGAGCTCTGTTGATGGACTTGGTCTCCCAGTCGGTCCAGTAGATGTAATCCTCAAACAGAGTCATGGCGAAGATGTGTGGGATGTCGTGATTCAGCACTGCATGCAAGAACACAGGCTGAGCAACACAACCTACATTCCTTCTCACGGCGCACTGTTACACATTCCACCGTTTTAATGAAACACTAACTCTATAACGACCAACATGGCATCGCACGATTTTAAGGTCATTTGCACAGCCACCTTCTACAAAATTTCCACAGTTTTCTAACAAATGAATACTAGGGCTAGCTGAGATGATATCACACCAAAAAACAACTCAATACTGACATCCAATCAACTGTTAGTGCAAATAATATTGGATAAAGTACTGATACAATATACTGGAAAAGTGTGCTGTCTTATCATTCATCATAACAACAATAATGTATCATAGCGTCACCACAGATCGGTCTTTGCATGATCACTTAATGTGTGTGTGCATGCGTGCGCGCATGACAGATAGACAAAAGTAGAGAGATAAAGGACAGGCAAAGAGTCAGCCAGACAAGAGAAACAGATAGATAAGACAGATAGAGAGATGGGTAGAGAAAGAGAGATATGAAAATGGGATAGAAAAAAGGACAGACAGAAAAGAAAACTAGACACAAAGAGAGTAAATATTGATAGATAGATAGATAGATAGATAGATAGATAGATAGATAGATAGATAGATAGATAGATAGATAGATAGATAGATAGATAGATATAGATAGATAGATAGATAGATAGATAGATAGATAGATAGATAGATATGAAAAGGGAAGAGAGAAAAAGAGGACAAACAGGCAGGCAGACAGACAGACAGGAGAGAAAACTAGACACAGAGAGTATAGATAGATAGATAGATAGATAGATAGATAGATAGATAGATAGATAGATAGATAGATAGATAGATAGATAGATAGATAGATAGATAGATAGATAGATAGATAGATAGATAGATAGATAGATAGATATGAAAAGGGGAGAGAGAAAAGGACAAACAGGCAGGCAGACAGACAGACAGGAGAGAAAACTAGACACAGAGGATAGATAGATAGATAGATAGATAGATAGATATATAGATAGATAGATAGATAGATAGATAGATAGATAGATAGATAGATAGATAGATAGATAGATAGATAGATAGATAGATAGATAGATGGATGAATGGGAGAGAAAAAAATACAGACAGACAGACAGGAGAGAAAACTAGACACAGAAAGAGAGATTAAAGATTGATGGATAGAAAAACAGACAGATAGAAAAGTATAGAGAGAAAAGGGCAGCAAAACGGGCAGGCTGGCAGGAGAGGAGAGAAACAGGAGAGAAAGATGGACACAAAGAGCCAGAGTAAAGATTAAGATAGAGAGACATACATACAATAGGATATAGAATAATCTATAAATATAGATTAAATATAAATATAGACAGACAAATAACGTAAACATAGACAGACAGATAGGTAAATAAATAAATAGACAGAAGATAGAGAGAAAAATGGACAGAACAAACAGATAGACAGGAAGACAGAGTGAGAAAGACAGTCAGAAAGAGTGAATATTAAGACAAAGATAGAAAAAGGGAGACAGAAAACGACAGACCAAGACAAATAGATAAAGAGCTAGAAAAACGGACATAGAGAGTGAAGATAGATAGATAGATAGATAGATCTCTCCACAGAAAGACAAAGAGAGACTCTGTACCAATGTGCCTGTTGGAGCCGTCGAGGCTAGCGAAGGCGATGTAGTCCTCGCGAGCATCGGCCCAGTAGATGCGGTCGTTGATGAAGTCCAGCGTGAGGCCGTTGGGCCACGTGATCTTGTCCTTGATGATGATGCTGCGGTTCGTGCCGTCCATTCCGATACGGCCGATGTGAGGCACGTCTCCCCAGTCTGACCAGTACAGATAACTGCAAACACCCGCACGTCAGAAATTCAACATTTGCATAACGATCAGCGGCAAAACCGTTACTGCGAAAGAAAATGAATTTACAACATTCATGTCGATAAAATAACGACACTGCTTCCTCAAATCCTACCAGATTGTGTGATTCACCTCCGAGTATGTGTGAGTGCGCGAGTTCTGCGTGCTCACCCATTGCGCACGTCCACAGTCACAGCTCGAGGCTCCCTCAGACCGCTGTTGACCAGCATGCTCCTGTAAGCCCCGTTCAGTTTGGAAACCTCGATGGTGTCTCGGCCCTTATCGCACCAGTAGAGGTTGCCCCCGACCCAGTCCACCGCCAGACCGTCCGGATTACTCAGAGATGTCCGGTGCAGCACCTACAACAAAGACCATGCAGGAATGCATACAAGAAGCACACGAAGAACAACTCCGCCTTTATCGCTGGATAGCAGAAACCTCACACGTACCTCGACGTTACTGCCGTTCATGTGCATGCGGCGGATCATGCTGCCCTGCGTGGTCACGTCTGTCCAGTAGATCATCTGCTCTGCATAGTGATAGTCCAGTGCCACAGCATTGTTCAAACCCTGTTCCACACGATCACAAAATTAGCCAACGCGCTAACTCTTATCGTTATTTTAGCAGACGCACTGAAGAAACCCGGAACTCGTTCGTCGATCCAGATTGAACGAGGGTAAAAGCGGACATTAAAATGACGGTAGAACATCAGGCACTCTTACCTGTTTGATGAGGGTGTAGTTGCTGCCATCTAGGTTGAGCTTCCTTAAGTAGTAGCGGTTAGCAAAGAGCAGATAAGCCTCCTCTTCTACAAAAAAGAAAATGTCAAGCCCAGCCAATTATCCGTCAAAGGAAATACTCCACCGGTCAAAAGTTTGTGGACACCCGACTGCAAATGTTTCTCATGATCTTAAAAAGCGTTTGATCTGAAGGTGTGTGATGAAATGTTTGAAAGCGGTCTTGTAGACAAAATCATACTTGTACTAACATATTCATTTATTTCACTAGGAAACTAACATTTTATCCACAAATTGAATATATATATATATATATATATATATATATATATATATACACACACACACACACACACACACATGCATACATATATATACAACACACATATATATATATATATATATACACACACACACACACACATGCATACATATATATACACACACACATATATATATATATACATATATGTATGTATGTGTATATATATATATGTATATATATATATATATATATATATATATATATATATATATATATATATATATATATATATATTTTTTTTTTTAATTTTAAACGGATGACTCAGAGAAATATTTCCCAAAAGCAGGCGATAAGAGTCCGGCGTCGGTATGAACTCCTTTAATACTGTTAAATAAAAAAATACATTTCAGGGAAATTCCTCAAGAAATCGCTCGAGAAAATGCCAAGAAAACAGTTCTATAAATTCTTGTCAAAAAAGGGCGTCTACTTTGAAGATGCTAAAATACTAATTTATTTCAGGGTTGGTGTTTTTTTTTTTTAATTATTATTCCTATAGTTCCATTTGTGTCGTTCCAGAGTTTTGATGACTATTATTATTCTAAAATGTGGGGGGAAATCATCAAAATAAACAGTATTTATAGTGTAAGTGAGAGTGGGTTTTGTTCTGTTCATACCGGAAGAGGACTTGCAGCGTGTAGAGTCGTTAGCATGCACCGCATAACCTTCCACGCAGAAGCAGTGGAAGCTACCATGGCTGTTGACGCAGCGCTGAGAGCAAGGGTACGTGGTGGTGCACTCGTCCAAATCCATACATGTCTTGCCATCCTTTTTCAGACGGAATCCAGGCTCACAGCGGCACTGAAGAACGACAATACCAAATAAAAAAAAAACAACAAATAATAAATAAATAATAAATAAAAATCTGTGTGTTTATACTTATAATCGGAATGTTAAACAGTGCTAGCCAGATAATCAAACCAGAGAGAATCTGACCTGTTGTATATGGAAGAGGAAGTAGTTTTTGTTTTTTTTGTATTTATATATTTTTAATTACAATTTTGATTCATTTTAATTATGCTTACTACCATTTGGTGGTCATTTCTGAACATACTAATCACCAGTGATAGAAATTGGTACTGATATTTCACCTTACTGGAAGAAGGGTGGATGGATATCTAAATCTACAGTGGTGTGAAAAAGTGTTTGCCCCCTTCCTCATTTCCTGTTCTTTTGCATGTTTGTCACACTTAAGTGTTTCGGAACATCAAACCAATTTAAACAATAGTCAAGGACAACACAAGTAAACACAAAATGCAATTTGTAAATGAAGGTGTTTATTATTAAAGGTGAAAAAAATCCAAACCATCATGGCCCTGGTGAAAAAATGATTGCCCCCCTTGTTAAAACATACTATAACTGTGGTTGTCCACACCTGAGTTCAATTTCTCTAGCCACACCCAGGCCTGATTATTGCCACACCTGTTCACAATCAAGGCATCACTTAAATAGGAGCTGCTTGACACAGTAAGGTCCACCAGAAGATCCTTAAAAGCTACACATCATGCCAAGACCCAAAGAAATTCAGGAACAATTGAGAAAGAAAGTAATTGAGATCTATCAGTCTGGAAAGGGTTATAAAGCCATTTCCAAAGCTTTGGGAATCCAGCGAACCACAGTGAGAGCCACAAATGGCGAAACATGGAACAGTGGTGAACCTTCCCAGGAGTGGCCGGCCAGCCCAAAATTACCCCAAAAAGCGCGAACGACTCATCCAAGAGGTCACAAAAGACCCCACAACAACGTCCAAAGAACTGCAGGTCTCACTTGCCTCAGTTAAGGTCAGCGTTCATGCCTTCACCATCAGGAAAAGACTGGGCAAAAATGGCCTACATGGCAGAGTTCCAAGGAGAAAACCACTGCTGAGCAAAAAGAACATCAAAGCTCGTCTCAATTTCTCCACAACACATCTTGATGATCCCCAAGACTTTTGGGACAACATTCTGTGGACCGATGAGACAAAAGTGGAACTCTTTGGAAGGTCTGTGTCCAAGTATATCTGGCGTAGAAGGAACACTATATTATATTATATTATACCAACAGTAAAATATGGTGGTGGTAGTGTGATGGTCTGGGGCTGTTTTGCTGCTTCAGGACCTGGAAGACTTGCCGTGATAAAAGGAACTATGAATTCTGCTGTCTACCAAGAGATCCTGAAGGAGAATGTCCGACCATCTGTTCGTGTACTCAAGCTGAAACGAACTTGGGTTCTGCAGCAGGACAATGATCCTAAACACACCAGCAAGTCCACCATCGAATGGCTGAAGAAAAACAAAATGAAGACTTTGGAGTGGCCTAGCCAAAGTCCTGACCTGAATCCTATTGAGATGTTGTGGTATGACCTTAAAAAGGCCGTTCATGCTCGAAAACCCTCTAATGTAACTGAATTAGGACAATTCTGCAAAGATGAGTGGGCCAAAATTCCTCCAGGACGCTGTAAAAGCCTCATTGCACGTTATCGCAAACGCTTGGTTGCAGTTGTTGGGTGGCCCAACCAGTTATTAGGTTTAGGGGGCAATCACTTTTTCACACAGGGCCATGATGGTTTGGATTTTTTTTCACCTTTAATAATAAACACCTTCATTTACAAATTGCATTTTGTGTTTACTTGTGTTGTCCTTGACTATTGTTTAAATTGGTTTGATGTTCCGAAACACTTAAGTGTGACAAACATGCAAAGGAACAGGAAATGAGGAAGGGGGCAAACACTTTTTCACACCACTGTATACTTTTATCTACTGTATATTTCCATTTGTGCAGACTGCAAACCCGATCACATCGCAACATCACGAACACGATCAACATCACCATTATCACAACATCATCATCAGAAACATCACTGAGGAAGCAGGGGCGTGCTTGAGTGCCGGTTCTGTGAATGGAGGGTCGGGGATGGAGAAGGTGAGTGGTATGGAATGCACACCTGTGTGGAAGTGGGAGAAACCAGCATGGAGTAGTGCGGGTGTGTGCATGTGTGTGTGAATATAAAAAAAGCTGAAAGCGAAAGTCAAATAAAGCACCTTTTGAGTTGTCCCAAGTCTGCCTGAACTTTCTGCCCGAACTTGGGGAAAATGTCACAATCAACATCAACACCACCAACATCACAATCAACACCACCATAAACACCACCACCACCTAACATCACCATTACTAACATCACCACCAACACCACTGTTAATAATAACCACTTAAATAGCATTAAAAAATTGGAGAGAAAAGGTAACTAAATCACTCCACCAGACACCAATTTATTTAATATCCACTTATCTGCCCATTATAAACAATAATATCTACAAATCTAGCTCCATCTGTCTGCATTAATCACTACAGATCTATATTTACATGGCTCCCTGTCCACCTCTCCTCCATTGATATCTAGATCTCTTGCCGGTTTATGGTGCAAAATTGGTCAGAATTAGGCCCAAAAGCATGAACACAAACAAAATCAATACAAAATAGCATGTGTACTCAACACGCGCGCACACACACACACACACACACACACCTTGTATCCAATCTTGAGGTCCTCACAGTGCTGTGTGCAGCCACTGAGCTTGCTGTTGAGACACTCGTTGACGAAGCAGTTGTGCTCGTCTGAGCCATCGCCGCAGTCGTCTTTCCAGTCACACAACGCATCCTCGCTCACACACTTCCCGTTGTTGCACAGATGTTCAGAGTCATTACAGCGCTTCTCTGTGAATGCACACATATACACACACACACAACTAGAATTACACTTCAATGCTTCAAAACATCTGATCTGAGATGATGATCAATTTGTCGGCTTTTAAAACTTTTTCCATGTACTGTTAGTCTCAGTCGAAAGAACGCATTATTCGTATCTAGAAAGCTGTAGCGAATTTTGTGAATTGGAACGGGTCAAGTCAGGGCTTTTCTGTAGTTCTCTTCAGGACTGGACAGCGCCATACTTCACTCAACCCTCAAACTGCATCAGAGAAGACTGTAGAATCGTACCGCTTTAGCTTCAAAATACCGCCGAATAGAGTCGCCATTTTGAGTCTCTTCAGTGACTCGAGTCATTTGGTTCTGTTCAGTTAAAATGATTCGTTGAGATTCGTTCACCGATTTAACGAAGCTTGAGCAATACCGAGCTGCCACGTGTGAGGCCAGAACTGGGGTCAGCTTTGGCAGGGTTGTAATGAAAATGCACCAAAAACTGCACAGGGATGTATAGGCAAGGGACAATATAGCCACCAAAATAGACACCGGGCCATGTCAGTACTATTTGGGCTTATTTTACAAAATAAGGTCATAAGCTTACATATGCCCTGCAGAATCTGCAAAATGTTAACAACTGAAAATAAAGAAGTAAATAAAAGAGGCATCATAAAATGTTTCTATGAATAAGACCATTTCATATGACAGACGTATACATACAGTCCACAAGACACAACAATTAGCTAAATTTATACAAATGAACCAGCTCAAAAGTTTACATACCCTTGATCTTTAATGCTGCGTGTCGTTACCTGGATGATCAGCGACTGTGTTTATGTTTTGTGATAGTTGCTCAGGAGTCCCTTGTTTGTCCTGAGAAGTTAAACTGTTCTTTAGAAAAATCCTCCAGGTCCTCCACATTCTTTGCTTTTATAGCATCTCCTGCATATTTGCCCCCTTTCCAACAGTGGCTATATGATGTTGAGACACTTTTCACACTGAGGACGACTGAGGGACTCGTACACGACTATTACAAAAGGTGCAAACGTTCACTGATGCTCAAGAAGGCAACACGATACAAAAGCCAGAGGGGTGTAAACTTTTGCACAGGAGGATCGGTGCAAATAGAGTACAGCTAAATTTCCGTCACAACCGAAAGATTAGCTGATTTAATCGCCGAGCGGTGACCGAGAAAGGAGCGAATCTTAGTTACATGCAACAATCCAAAACACCCCCCCCCCCGCACACACACAAAAAAACCCCCAAAATAACCAAACAAAATAATTTACCCAAATACTACTTTCAATAATTGGAAGAAGCCATTCAAGGTAGATTTAACATTTAAAATGACATTTTAAGTGCAGTGGTACTTGAACACCACCACATCCTCATTCCTCAATTCCTAAAGACGCGAGTGAAATGCAAAGACACGGCCATCAGGTCCACGAGCTCATCGTAGCAGTCAATCTCTCCAGGCAGGGGCGACGTTAATGAGGCGGCAAACCGGCCGCCATCAACCCTTTCATCAAGCTCACACACTGTGTTGCACAGCTGGGTCCTAGCCAGGGATTTTATGACCACAAGCTTTTTATGGCTTCACGTACAGCTGCAATGGAACCCTGTCTTTTTCATTTTCACACAAGTATGACAGCAGGGATAATACATTGGGGCATATGATGTCTGCCATGATTATGTACTGTATAGGGGAAAAATGTGTACGAAGGAACAGATCAAATTTGAAGATAGAGGGGGTGGGGGGTATATTCTTAGTATAAGGTCTATAAGGTGCATAAATATAATCTTGTGACTTGCATCGTCTACTGTGAGATTTGCTGTGATTCGAGAATAATCGGAATCGAGAATCTAACAGTGCGGATACTGAAATGGTTTCACGTCTTCGTGTTTGCGGTTACCTGGCTCGGTGCAGCGGAGGTTACTGGGGGCTTCGTCCGAGTGGTCATGACAATCGAACTCGCCATCACACTCCCAGTTCTTCTGCTTTAGGCACTGGCCATTATCACAGCGGAAATCGTTGGGAGCACAAGTGGGGTACTCTGTTACAGAAACACACAATGGCTCATTAAATGCATAAACTTGAACCTTTCCCTTAAGAAAGAGTAGTATACACAGATTAAAACCACGGACAGGTGAAGTGAATAACCTTGATTATCTCATTACTTTGGCACCAGTCAAGGGGGTGGGATATAATAGGCAGCAAGTGAACAATCAGTTCCCGAAGTCGATGTGTTGGGAGCAGGAAAAATGGGCAAGTGTAAAGACCTTTGACAAGAGCCAAACACGATGCACATTGTCGTGTATCTGGACTATCTATGGTGTCTGGAATTTGCATTCCCCCCCCAAACTCGCGGAACACGCGCATGGTCCGCAGATTATCGGCATTCAGATCCAGACTGGGACGAGGATGATGAGGATACCAAAACGCACACAGACACACACACTCACCACATTCAAGAGACTCGTCAGAACCGTCACGGCAATCCAAGTCGTGATCGCACACGAAATGCTTGGGGATGCACTGCTTATTCTGGCACTGGAACTCCGTGTCATCGCAGGTCTTATTATTCGCTAGAAAGAGACACGACGAGGTATAAAGTGAGGATAGGGAGAAAGAAAGAAAGAAAAAAAAAAAAGAAGGGGGTTAATGGCAAAAAGTGCTTAAATGAAGTGAGTGGACACTTACTGCAGCCAGCCTGCACACCCTCATCAGCTCCATCTGGACAGTCTTTATCCCCGTCACACTTCCAGCGCTGGGGCACACAGTGGGAGCCGGGGCAGTGGAAGGCTTCGGGACTGCACGTCTTCGAATCTGGAATAACATTGTTTTAGTTGTCTAGCAGAAAAAAAAAATCCAGGCCCTTGAACGAGCGGACAACTGTTTTTAAGAGCATACGTACACGGCCAGGTCCATAAGTATTTGGACAGGGATTCAATTTTCGGAATTGTGCCTCTCTATACCACCACAATGGTGAAATGAAGCGATCAGACCTTCGGCTTTAACAAAAATATTCCATTAAATGCTTCGGAATTACAGAGCACCTCCATTTTTCACAGGCTCAAAAGTAACCGGACAAACCGGACATCAAATCATAAATATTAGGATTATTTTTAATACGCGAGTGCAAATCCTTTGCCAATTTTTGACACTGGAGACTCGGTCCAAAAGCAATTATAGAAAATTCATCAATTAAATGATTTATTCATTAAATAATTTATTAATCACCTTCTGACCAATCAGAATCAAGAATTTACTCTGTGCTGAGGTATAATAATAATATAGTTAATAGTTTGATAGTCTCTCTACTCTGTTAAAACAGACACCACCCAGTTGGCATCTCTCATTAGTCCACCAATCCCCACACCACCCAACGCCCACACCGACAGCGGTTATGACTCACTGCATCGGCTGCCCTCGTCTGTGCCATCTCCACAGTCATCGGTGCCGTCACACACCCAGGAGCTGGAGATACAGCGGTGATTCCCACACTCGAACTGCGTTGGCGAGCAAAACTTATCTATACAGTGGAAAAGACAGCATGTGAGACAAAAGCGGAGATGTAATTGTCAGACGATATCCCTTTAAGAGCGAGCTCCAGTTGTAGGGGCTCTGGTTCAGGCTTGCCACTAACCGCAATGGGTCTCGTCTGTTCCGTTTTCACAGTCATTCTCTTTGTCGCAAGTCCAGCTCATGGGAATGCAACGGCCGCTGGGACAGGCGAAGAAGTTCACAGGACACTTCAGCTTCCTCTTCTCTGTAACAGACACATTGACTCCAGAAGTTACTAGATGCTTGTTTTGTGGAGAGTAAGCGCGCGTAGTATTTATGTAGGCACGGGCGTGTCTGACCTGGGCAGTTCCTCTCATCAGAAAAGTCTCCGCAGTCGTTTGAGCCGTCGCACTGCCAAGAAGGCGCGTAGCACAGTGTGGTGTATTCACATTTCTGGAAGGTCACACCTTTAACTCCTAACAGGTAGAAGCTCAAGCAATCTGTTGGGCCTGAGGGAGAGCGTGAAATATTTAGAAATAAATCATTTTGGGTTTTTTTTTCCTGTAATTCTTGCTGACCTCTTGATGCGATCCCTGAGCAGTTACGGGGTTGAGGCAGGATCAGACGATGGGCTGCATGGTACTTAAACTTAACTCTAGAAACCATTAAACAAAGATTGCGACACAATTTGTTGAGATTTTTTTTAATGCTACTTGAATTGACCTCACACAACGCCCACATCTTGGCCCAAACCTGCAGGTAACTTCAAAAGTTTGCTCGATTTCACGTAAATTTCAAAACCCCGAAGGGACTGGAATACCCTTTGGCTATAGGTTTAAAATGTACTTATTTAACCTCTTCTTGTGGAACAAGGAGAAATACTTACTGCAATTCATTTCGTCACTGGCATCCTCACAGTCTACCACCTGGTTACAGCGGCTCGAGTTGGAGACGCAGGAACCGTCCTTACACTGGAACTCCGATGCATTGCACAGGGTCACTGGGGAAGTGCGGAGTCACACACGGGTGAGCACTTCATCATACAGTAGAAGACCCGTCAACCCCCAAGAGGAATAGTAAGTAGTCGCGCCTTGGCGATGTACCACTATATGTTAACATTAGACTGCCATACTGAGCACAGTCATCATACCCTGTTCCACCCTTACACACTGTACTTACTGTTGCAGGGACGCTCGTCTGAGCGGTCTCCGCAGTCGTCTGTGCCATCGCACCAGGAGCTGTGCTTGATGCAGCGTCCGTTGAGGCAGCGCCGGTAACCCTTCTTACAGCCACGATTAGCTGCGGCAAACACAGCGATACATCAACAGCCACACAAAGAAACACAAACCCTCTCGTGATGAGCGGTTATGAGTGGAAAAACACCAACACTCCAAATGGTACACAGCACTTACAGCAGTAGGACGGCTTCTCGTCGGATTTGTCTTTGCAGTGAGCTCGACCGTCGCAGGTCAGGCTGTAGTTGATGCAGTCGCCATTCCCACACTCGAACTCGTCCACGCTGTTGCATGTGGTGTTCTCAGCTGGGAGAGAACGCATAAATACAGCAGCTATTTGCTTGTTGGACATGAAAACTAGTGCCGAGTACCGTTTGGACCAGCTCTCGAACGTAGTTTTTGTAATGTGCAGTGTAAAATAAAGCACTGGTTATCTGCATGCGCGGGTGTTTGTCTCACCGACACACACGTTGCCCTCCACTAGCTTGCGGTCTCCGCGGCAGCTGCAGTTGACCCGGCCCTCGGAGGTGAGCAGACACAGATCCTCACAGCCACCGTTATTGGTGTGACATGGAGAGAACTCACCTGCGCACCACACACGGCAAAGATCAGTTTCATTCCCTATCAGCTTTCATGCTATTAATACTCGCATTGATGCTCGAACAAACGCACAGCTGTTGGTGTCCTTGGCCACGGCGATGATGCCCATGGGCTGCTGGGGAATGTCGGCACGCAGAACTTTCATATCTCTGCCGAATTTATCCGCTCGGAGCACAGCCCTGCGCACCCAGTCTGTCCAGAAGATGTACTCGCCATACACAGCCAGGCCAAACGGGTGCACGGGCGCGTTCTTCAAGACCACCTGTACACACACACACACACACGAGCGTTGTGAATATACTGAAACGAATGTGAAACAAAATTTCCAAAGACTACAGACACAAGAGCGCTCACAAAGCGGTTGCTGCCGTCGTACTCGCAGCGTTCGATTTTATCCAGCGTGGCGTCAGAGAAATAAAGCTTCTCGGCACGATGGTCTATAGCGAGGCCATTGGGCGTGCGGATGCTGTTACCCACAATCACCAGCACGTTAGCCCCAGACAGAGATGAGCGCATGATGCTGGGAGCCAGCTCATTCCAGTTCGTCCAGAACATCAACCTGAAAGCAGAGATCAAGATGTACCTACACTCAGATTTGTAAAACAATCAAGGATACAGCTGCACGTAAAACACCGCTATAATGATATATGAAACTAATGGAAAAAAAATATATTAAATCAATGAATCTAAATTTAGGTTCCCCAGCTAGGCCACATCATCTCTAGAATACGGAGTATAGAATCGAGAGACCAGTTCAATGCAGATCCAAGATGGTATGGATCTACACTGGTGCCAATTCCTCACCCTTGGCACTCGTCTAGAGCAAAGGCTCTGGGGTGGTCATCTCCAGACATGGTGACCACCGTGTCCCTGTTGAAGGCGCCGCTGCGGGTCTGGTCCACCGTGTGGCGAGTAATGGTGGAAGTGGTGTAGCTGGTCCAGTAGAGTGTGTCCCAAGCCCTGTGATATGCCAAGCCCTCCACTGAGCCCACATCTAAGAAGAAAAAGACAGGACAGAGTCGAAATAAAGCCGAGAACATGCGATGAAAGCAAGTGGCGGTAATAACTTTAGAACTACATAACGTGAGGTTTGGATTGCATACTGTGAACTTCAAAAGTTGTGTTCTGGTGAATTATCCATCACTACAACGTTCATCCCAGGCCTTGCATAAATGACTAATCACTTTGCCATGGGGCAACATCATTTTATTTAGCTCTATTTGTCTTCTGCAGAGTCTTCAGAAGTCAGCATGCCTCTATTAATAGGTGTGTGCTGGTGCTGTTTGCATTGTGTGTGTGTGTGTGTGTGTGTACACAGGAGTCATTTCATGGATGGCTTGCCTATGCACACACACAAGTTGTCAAGTGATCCCTATATTCAAGCCTGGCCCTCTGCTTCAGAATGAAACAACACTCAAGGACTTAATAAAACCGATATTTTGAACGTGATCCCTTAATAATAAATAGTCCCATAGAGCAGCTGTCATTCTTTTAAGGCACAGTGGTTCCACTGCTTTAACAGATGAAGAAGAATGAGCACCAGCCATAAAGGTGTTTATGAGTGAGGTCTGGGCCAAATCTCAGTCCTTATCTACTGACGTCAATTAGATAGGAGCCCATGACGGTGATTACCCATCCATAAAAAAAGAAGACAGCACGAAGGGTGAAATATATATATGCACGTCCAGTCAGTCCGTCCAGGATTTCACGATTGTAGAAATGAACGCAAATGGACAAAGCCTGTCCCTAACAAGTCCATACAAAGAACATCAGAGGAAGGAGACCAAGATACCCCACCTTTCAAAAAGCCTTCTATGATGAGGTTGTTTCATTCCTCAGATAGATAGAGGATCTGTTCTTCTTATGAGAAGCTGCACAAAGACTATCTTCCCCATCCACCTACCCAAGTATGTTCTGGAATTCTACTGCACAGATTAGAAATAATAGTCCTGAAGAGGCTTTATATCGACAACACAGATGACCGTCGTGGTGGAGTAAAATCGATTGTTCTCACCATAGCACAGCAGGAACCTGTCTTAGCTTTGGAAAGCGGTGTTCTGCAAGGTTGACTGGTTTCACAAAATCAATACCAGCCAACAAGAAGCACTAGCTGTATTCAGAGCTCTTTCTGGATCACTGAACCCGAACCGATGATCGGAGAAATCCACCAAGCCATTAGTGGACTAAAAAAAAATTAAATAAAAAAGTCTGAATGGTGTATTTGGTGCCTGTCAATCATAAGAAGTTCTTCTTGCTAATCCAACACTTTTCCTTCCCAAGCAAAACACTATAGTACTATAAAATAGCCCATAACGCTTTCAAATGTCTGAGAGGCAGAGTGGCCTTTGACAATCAAGCAAGTGTTAAATGCTGAGTGTGACTATCCTTAAAAGGCAGACCTAGCTCTCGTTTGATAACTACTAATAGTGCAGAGAGTCAATATGCTCATGTTGATATTACTGCAGTATGGGGGTGGGGGATGAGTGTAGGTGGGTGGATAGTGAGGGTGTTGATAAGACTTTAAAAAGGCATAGTCTTCACCAGCTCAGCTCAAGTGGTGGGAGGAGTGGCAACCGCAGTTACATTATGTCACCGTGTAGTCCCTCACAGCCATCGTTATCAGTCCTTCGGCACACATTAGAAGCAAAGGATTAGCTCCGGTACACCGTGGATCGAGGAGAAAGGCACTGAATGGCACCCATCGCTGGGTATCAAAGATGGACTGGGATATGCAGAAAGCTCTAGTGCCCATAGTAGACACAGTCATCATAGTGATTGGACTGCTGGGCCACTCGTTGGTAATCTTCATCTTGGTAAGGAGGAGGCAGAAGACAGCGTCTCGGGCTTTTCATGGGACCGATACACTACTACTGGCCTTAAGCACCTCGGACATGCTGTTGCTACTGTCTTTGCCGTTCCACACAGCTGCCATCGCGCTGGGCAATTGGCCTTTCGGAAGCTTCCTATGCAAAGCCGTCAGCTTCCTCGGAGTGGCCTGTAACACCGTTAGTGCGTTCACGCTAGCTGCACTAGCAGTAACGCGCTATCTGACAGTGGTGCACCCAACCTGGGCGTACCGCTCCAGGATGAAGCGCTGGCTTCAAGTCTTAGCAGTTCTGCTTTGGGCACCAGCTATGGTGTTGGCTACTCCACAATTTGCCTTCCGTAACGTGGGCACGTACGCCACAACCCACTGCTTTGCCTTCCTCAGTGACATCAGCCAGGTGGTCTACAGCACCGCCCTCTTCTTATTCAGCTTCGTTCTGCCTCTACTGGTCATCATCGTCATGTACGCCAAACTCTACAGATTCCTGCGTAGGACTAGCATGCAGGGGCACGCTTTGCAGTTGCAGCGCTACCAGAAGCAGGTGACCCAAACCACAGCCTTGCTTGTTGTCGTGTTCACAGTCTGCTGGCTACCTTCCTATATCGTCATGTTCACCCGAATTGGCCAGAGTGTCACCGGCACAAACAGGCTTCGCTCTCTAGCACTCTTGGCACGGTTAATGGCCACATCATCGTCCATGGTCAACCCACTGCTCTACGCTTTCGTGTCACGGAAGTTCCGTCAGGAGCTGTTGGGCAAGGCGCGGTGTGCGGACTGTACGGTAGTGCGCCGGCTTGTGTGTTGTCCAGAGAGAAGCAGAGACATTGTACAGCCCTTTAACCCTGCAGAGCTGGAAACCCCACAGCCATAACGGCAGCAACAAGACAGTGACGTTGAAACCTCGGTCTGTGATTAGGATTGAAAGAACCTTGCGGGATTTTTAAACCAGTAGCCGACCGAGGACGTCAAGCAGTGGACCGGAATTTCAGTTTTTACAACAGAGCTGTATTAGGAAACCATAAAAGATGGAAGAGTGCATCAGTCAGGGTTTTAATGCGTTCATATCATTGACAACCTTGTCCCCCCAGTATATAGAGACGCCAGACTAATATGGCGTTTATGTCCGTTTACTACCTGACATATAAATAGCTGCTTTGCTCTATTTATAAAGCGATGGAAACCTCACTACCCCCAAGCACCTATCATGTTTACGGTACAATTCAAAATATGGCTCTGTTATTCTGTACTGACTGGTGACCATTTGAAGATTAAAGAATGGGATAGGCTATGTCAAGCATGGATATGGGGAAGGAGAACATGTTATACATGTGGAAGATAAATATGTTTAAACTACACCTCGAAATGAGACTGAGATAAGGATCAGGTGAACACTTTGTATTCAGGTCTAACCTTAAGCCTTAAGGTCCCACCTTATCATAAGTCCACATGTTCCTTCTCTATTGCTCAATGCACAGCTCTAAATGCTTTTTGAGGATATTTATTTTTAAAAATAGAGAAACAAACTATGCTTAGGAACTATGCTTCTGCACACTTGTGAACAATTCAATTCACTTTAATTCAATTTGATTTGTATAGCGTTTTTAACAATGGACATTGTCTCAAAGCAGCTTTACAGAGACATATAAACACAGGAGACAGATTTTAAGTGTGTAAATTTATCCCTATTGAGCGAGACGGTGGTGAGGAAAAACTTCCCAAGCTGATATGAGGAAGTAACCTTGAAAGGAGCCGGACTCAGAAGAGAACCCGTCCTCATCCGGACAGGCCCTAATCCACTTACAAACTACAGACCAAGTCATACACTTACTTTCAACAATGGTCTTGCGTGCCGAGCCATCGTCGTTGATCTGCTGAATGTTCCCGAAGTGGATATCACTATAGAAGATCCGGTTGGCTCCTCTACCGCCGCCACCCCGGTGGTCGAAGGTGAGAGCTATCACATTTCTCATGTGATCTGGGTCCTCGAAAGGCTTGATGGGTGCATTGAGGTTGGTTTCGTCCGACAGGTGAATGCTCTTAAGTATGGTGCGCTCAGAGTAAAGCAGGTAGCCGTCGTAGTCGCGGCAGCTGCGGCCGTCTTCGGCCAGCATGCCATGGGCACACGCGCAGGTGCGTTCTCCGTTGCCACGGTATAGACATAGCTGCTCACAACCACCGTTTTTGTCCTTACAGACGTTGGTGCCTGTGAGGCAGATCAAGTCATAAAACAAAGACAAACCATGTTAGGGCCTTGAAGGGAATCTAAACCATAAATAGTGTTGAAACGTAAATGCTCCACATCAATCGGTTTAGAAAAGTATTCTGGAAAAATACAAACCAATGACGCGTTACTTGCCGGGGAGAACATTTTACTCATGATTATGGGGTCGTACCTTGCTGCCTGGCTCGGTTGAAGACTTTAATATCCTTGAGCTGCACACCAATGCCTTTTCTTAGATACACCATATCAGTGGCGTTGTTCTTATTTCCCCTCTTAATGGAGCCATTGGCGTGTGTTCTGGATTATACAGAAGACAGGTCGTTAATTTAAATGCTCATAATATTTGAGCTGTTCTAATAATGTCGGGCGCATGGACAAGACTGATGCACCTGTCACTCCAGTAGATGTAGTTCTCAAACACAGACACAGCAAACATATCCATGTTGTGGACTGCCAGAACCAGCTCCCGGTTCCCGCCTGTCTCCAGATTAATACGCTCGATTTTGTCTGTACGTGCGTCACACCAGTAGAGCAGTCCTTCCTAAATGTGCGCACACACCATAATTAACTAGAGTTAACATGGAAACAAGTCTCCTGGGTGAAGATCCTTCATGAAGTTGGTTGAGAAAATAAAAATGAGTGTCAAAATCGGTTATGATATGATTGTCATGGCATGGCAGTGTTATTATTATTCTAAATCAACAGAAAAATGTCAACACAAACTTCTGTTTGATAGCATAACCAGAATCTAAGAAGCAGCCATACAACAAGAGAAGACTGTTTATGAAAAAGCATGTTTATGAGTGCAGGGATACTCTGAAGAGGTCATATTTCCCCGGTGATGAGATATGATGCTGTATGAGGCGGGTTGTCCCAGTTGTGCTGCACTAGGGACAAAGTGGCAAGGTACAAACCTCATAATCAATGGAGATGCCATTGGGCCAGCTGATACTGACATTGACCAGGACTACTCTTTCTGAACCGTCCAGCTGAGACCTCTCTATGCGTGGGTACTGTCCCCACTCGGTCCAAAAGAGGTATCTTGGATACAAGAAAGGGATCATGTGATAAAGAGATCATCAAAGCGATCACGTGTAACAGTTATAAGACAGCATCCAATAGAGCGGTTTTATCACCGGGCAGTGTACCGAACCTAATCATTATTGCAGTGTAAACATTTCCACATTAATAATGCTCCGTTGACGAATACGAACACAGTTTGTGGATTGCAGAATTCCCGATGCACTCGGACACATACGCACACACTCTCGCTCACCCTTTCTCTGGATGGACCGCAATGGCGCGGGGTTTGTCCAGACCATGAGAGATGACTACGTAGCGGAAGGAGCCATTGAGTCTGGCCACCTCAATCATGTCGAAGCCTTGGTCGGTCCAGTAGATGTTCCCTACACAATGTAATAAAGCACCATCAAGCAAAGCAAACAAGCACAGATAGCTTCATAAGCTTTAATGTTACTACAATTTCAGTATAGAGTATAAAGCACTGTCAAAGACTGTCAGAGCAACCAACCCCAAAGAGAAAGAATTCCATTTGACGTATTATACACTTACACTATGCACTATGTACTCCACCGTCTAGTGTATGGATTTTAGAAAGGCAACATTGTCTCAAAAGGAACACGAGCGTTTTTTTTTTTTACTAACCGGAAGTATAAGCCGCTTCCAAGTCGACGGCGCATGACGTCACACACACGTAATGTGACGTCGCTAGCTTTAGCAGATGCCCAGAATCACCAACCATGACTTTCGACAGTTTACAGTTTGTGTCAACGTTACCTTTTATAAAAATGATATATTCGTTTATTTTATATACACGTATTTATGCATTATTTTTTATGGATGCACAAAAAGCACTGAATTAAACTAGTCCTAAATGAATAATATATACACTGGTGTGTGTGTGTGTGTGTGTGTGTATTGGGTTCTTTTCAGTCTTATATTATTGGACAAAGAGTTGTGTAAACTTTTAGTCTGAAGTTTGTATTTGTAACACTCAGTTTGTGGATTTTATTTTAAATAAACGAAAAAAATGGTTCTGAAAGTTTGCACCCCCCATCCGATTAATCGAAAAGTTAATCGCCCAATTAATCGATTATGAAAATAATCGTTAGATGCACCCTAATAATTATTAATGTGAGATGGAGGAAGAACTAATCATTCCAGATTTATATATCATCTGGCTCTTTTCCCATTGGTGGGAGGAGAGACATGATATATTTCTGATATTGATACGATATATACTATCAATATCCATGAGAATGTGCAAGGCATCTTTCTAACCTGCGATCCAGTCAACAGCAATGCCCTCCACACGCCCAATGCCATTAGTAACCACATCTTCTCTCCATGTCTGGTCTCTTTTGGCTCGGCTGATGGTGCTTAGACCCATGTCCACCCAGTAGATGGTGTCGTTTTCTATACACACACACACACACACACACACACACACACACACACACACACACAGAACACCAAATTAACAGGCCACTCAATCTATTCATAACAACATGTTGGAAAGGCTTTATTTTTACAGCCTTGACTTCCTGGACCACATCTGGCTGTCAGTACAGTGCAAATTAACTGCAGTCCCGATTCAGGATGAACATAGGTCCAGGAAAAGTTTTAGAAGTGAGCTGTAAATGAGATGTTTGCACTCACCGGCATGAAAGTCGATGCCCACTGCCAGAGAGGTTCCCGACACTGGCACAAGGGCGTCAGATTTGTCGACTGGGTCCAGAGGAATTCCGCGGATGCCCTCATGCACCGAGTACAGCAAGAAAGAGCCCATACCTACCCACAAACACGCCAAGACAGAGTTTATCCCAATAGGGACACAATGTAAGACAGCTCATTATTAACAAAAGCTAGAAAGCAGAGTTTTCCTGAACTGGAACAGGTTTATTTTTACACCCCCCCACATATCTTAATAAAAAGTAAAGTTCTAGTATTTTAAAATCTGGTAATTGTCCAAGAACGCATGGCCGTTACTCCGAAGAAATCACACTTCGCTAGCAAGGTTTGAGATATTTTTAGGTCTTGATTGCTTTTATCTGCCCACTGACTGTGGGCAATGTTCTGTGGTTAAATATCACGGTACAATATATGCAACTGATTATCTACACATGCCTGTATGGCATCAGATAGTCAGAAGGCAGTACCTTCACAGGACTGCTGGCCGCTCTTCAGGTTGTAGCCTGCTGTGCACATGCAGGCTCTGCTGGTGGGTGAGGTGGGCAAGCAAAGCTGAGAACAGTCACCGTTGTTCTTAGTGCACACGTTCGTACCTTCAACACAAAATAACAGTGGTTTTAAACTTAGTACTGCCAGTTAGGGATACATCAGGAGTTAATGTATGTGGGTGTGACCAGTAGGGCTTTGAGTTCAAATCCTAAGTTTGCCAGAAAACCACTGTTGGGTTCTTGAATAAACCCATTAATAAAACCCGCACATGCTCGGTTCTATACTTGAACTGCATGGAAATGATGTCACTGATCATATAGTACCACCTGTAAACTTGCTCTTGCATGCAATTATCCAATCAGCCAGTCAGGTGACACCAGAGCAATGTATAAAATCATTCAGCTTACATATCAAGAGTCTCAGTTGGAGGAAACATGCGTGGAAAGGAGTTGATGATGACAGAGGTCAGAGAACAATGGACAGACAGGATTGGCTACAACAGCAGAAGACCAAATCGGGTTTCGTCTCCTGTCAGCCAAGAACTGGGATCTGAGACTACAGTGGGCACAGGTTGACTGAAACTGGATGGATTGGAAGATTGGAAAAAGACGATGTTTTTCCAAATCTTCAACTGTCCACTTATTCGTGAACCTGTTTGTATGAATGAGCAGGGGGTACCGGTGTTCCTATTGAAGTGGAGGGCAAGTCTACATCAACAAAGAAATCTAGAAGGGTTATACTGTTAATGTTATTATATAGCAGAATACACGTTCATCAGGGAAAGTGATATTTCTAACGTTGCGAACAACAAAATCCAAGTAGACAGAAATAAAAAGAAAAAAAAAACCAAAAAAAAACCTGGAACACACATCCATGGACAGGGTGGCTCCACGGTAAGTGATACATGATTAAACCCATCTGTTGTCTGTTTTGGTAGCATTTAGACTAACTGATCACATGATGCTGTGGATTAACAGTATGTTGTTCAGCAGTCGATCTAGATGTGTAGTAAACAACAATAAAAAAAAAAGTCGTGTCACCATTTTTTTTTTTTTTTTTACTGACCAGAGACCACAGCCCCATTTTACTGCTTTTTATTGGCTCATAAGACCAATAAAGTCATCTGGAAATGTCATCCTGCCTGAAAATGTGCAAGGAGATATGACTAAATGATTTTTTTTCCCATTCGGTCACATCCCGAAAGCAGAAAACCTGACCCAACAAACACAATCACCTTTCTGTTGGACTGTCTCATTGTAGATCTTCAGATGCATCACTGGAGACGTGCCATTCCTCAGAACTTTCCAGTTGCCTCCGTCCTTCTTGTCGCAGGTGCCTACCTGGTCTGTGCCCTGGTCTGCCCACCACAGCTTGTCCCCTGGAATGACCGATAACACGATACGTTTCATTCACGAGGTGTTGGGTTTGATTTGCTAGCAGCAGAAAAAAACCCAAAAGAACAAAGTCGCTGATAAACGATCTAGTAAAAAAAAAAAGCAGTAGTTACCCATAATGGCGAGAGCGGTGGCTCTAGTGAGCTTGCCTTTTACACCTTCGACGATCTCCAGGCCTGTGCCGTCCAGATTGCAGCGATTTATTGTGCTGTTGCCTGAACTGATCCAGTAGAGCTTCCCCTCATCAAAGTCAATCGAGAGCCCTGTTAAAGACCAGTGAAGAGCAGGGATTAGCTGCATCCACCTCCAGGTAAATTCCACACAGGACTTGTTATTACATTTCACCACAGCACAAATGCAATCAAAGGAATTATGCAGTGAAGATTAAGCAACTATTAAGCACTAAAATAGTGGTGTGTTTAGATTTCAGCTCTGCGCAGTGCTATTGTAGGAAAATAACCGGATGTCCTTCCTTGGAACACTTTCGGTAGGTACTAACCACTGCATACCAGGAACACGCCACAAAAGACTGCTGTTTTTAGAGATGCCCTGACCCAGTCGTCTAACCATCACAATTTGGCCATTTTCAAAGATAGATAGATAGATACTTTATTGATCCCCAAGGGGAAATTCAAGTCGCTCAGATCCTTACATTTTCCCATTTTCCCTGCTTCCAACATCTCATCTTCGAGAACTGACTGTTCATTTGCTGTGTAATATATCCCACCCCTTAACAGGTGCCAAAGTAATGACAATCATAATGGTACAATGTTATTCACTTCACCCGTCAGTGATTTTTACGTTATGGCTGAACAGTGTATGTTATAGCAGCTATAAACAGTCATCTCACCACCAGCCTATTTAAAAAAAAAAAATATATATATATATATATATATATATATATATAAAAGACAGCTTTCCAGGTTCAGAAAATTTCAGTGTTAAAAAAACCCCCCTATATTTCAGTGAATACATTTTAGAGCACATATCAGCTAATAATACATAGATCATGTGCTTTAAAAATCGATTGGTTACTCACCCACAGGGCCTTTCTGATTGGTGAAGAGTAACGAGCGGTTGCTACCATCTGTGTTGGCCATGCTGACGTTGTCCCCATCTGTCCAGTAGAGCTTTCTGGAGAACAATCATTTGCAGAATTAAGTAGGTCAGCATTATGCAAGCTGCCTTCATGACAGGGGTTCGCAAACGTTTCCAGGGCGAGGCCCCCCAGATGGCATTAACATTTGACCGAGGCCCTCCTTTTGCAAGATGTCTTTAAAACACGTTAAAAATACAGACTTCTAGATATATATCCTTTTTTTTTTTTTTTTTTTTACTAATAACTACATCTTACATCATCACAATGGGAATTGATTGTGTGTGCGTATGTGGTTATCTGAGAGTGAGAAAGAAAAAATCATGTATTTATTTTTCACACCAAATTGTTGAGGCCCCCGGGCGCCCCCTGGTGGCCCCAGCCCCCACTTTGAAAACCACTGCTTTATGAGACTTCAAGGCAGTTACAGGAAAATATGCACACACACACACACACACACACACACACTCTTACTGTAACACAACCAATGCAACTGAACTACAACCAAGGGTTAATTTTGATCAGTCATGTCCCTAGTGCATTTCGTGCTGCATGTAACCGCTGCTTAATCTCCTCCTCACTTTGAAGGTAATGGAAAAACATGCACATTTGCTTCACATCAGTAGTACAATTGGCACTGTTTACAAAGCCAGAGTCCTGAAAACTGTGGCTCAAAGTCCTATCGTGAGCGTAATTTACAAACTGTAAAGCCTTCACCCCATGACCACCCTCCGAAAAACGCAAACAAAAAACGCTCGCAGTAAAACTCTCCCTTATTGCTTTGCAACTTCAAAAGACGCAGACTCTCTTTCTTCACAAACAAACAGCCTCATCCCGTCCCTTCATCTCGTCCTTCAAAAGGTTCCCACTTCATTTCAGCCACTTGTTTTCTTTGGAAACAGCCGAAGCATATGGCCCAGGCATCTGCTCCTTTTAAACACCATTTTGAAAACAATGCCAGTTTCAACAACACCAGCGGAGGCAGAAGTTAAAGAAGGCTGTTACTCTTTCGACCGTGGTATTTGGGTCTTTTTCCACATTACAAAAGTACAGAAACATTTACGGGGGTGGACAAAAATCACTACCCCGTGTGCCTGGGGAAAGCAGATCACATATTCGGGCTCAGTCAGGATTTGTGATGGTCACGAGACTATCAAAAAGATATTCTACTCCACGTTTCACAGCATTGCATTTGATATGTTTTGATATTTGATAGCAGTTTTCTGTGACCAGTTATAGTGAACCTCACAGGGATCATGCGTGTGTGTGTTGGCACATGACCATTTTCAGAAGCTGTTCTTATTGGTAAGCTTTAAGCGTAGAGTCGATGCTTATGAGCTTCATACCAATTAATCTAATAATGGATTTAGAATTAGGACTACATATAATACGAGAGTTGTGTGTGTGTGAGAGAGAGAGTGAAAAGGTGTTAGCACTAACCCTAGCATGGGATGTACCACCAGGCAGTGCGGTTTGTCCAGTCCGTGGATGACCGAGTTCTTAAAAGAGCCATCCAGTCGGGCCACATTGATCTGCTTCTTGCTCGTATCATAGCTGGTCCAGAACAGGTTCCTGGACACCCAGTCTACAGCCAAGCCTTGAGCATTAGGTATATCTAAAACAGCAACATAAGTGACTTCAATTCCTTGTAGCTCAGCGAGTCAGTGGAGATCACGATTAAAGAAAAGCAGAAATGATCAGAGGCTGGAGTCATACCGGCCGACACCACGGTCTCCACCCCTGTCCCGTTAATGAAGGCTCGTTTGATCATCTGCGTGCGAACATCGGACCAGTAGATGCGCTGCTCCTGGGCATCATAATCCAGGGCGGTTACGTTATCAATCACGGGCACGGTGAAGGAGATGATGTAGTTGTAATATGGATTCTCGATGTCCACTCCTCTAATCTCGATCTGCCGGGCGTAGAGTAAGAACTGGCGAGACTCTGTGCCACGAGGAAATAAGAGAAAAGAATTTTTATTTGAATGAAATGTCGCCACTCGCAGACAGACTGGGAAATGTTATGGATATTATGAACATTTATATGAGAGAGAGAGAGAGAGAGAGAGAGAGAGAGCTAGATTAAAAAAACAGATCAAGAAAACAAGAAAGAACGAACGAAGAAAGAAAAGTGAGAAATAGAATGACAGTGGGAACGTGACAAACAAGTCAGAAGACAGATAGATGGACAGATAGACAGACAGCGATAGATAGATAGTGAGAAAGAAAGAAAGAAATAGAATGACAATGGGACAGTGAGAAAAAACAAGTCCAAAGAGAATGAAAGGCAGACACAGAGAGACAGACAGATAGAAGAAGAAAAGAAAGAGTACACGACAGAACGAGTGAGTAAATAGCAAACAGACATTCTGATCGATGGATAAGTGGAAAATGATCTGACATTATTTATCTGGGTTTCATTTTATTTATTTATTTTTTTTTACATCAAATCACAAAAATCTTCCATTTTCACAGGGGTGTGTAGACTTTTATATCCACTGTAGATAGATAAGACAGACCGATAGCAGGAAAGAAAGAGAGAAAAAGTGTGTAGGAGAGAGGGAGCATGATGGTGAGAGTGGAGAAAGACGAACAGTCAGAGGAAGAAATTAGCAAGTATATACACAGATGTACAGCTTCATTCCAGTGTTTGTGTGTGAAGATGGTGTGCGTTTCTGTCAGGATTCTCCGCACACATGCACACTGCAGGTCACTCTGGAACACATTCCGTACTGATGTGAGATCAGCGCGGTACGCAGCACAGGTCACCTGAAGAATACTAAACAGTCTTCCGGATTCAGTGTAGCAGGACACCACTGCCACGCTGCAGAATATTAAACAGCGACCTGGACTCGGTGCAGCAGAGAGAACACGCCATGCTGCGGAATACAAAAACACCGATCCCAAGAACCCAAACCACGGAGCGACGACGCTTCGGGTCCACGCCACTTCTGAGGCGTCAGCGGAAAAACGTGCGATTTAATTCACAAACCGCGTTCGACTCGCGTGTGTGGTCGTACATATAAAACGCAACACCCACAACTCCCCGCTGCCAACGCAAACGCCGGCGCGTATTCTCCCTGCGCAGAGATGATTAAATGTCAGCAAAACGACTTCGGTGGTGTTTTACCATAGCAGGTGTGTTTGTCCGCCTGCAGCTTCATGAGGTGGGGACAGGCGCAGGAGAACGTCTGGTTGTAGTTGATGAGGCACAGGTGAGAGCAGGGGCCCTTCCCGCTATTAGCAGCACAGGGGTTTGGAGCTGAAAAGTACACGAAAAGTTCAGAAAGAATCTTAAAAAAAAACATGTGCTTAATCATAAATTATTTTTAGAATAATTGTTGGTTGTTAATAATAATAATAATAATAATAATATTGATACAATACTGGTGTTACTGCTTTTATTGTTACCTATATTACGGTTACCATTAATGTTACCGTTATAATTAATATTATAGTCATTACTGTTATTGCCATTACATGATTCTGTCATTAATGCTACTGTCTTTACGGTTACCGCGGTTACTGCTCCTGGTGCCACTGATAATGACATCAATATTAATGTCATGACGGTTACTGACTGTTGACACGGTCAGTGCCTTTACCGTTATTGTCTTCACCACTACTTTCATGATAAATACGGTCATTGATGTCATTACCACTACCATTACTATTGCCTTCATCGCTACAGCCATCATTGATTAATGTTACATGGTCAACAATGTAATATTATTGTCATTGATGTTACAGTCATTACGGTTGCTGCTGTTACCATTAACGTCATTACAGTTATTGATGACACCTGGGCGTTCCATATGTCGGACGTGGTTGCCTTATTTTTTTTAAAAACAACATTGGTGACCGTAACATCGTAAACTGTGGGTAGACCATCTAAAACCGTGATGAAAGCTTTAGGTAACTGTTACAATCTAGATAAAAGTAACGTCAGGATGCGTATACTTTTGAAACTGGAAGTAGGTCGTTTGATCCCTAGTGATCTCTACTTTATTAGTTTGTGATTCAAGAGAATACAAAAAAAAAAATTCTTTAAAAAGTCGTTCTGTTTTCGACTGCATGTGAGAAGCACAAAAAGCGTGATCAAAACACACTTTGCTCCGGCAAACAGCGTGAAATGACCATCTCATTCAAGACGACTTCTCATTCACACTGTGGCACAATTGTCCAAGCCAGCAGATTGAGGGAAGAAAAAAGAAAAAAGCCACAGCTTTGGTTTACACATGCCAAGCCATGGAAAGGTCAGTCACGCCTCAAGGGAAGTGTATACATGCGTGGACAAATGTGTTTACATGCATGACTTTTTGCGAGACTGAGTTTGATAGGAATGTTACACACAGGACATGTATACCAAGATACTCGAGTACAGTTCAGAAAGCAGGGAAGCAGCACACCGGCGCCTAAAAGCTTGCCTTTTACTTATATAACTTAGCTTTTAATTCAAGGGGCGATCGGAATCGGAGTTATGTCGCGCTTTGACGGAATTAAATTACATTTCTGACATTGCTATACATTCATTCAGTTTAGCGGCACCTAAGAAAGTATAGAAAAATATATGAAATACCATCGAAAACAAAATAGCTGATCAATTTTTTTTTGATGGCTTTTGACTTTGGAATTTTTCGCTATGCGTTTTATTAATTTTTTCAGTAATCAGTTCTGTTGGGAGTGAGAGCTGAGCAGTACTGACCCTGAGGCTGTCTGGATGGATGATAGACCTGCAGGTCAAATGGCTGTGTGTTGGTCCTCTGTACCACCATAACATTGTGCCCCGTCCACTTGTTGGCTTTAGCCAGCGTGTTCGTGCGCCAGTCCGTCCAGTAAACCTCGCCCCCGTACATGGTGACGGCGAAAGGGTGCGACAGGTATTCGTGTCCCCGCAGCACCTCGATCAGGCCAGAACCATCGTAAGCAGCGGAGTAGATGGCATCAGACCTAGAAAACGGTTCAGTAGGCCATCAATAATAGTACTTAAGACAGATCTTCTTAACTCTGCTTTAAAGTCACACTAGAAATTTCGCTAAAAAAAGAATTTCAATATTGACCTCATCATCATCCCTATACTTGAGGTGATAAAGGAAGGTTGTGGGATTGGGTGTTAGGTGTAACGCACATACCGAGCATCAATCCAGAGAATACGGCGCTCCAGGTAGTCAACAGTGAGCCCATTAGGCCAACCTCCACTTCCTGTTTCTCTGTGAATGGTACGCCGACCATCGCCACTCATGGAAGCGGCCTCGATTCGAGGAGAACTGGCGTCCCAGTCTGTCCAGAACAAGATACTGGGGGGAGAAGATATGAGGTAATGTTCATAACAAACCAAAATCTTCATATCATATCAAAACCTTATCTGAACTCCAGATATTAAAGATAAGAAGGTTTTTGTTTTTACAGATCTTACTATACATTGGGTCATTTAATTAGGAGTGTGCATGTGTAGATTTAAAAATGCCTTCCTTAGATGTTTTTTTTGTTTGTTCCCCATTTCCATGAACGAATGAATTAAACAAGATGAAACGAGGCTTGTCGATGCGTAACATATGGAGATATATACAAGAAATGAATATACATCATTCTATATAATCTCGCGTGTGTTTATAGCTCACCCGTCACGTGGGTCAAGGGCGATGGCTCGTGGATGCTCCACTTCTCCAGCGAGGAGCGTTGTGCGCATGGTGCCGTCAAGCTTGGCCACCTCGATCTGGTCCAAATTGCTCTCCACCCAGTAGATGTTTCCAGCAATCCAGTCCACAGCCAGACCCTCTGGAGTGGCCAGACCATACTGGATCACCACCTCAAAACTGGTCAGGGCTGCACCAAAGCAAAAAGAAAGACCTATTACCACATATCCTGCAAGCGCCATCAGAAGAAGCATGAAAGTATGATGGAACATTTCGGTTTTGTCATCTCACACACATTTAAGTCATAAGAAGGGAATAAAACACTTTTGGGACTTGCAGTCATGTGGTATTTTTATTCATTGAAGAACGACACGTTCTGCTTTTTCATCCATTTATAATTACATTTAATGCTGGGGAACATCTGAAAAACAAGTTAGATCCTAATATCACTTAAATAATGGCAGTTAATCTATTAGATCAACAGTCATTCCCTCAACAGACTCTCTTGAAGTTAATAATAATAATAAACAACAAATCTCACATGGTCATGACGAAGGAATTGCAAGCCTTCAAGACTGAGGAGCTTTACCACTGGACACGTTTTCAGTGTTTATTATGAGGTTTCATTTATGTGGAGCATCTACCATACAAATCACTGTGCATGAGTTGATAAATGACCAAATCAGAATGAGCGCGTTAACGCAAACGTGCGATTTGACTTACAGGAAATATTACTGCCCAAACCTTCTGACCAATCAGAATCCAGAATACAAACTCACTGCGGTATTTAATATGACGTAATAGGTGTAATGACAACAAAAGGTCTAGGCAAAAACGACATGACAGCCGGCTCTAATACAAAACCAACACTATTGGATATTATTCATTTCCTTCGCAGATCATCTTGACAGAAGCTTAAGATGATGGAGATGTTCACTAAATTAAGTATGGCTTTTGGGACACCGCTAAACGCAAAATAGAAGGCAGACAGAAAAAGAAATAAAAAAAAATACAACCAACTGCAGCTAAAATAAACAAGGAAGAAAACCAGAGCCCAACTCCTGCATGGTGGTAAGTTTACAGATCTCACATCTGTACTGGAGCTTCGCACCACCGTCTCTCTCTGATATGGATCTCAGTAACCACTGATGCGACTGAGCGTAAACCATCTTCAATCTTGCATTCTACAACACATTCCCAAAGATAGTCCTACGCTATCTTTCTCACAGGCCGAGTACCATAGTGTATGTGTGCATCATTAAGCCTGTACACACACACACACACAGACACACACAATTAGGAGGCCAGGCCAGGCCAGGCTGTTTATTATGGAGCTGGAGACAAGGTGGCCTCTGCACTCGGAAAGTCGAGGAGAAAAGCTCTTTGTTGTTTTGTTTTTCCGTTGGCAGCCATGTTGGCACTGCTTTTTCCACTAGCTGTGAGGTGGATCTGAAATCCGAGTTGGACACTTTCGACTGAATAGTGGGTTTGGAATCAGTGAGTGTGTGCGCGTTTGTGTGCAAGTGTGTGTATCGAGAACACCGTGTTCCGGACACTTGCGTATGTATATCTGTGTGTATCTTTTGTTCAAAAAATTCACAAACATAATCTGCTTTCATGGATATGAAACAATTACAAACAAAACACAGCTCCTTTGCCAAGATAACAGCTCTGATTCTTCTCCTATAATTCCTGATGTACACGGCGAGGGATCGGAGACCGTTCCTCCATACAGAATCTCTCCAGATTCTTCACATTTCAAGGTCCATGCTGGTGTAGACTCTCCTCTTCAGTTCACCCCACAGGTTTTCTATGAGGTTCAGGTCAGGGGACTGGGGTGGTCATGGCAAAACATGATTTTGTGGTCAGTAAACCATTTTTGTGTTGATTTTGATGCATGTTTTGGATCATTGTCAGAGGCAGTCAGGTTTTCATTTAATATCTGTTGATATTTGATAGAGTCCATGATGCCATGTATCCTAACAAAATGTCCAGGTTGTCTTGCAGAAAAACAGTCCCAAAACATTAAAGAGCCACCACCATATTTAACCGTGGGCATGAGGTAATTTTTCCATATGGCTACCTCTCTGTGTGCACCAAAACCACCTCTGGTGTTTATTTCCAAAAAGCTGTATTCTGGTTTCATCTGACCATAGAACCCGATCCAATTTGAAGTTCCAGTAGTGTCTGGCACACTGAAGACTCTTGAGTTTGTTTTTGGATGAGAGTAGAGGCTTTTTTTTCTTGAAACCCTTCCAAACAACTTGTGGTGATGTAGATGACTTCAGATTGTAGTTTTGGAGACTTTCTGATCCCAAGACACAACTAACTTCTGCACTTCTCCAGCTGTGATACTTGGAGATTTTTTGTCCACTTGAACCGTCCTCTTCACAGTGCGTTGAGACGATATAGACAAACGTCCAATTCCAGGTCGATTCAGAACATTTCCAGTTGACTGGAACTTCTTAATTATTGCCCTGATGGAGGAAACGGGCATTTTCAATGCTTCTGCTATTTTCTTATAGACACTTCCCATTTTGTGAAGCTCAACAACCTTTTGCTGCACATCACAGCTATATTCCTTGGTCTTATGCACTGTTATGAATGACTAAGGGAATTTCACCTCATATTTATACCCCTGTGAAACAGGAAGTCATGGTTGAACAATTTCCTGTTCCTAGTCACCCAGGTGTACTAAATTCTTTTTTTCAATATCAATGGGAATATACTTCAAATATATTTTTCCTCATATGAATGCATATAATAACTGCCAGTGCCTGTTGCACACCTATATATAACAAAGCTGATTTTTTTTTTGGGATAAACCGGTGTTGCTCTCATGAATTTAGTAATCAATGAGAGCATAGTATGTGGGAATTATTTTTTTAACAAGAGATCAAAAGATTAAGCAAGAAATAATTTTCACAGCCTTCTTTGCCAATAATAGTGAAGCGCACTGTGTGTATGACTGATAAATATCATATATAATATATATATATATAAAAACCCATCATAAAAGGCGGTCCTGTTCAGACGCATACAGAGCCTACAGCTAAATGACTAAACCCTATTATCTCAGATTTAATCATCTTTTCCCCTCAAGCTATTATTCAGGTCTTTAAATGCAACCAGTGACATCAAATACAAATATAGGTACTCAGAGGTGCTCAAACTTTTAGTGGTCTATTGACTCAATGAACTGTAACGTGAAATACACCAACCTTCTCAGGACAGATTTCTCTCATGATAATGATTTAAAACGGTCAAACAGATCTTACTATTTCCGTTCTATTTGGGTTACAAACACATTCATGCTCCCCATGATCTAGATCGTATTAAAAAAAAATGTCTTCGAAAAATTGCTCTTTACAATAGTGTAACAGATCTGGCTAATTTCTTTATTTTAATTGACGTTTTTCTGGACCGGAAATGAGCTCCACCCACAAGCTCCACCCACACTGCTGCTCAGAACAATCTCCTTAAAAGGCAAGTTATATACGTAAAATATACGTAGTTATTAGGGAAGAAACTGGATCAGATCAGGGGTAAGTGGAAGGCTGTACACTGTACACAGCGGAAGTCTTTAAAAACTACAGACTGCGCCTTTAAGAAGGAACATCCAGGAGGTGTTACATTTGAATGTGCATTGCAAATTCGACACACGACCACTCCATATTTCTAAGTCACTTACCAGTACTGTATGTTTATCGCCAGTACTACACTGAACTGTTCTCTTCTAAATATTATTGCACAGGCATAACCATACACACGTCGATATTTTCCGTGACAGTCTCTCACCTCCATTTTCAGACAGTTTGCCACGATAGATCTTGTCCTCCACCACGTCAGTCCAGTAGAGGGAGCTCTGGTTGAGGTGGAAGTCCAGGGCGATGGTGTTCCTCAGGCTGGGCACCAGCACACTGAACTCACCCTTATATAGGTCGATGCGTCGGATCTCGTGCCGGTTGGAGAAAATAATGAAGGGCTTGAAAGGGTCTAGAGGAGGCAAAGAACACGCAGAACTCCTTGTTACAGCTAGCCATTCTCAAATGTCAGCTGATGATAATAATAATAATAACAATAATAATAACAATAACATTACATTTCTGGTATTTGGCAGACGCCCTCATCCAGAAAGACTTACAATTATCTCTCGCTCTCTTTTTTTTTTTCTTATACAACTGAGCAATTGTGGGTTAAGGGCCTTGCTCAAGGGCCCAGCAATTGCTGCTTGGTGTTGCTCGTATTTCAACTCATGACCTTCTGATCAGAAGTCCAACGTCCTAACCACGGAGCAACCGCTTCCCAATAACGCTGTAATTCTGAAGTGCAACAAACTATCAGGGAATTTAACACTAGAACGTATTTTAAGACGTACAGCAACTTCAACTCTTTCCCTCATCCGTATTTCTAAGTACGTATCCAAAAATTCCACCCAAATGGCTAATAAATCATGGAACGTCAGATCTTTTTAAAAATGGCTGCAAATACTCATGTGAACATTCAGAAAAGGACGCAACAAAAGAAAAAGAGGCCCAGCCAAATGTAATTGCTCAAGGACTCTGTCCAAACCCACAGTCTACCATTTAGAGAGGAGTGAATTGATGATTTATCATCATCATCATCATCATCATTTTCACAATAAATTATGTTGTTTCTGTGGAGAGGATATATAGCTAACCTTATAGGAGCTCTAACAAGCAGCTGAGGAGCTGTGCGTGCATTTAAATGATTTGTACAGGTTGTTTCCTTGTTCTTACTTTTAATTCATATTAACTGAATAAGCAATTCATTTGAATGAAGTTATTTAACTCTTTCTCGCGGCCGTGGAATGGAAATCGACGCGGACATTTTCACTCCGTATAAACAAACAAATGATTTTGTCGCTGCAAGTCTGTTACAAGAGGAGTCAGGACTCTGTTGGGTTCCTGTGTGTAGAGTATCGGGACTCTGTGGTGAGCTGCTGGTGAGCAAGGCGGTGGGAAGCGAGAGCGCTGTGAGCCCCCTGCTGGGCAAACAATTCACACCATACTACAATAACATTGGTAGAGAGATCAGACGGCATAACGAAAGCTTTTTTTGATAGTAAAACACCGTATACGACCGCGACAAATAAAATCGTAACGTTTAAACCTGATGAAATTTGCTTGTGAAAAACGAATATCCAGCATTTCCATTCATTTGCACATAAACTCTCTTGTTCTCGCTCTCTTCATCTCTCGCTCTCTCTCTCTCACCCGTGCTCTTGCAGCTCTCATTGTCAGGTTCCAGAGCCCAGCCCTCGTAGCAGGCACACTTGACGGTGGCTTTCTCCTGGATGCAGCGCTGACTACACTTCAGGTGCTTGGCGCAGAAGCTCTGGATCTGGCAGGTCTTGTTATCAGAGCCGAGCTCCATGCCAGTCGGGCAGGAGCACAGGATGCCCTCCCCGGGGGCGATAGTGCAGTTATGGCTACAGCCGCCGTTCTCCAACGAGCACAGGTCTGAGAGAGAACAAAACAACTGCTGTGAGAACTAGAAAGCAAACGATTCTAAAGCAAATGATCAGCAAGGACGTTTTAATACATCGACAAGATACCGAACGGCATGGGTGAGAGAAGGCGCTTACCGCAGAGTTTCTCGTCTGAGCCGTCGGGACAGTCGTCCTTGCCATCGCACAGCTTTTCTGCAGGTAGGCAGATCGAATCGTTGCTGGCACATACGTGGTGCGAGAGTTTGCACAACAACGCCTCGCAATTATCTTCGTCCGAGTTATCCTCGCAGTCGCTGTCTCCATCACACACCCACGCTTTACTGATACACCTCGCTGCAGGGAAACGGGGAGGGGGGGGGGGATGAGAGCGAATGTGAGAGTGTAAATGGGAGCCGAGAGTAAACATGCTGTTTTTAATCAAAATTTATATTCACAATCTTTCGAACAAACTCTAGTGGTCAATAACATCCATTTGCTTTATTTTAAAATCGCATTTATATTATTTGATGGTCCTCGTGAAATTCGAATTTGATCGTCAAGCGAAGGTTACTGACCCGAGTCCCTGCACGCGAACTGCGCAGACGGGTTGCATGTGTGTGTGGCGCCCTCGCAGTGCTTCTCGTCGGTGTCGTCGATGCAGTCGTTTTCACCGTCGCAGCGCCAGCGATTGGGGATACACAGGCCGTCCAAGCGGCACTGAAACTCGTCCGAGTGGCAGCCTCCAGGGGGACGTGTGGCTGCAGGGTCAAGCGGTCAGACAAGGAGACATGTAATATTCGCTAAAGAACCATTATGCAAACGGTCATAGGAAAGGTTCATTAATTACGTTAGAGGACTCGAGAGGATTACAGCACGTGAAGTGGAAATATGGAAAAGAAAAAAAGAAAAAAAAAAAAAAAAAAAAGAGTGATGTACACCAGGAATCAACATGGCCGCAGCGTTGGCGGACAAGTGTGTTTAGAAAAGTGTGTGTGTTGATCATCCTGCACATCTGGTCTTGTGCAACAGGCTTTTCGTAGCGATCGCAGATGCAGCTCTCAATACGCAGGACAGCAGAGTGATTGTGAAATCATATACGTATATAATGAGAGTCAATATATGAAATAAGATAAAGAATAAAATCAATACCGCGATAGCTGGAAAGGAATGTGATGAGAGTCAGGGTTAAGCAAGCCTGGTTTTCTACAGTCAGCTATATACGGCTCCACACCGTGTCTGTACATTTATCGCAATAACCCAAGCATAAATCTCTCCCTTCCCCTCCCCCACATGTGCCAGACACTGCTGCAAAAGTTCAGCATGACTGCTACTTAATAATAAGCAGCTCCCCCATTTTATTACCAACTCAAGTGACACCAAAACCCTCCCACCTGGTTTCTATCCGACGACAAGACCCAAGCTAGAAAAAGTAAACGTAGACGAATAAACAAATGCACATCTTTCCTACTCTACGTCCTTTCCCCTTCAGTGAACTGGCTCATATGCTGAACTGGTTTCAAGCCGTTACCGTTATCGAACTATTTAGCTCCATTTCTTCACATCACTATAGTAAGTTCTGTAGTAAGGCACGGTAGTATCGTCAGGTTCAGTGTGTGAAGAACACAGAAAGCGATTTAATGTAGTGTCAAATAGCACTTTTCTCAAGTAATGAAACGGGAGACCTGGCTGGTGGGTGGGAATTGGCAAATTACCAAAGTCTTGGGGGAAAATGAGGGGGGAAATGCATTATAGTTGAAATAAAAACAGTTATTGAAAGAGTAGTGAACTCTTCATGCTAGCATACATCTGCAAACAGCTTTTCTAGTTTGAGTGGGAAATCGCGTAGGGTACAATCCTCAGACGGTGCTACACAGGAAACAGTATTTCACCGCTGACAAGTCAGCATTCTTAAAATACTCTTCCAAAGGAAGTTGAGTCTGGAACCAGACATGGCTTCAGGAAGTGAAATCAGATTCCACTTTAAACAGTGACGCAACGAAACTGCAGCGGCTCCAGATGTTTCGGCGGAATGAAAGTGCCGAGGAGCCAGATGTCTTCGCAGACTGGGAAACATGCTGGAGAAGGGCACGCTCACCCTGGTTGGTGCAGTTGGCGCTCTTCTCGTCGCTGTTGTCGCCGCAGTCGTTGTCTCCGTCACAGGTCCAGTACTCTGGGATGCAGCGGCCGCTGTTGCACTTGAACTGCACGCTCGAACAGGAGTGACTGCAGCCTGCTTCATCGCTGTTGTCTCCACAGTCATTATCTACACACACACACACACACACACACACACACACACACACACACACGGTCACTAGATGTTAAACTCTTCTTTTACGCTCCAAGAAATGTGCCAAACCCTTTATGTTTACAGCAGACACCGACTATGAAAAATATTTACAACCCAATAAGTTACCTACTGTTGAGGCGAACGCTCGCTAAAAACGTCGGCATTAATGCCTACAAGATTGTACTATCACGGAATGACTTTTACAACTCGCCTTAACAGATAAGCGTGTGGTTTTCGATCTCTAAAGGTTACGTTTGGACAAACCATACATTTATTAGCTAGCCCAGGACGCGAATGAAAGCTCCCATAGGCTGCCAATGTTTTAGTAGCCCAAAAAAACAAACTGATCTGGATAAAAAAAAAAAAATAAAAAAAATGGTACTTACCAATATGTAATAACATATGACAAGCTATATAAGTGTATAAATACAGACACAAACGTGTATATAAATCCCTGTATTAGGAAACGACTTGGTCTTGCATTAGGAAGTCATTTGGCTAATGTTTGGCTATGAGCTGTAGTGCTTTCTCTTTGCACTGAATGTAAAATACATCATTTGACTCTGGCAAGCATCTTCATTTCCTCTCAATATGAAAGGCACACCTTATTTGATTTGTTTTGGTCAGTGGTTCCACATGCCTGTATGTTCCTGGTTCTGAAAAGAACGGCTGCGTTCGAATATCCCTACTATACAGTAGGCGAAAAGCAGTATGCCAAAGGAACGGTACGTCTGAATACTCAGTATTTATAAAACAGTAGGCGAGAAATACCCGATGTCCTACTGCTTCCGCCGAGATCCTGCAGTATGGAAGCACTGAACTCTGCGCTATCGCATAAGGCAGCGGTACTGGCGCGGAACAGCTGTCGGAATCAAAAACGTCAGAAGGCAGCATGTCGGCTCTTTTTAAGTCGTAGGTCACATGACAATTCCAACAGGGCAGATAGATGTAGGATATCCGGACTGTATCCATACTACATACTCGTACTGATCAGTACGTACTGAATCGGACGCAGTAGGTACCGTCACAGTATGCGATTTCGGACGCAGATATCGTCTGTTATCCGTGCACGCTGATTAATCTGACTGGCAAAAGCCGATGTGTGTACCACAGCAGGTGCTGGGATTCACGGCATGTAGGGTCTTGTTTTGTGAAAAAAATCAATAACGAGAAGGGTTTTTCTTTCCCCGTCTTGTCTCTCCGGGTTTCTCCAAATGATCATCACACTAGCCGACGGAATCTAATTGTCTGCCAGCCAACTATTAATAAAAAACCAATAGCCTGGACAAGTAATCGAGCAGCCAGGGCAGTCAGGGTTTGTCCACTGCAGGATGAATACAGTTGAACTCAATCACAGAGGGATAAATAAATAAAAAATCTCTAAATCCCAGAGAGTAATAAAAAGCAAGAAAATGGAGAGAGAGAGAGAGAGAGAGAGAGAGAGAGAGAGAGAGAGAGAGAGAGAAAAAAACACAACTCCAATAAAACCGCATGGAGTAAATGAAAGTACTACGATGCAGAAAGAATTTGGAACAAACAACGGGGGTCAAAGGTTCACTCACCATTATCACAACGCCAGTTAACGTTGATGCAGCGCCCATTGGCACATGTGAACTGGGTTTGTGGGAAACAAGTTGGGTAGGCTGCAGTCCAGGAGCGAGAGACAGACAGAAAGACAGGGGGGGAGATGAGAAGATGTATGAGAGTACACAGCCGTTACAACACACAGCCTAAAGCTTTAATGCTCACTATGAACAGTAAGAAAGTCATTAATAAGAAGCAGGCAGTGCTGATTTTTCCATCAGGGAAGCTTTGCAATAATGATTATCTTCTGAATCGTCACTCATTCATACATCATCTGTTAACAAGGATTTCTCCTTTCCAAACTGGGTGTGACTATGATGAGATTTAAAATCGACATGGGACCCTGTCTGCATTCATGCAGGTGGTCTTCTGGTTCACCGAAGAGCATCAACCCTTATTAACCTATCTAAGTGGTCCTGGGTTATCCAATTGTCTCCAGCCACGATTTATGAAACTCGGCATAAAAATTCTAAACTGTCCAGCTATATAACATTCCTTGCTTAGAAATGAATCACTGTTCAGACTTATTTGAAAATGCACTGTCGGCACCGACCACAGGACGCCGGTTCATCCGAGCGATCCCCGCAGTCATCGTCCAGGTCACACGTCCAGGTTTTAGGGATGCAGCGTCCGCTGGCACATGGGTGCTGGTTCGGAGGACATGTACGAGCTAGCACAGAAACACACACGGGCAGCCGTCAATGCTCGGGCCACGTCCGAATTCAGAACAGTGTTTCGATACTTATTCCGTCATTCAGCGGATACCTGCAGGTTTGCATCATTCAGCACTGACGGCGTAGTCTCGTACCTGAGCAGGTGGTGTTGGACTCGTCCTCGTTGTTGCCGCAGTCGTTGTCTCCGTCGCAGAGCCAGCGCATGGGGATGCAGCGGTTGTTCTGGCACTTGAAGCGATCGGCGGGGCAAGTGTGCTGGTCTGATGAAGGAAGACGACGCATCGTAAAACACAACCTACTCGTACTAGAAATCCAAATATTAACAGACCGGGAATATTTTTATTCCTCGTCTAAAAGCATAGCGACCCAAAGCAACTTTGAGTTGATTTATTTATTGTTCTTCTAAATGCCATGCCAGCACCCGTGGCTATTTTCATGGCGAGATCAAGGGAGGTAAAGCGGGGCATACTAGTCATTCTTACAGCATGACAATGATCAAATCTTCCAACATTTCAGCGGTGTCAACAGCAGCAGCTCTACGAGGTCCTTCACTTTAATATTCAATAAGAACTCCAGGACTTTTCCTGGGGAGACATTTTGGAAGACTTACTAAATACGTACTTTCTGAGTAAAAGTGTTGTCGAGTATCGTTAAGAGCAAGACAGTCCATTAAGAAATGGTTTAACAGTCATTCTTGTTTTACAGGAATCACACGTCGGAGGTTCTTGACCGTTCAGTAGGAAAACTTTGGGTGGAAACATTGTGTCACATTAGGGCTGAGGAATATTACAATAGGAAATCAATACCGTGTGAGATGATGTCAAGAATTCTCTTTTCACAGAGAGCACACCGCATCGCCAAGACGTTTACACTTCGACAGAGACAATATCTGATCAGACATATCTACAGACGGGTGAATGTAAAAACCAAGATGACACGGTTTAGTAAGGTGTTTGGTCACCATGAGCCACCAGAACAATCTCTGGAACTGTAACGAAGTGATGAACACCGAAAAAGATATTCGATCGGTTGGCGTTTTGATGATCACATAAGTGTTCTATTGGGTTCTGATCCGCTGACTGAAGGAAACAGTATAAAAGTTACATCATTTTGATACGCAACAACCATTCAGTGAGTCCTCTTGCCTTGTGGATGCGGGCAGAGTCATGTCACACCAATCAGGATAGGAACCATTCGTTAGCAGATAAAAGTCCGAAGAATTCCGCAGTGCGCTTCCCTTTAATCCACACCATGCAACAAAATACCCAAACATAACGTGTAGCTTTCGTGATCTTCACATAATCTCAGTTTGTAGAGATTGTGTTTTTTTTTTTTATCCTGCCAGAACGAAAGAGAAGACTCACGGCAGAGCTCCGGTGCCTCGTCGCTATTGTCCAAGCAGTCATTGTCTCCGTCACACTTCCAGCGTTCCTGGATGCAGCGGTTGTTCTTGCAGGCGAACTCTCCGGGCTGGCACTGAGGCGGGGGGATGTAGGACGGATTGGCTGTGAAGACAGCGGTACAGCATGAAGCTTCAAACACGATCAACGACAAATAAAGCTAAGGAGAGCTTTTTTAAATTCTTGTCAAGCAAATACAAAATACATATGGGACAGATTTCAAGGCAACTCAAAATCCAAATAAAGCCCCTCACTGTAGTTCTGTCTAAAGCCATGCCCTCCCCCCCCCTCCTATTCCTCCTGGATATATTTTGAGAGTTGTCAAATAGTATATTTTGGAGCGATAAAGCTTTCTATTCCTGAACTTTCCACTGACAGAAGACATTGGTGCGTGGACCCCTAATATTGTGGGTTGTTATTTCCACCATTGTAATAAAATGAAAAAAAAAAAACCAGACATTTTATTAAAAATAAATAAATAAATAAATAAATAAATAAATAAATAAAACAAATCACAGACCCCTGGGCTGTACTTCACAGACCCCTGGGCGGGGGTTCCCAGACCCCTGGGCTGTACTTCACAGACCCCTGGGCGGGGGTTCCCAGACCCCACTTTGAAAACCAGTGAACTACAAAACAACTTGTGTCTTAGACCTCCTACCTTTACAGGTCTTGTTGTCAAGGTCCAAAATCTGGTCATCTGCACAAGCACAGGTACGACCTCCTGGGGTGAGCAAGCAGAGACTGCTGCAGCCACCGCTATTGGCCCTGCATGGATTATGGCCTGGCGCTGGAAACACACATGCGCAACACGCACACACACTTTAGACTGCAAAGACACAACAACTCAATCAATGACAACGACAACAACAACAATAATAATAATAAAGAGAACCCATATCCCATTGCTGCTTAAAAATAAATAAATAAATAAATAAAAGGGTCTGTTGTTATGGAAACAATCATGCTGAAATTGATTACTTTCCAATAACAGCATGTTCTGAAGTGCTTTATTATAGCACAGCAATTAGTCAACAATTATCCCCCCACCCCTCCATTCATTAATAAAGAAGACTTCATACCTTATAACCATTAGATGTTGTGAAAGATCCGCGAGACGAGTTGGGTCCTGTTATCGTCTACGTTATAGCGGTTATAAACAGTCTATCCCACACCTGCCTTTTCTTAGGTCTCTCTTTAAGTTAAGACACTCGTAGCTTGTCGTGTTACAAAGCCCAGAGTCTTCTGAAGACTCTCCCATGGAGGAAACGTACTGTTACAAAATGCTAACGCGGAAGACGTCTTCCGTAATCTCCAAACAGAAAGCTTTACCATATTAATGATTGTTTTATTTAGTTAAATATCACGTTGTATCCTTTGGGCCTTAGGGTACGTGGCGTGTCTACCATACAAGTCTCTGTCGAAACAATAACAGATTAGAACAAGCGCATTAATATGAAGCTGTGATTTCAAAGTGCTCGTACTTTGTTGCTGCTGGGCGTCGTAGGTGCGGATCTCGTAGATGGGCGGCCTCTCGCTCCTCAGCAGAGTCACCTTCTTAGTCGTCATGTCCAGCTTATAGATGCCTCCGATGCGGTACTCATTCCAGAACAAGAAGTTCTTATAGTGGCAAAGACCAAAGGGGTGGCTCAGCTCCTGCCCCTCATACACCGTCTAGCCAATCAGAGGACAGAGCAGCGTTTACACTTTAAACCTGAAGCTTGACAGGAGATTGCTTTTCTTAACGAACACCGTACAATTATGCGAAACAATGAGTCATCCAGTCCATTTACTAGTAGCTAAAAAGTCGAAACGACACTGTGCATGTTCTCATCCGGATGCTTCACGATTCGTCTCACCCTGCGCTCAGTGGTGTTGAGCAGCACCATCTCGATGCGGTCGTAATAGGCGTCCACCCAGTAAAGCACATCCTGCTCGACGTCCAGACTCAGGCCGTTGGGCCACAGCATGTTTTTGGAGGTGATGAGGATGCCGGAGTTGGAGCCGTCCATCCACGCCTTCCTTATGCTGCCTCGGTTGGCATCTCTCGAGTCTTCCTGCCAGTCGCTCCAGTACATCATGCTGAAAAACACCACAAGCATCTTTACTACTGGTCTAGACTTCACGATTTCATGTCATATAAAACGTTTTCATTTATTTACATCATTTTCATTTGGGTGTCTAGTAATTTGTCGTACAGCGAAGGGGTTGGATAGACCAGTCGACGCCGTAGTACACTCAGTACTTGCTGCGGTGGAGATTATCGAGTAGTCAGTGGCAAGAACAGAGAGGCAGACGGTAAAGAAATGCAGCAGATATGTACTTTGTTGGTGTGAAAAGTTCAGACTAGATGAAGCCAATTCTACGGTCGTCTTCACTTATTTGTCATTTACATTGGCTCATTTGGCTGATGCGTTTATCCAGAGCAACTTACAGCTGAGACAGGATAACTACGCAGTTGCTTAAAACATTGCTAGCAGAGTCATTTTGAATCTTTTTTCTTTAAGGGAAACATGAACACTTTCACATCACTTTCTATGAAGTGTAGAGGTGTGCACAGGACTGCTTTCTTTCTTTCTTTCTTTCTTTCTTTCTTTCTTTATTTATCTTTAATCCCGCACCTGCCCGCGTTTCGAGTATTTACGACCGACCCTATTCGGACCTGCGTTTACTTTTGTAACTCCTTCCAGATGCTGCTCTAGACGTGGCTATAGCACCTTCATTGAACTATAAGGAAGGCTCTGCTGACGAACACGAGCTTCCGTGCTGTGCGCGCTCGGTTCCAGAAACGACCGTTTCAGTCCAGAGAGCATTTTAAGAACTGGTACGCCCTTAAATTACGCAATATGATGCGTCCGTGGCTGAGCACTGAAGTGCGGTTTGACGCATTGTTCTTCATCAGTTTTGTGCGTGAACACGATATAGCCATGGAGTATGGAGCTGTTCTACCGCCTACTCACCGCAGACGCATCCATATCTAAAACAATGGGTTGCTTATATTCCCTTTCAGTACATAACATTTCTCTTTTCCACTTTTAGAGATATTACTGGACTACACAATAATACTTTGTTTCGTATTATGCAATGTGAACTATTAAATAAGCAGCTGCATGTACACAAGTGTAAAAACGGGTATTATAAGACACTCTTACCCGTGTGCCGGGTCCACCACTATGGCTCGTGGGTGGGTCATCTTGCCCTCAATGAGAGTCTTGCGTGTCTGGGAGGCTTTCTCCAGCTTGGCCACACTGATGGTCTTCTCAGGTCCATCATCTGTCCAGTAGAGGTTCTGACCCATCCAGTCCACTGCTATGCCCTCGACAGTGTGGATTCCTACAGGGGGACGAGTGTGTGAGAAAGCAGAAAAGCAACCATATAAAAAGAGGCCATTTTTAAACGTAAACTGGGATTGTTGGAGCTTAAGTGTAACAAGCATTTCATAAAGAACATCCAGACTATCCAGTAATATAGTCCCAGTGATACAACTATCGTTCTCTCCGGTCCAGACTGCTGATAAGATCTTACCGCTCTTTACGATGATGTCCCGTTCGGTGCCGTCGATTTTCTGCCGGCCGATGGTGTACGTGGTGGCGTCACTGAAGTAGATGAACTCCGTCTCGGCGTGGAAGTCCAAAGCCCTGGGGTTGTTCAGGTTCTCGATAGGAATGATGTGCTCGTCATACACACGCGCATGCAGGTCCATGCCACGAATGACCCCAGGCCGACCTTTACCATAGACCAGGAAGAGCTCGTGCTCCGGTTCTGCGGATGTAGAAAAGCATGGTACAGTCAGAACGGTTCAACACACGCCACCATCCTGAAAAACAGCGATGCGCTATAGAAGGCAGCCATGTGGCAAAATTATTCTGGTCACAATAACGATCGAATCTTTTTATCATTAATGCTTTTTCCTGGTGTTCGGGAAACCCTTTAGAATTTCCTATAATTCGGCATAAATATAACCTAACACATTTCCACACCAGACCTAAAGAGAACCTAATTAAACAAATGAGACAAAAATATCCAATGAGGAACACGATCCAATATTACCAATAATACCGAAAAACAGTATCGGTTCAAATATCGCTAATTAAATCATATGAGAACTACAAGAAGAAAATCCCAACACAAATACACACACATTTCAATGTGAGTGAATATTTATTTTTTTTAACTTTGCGCTTTATCTATAACTTTTTTATTTCCAGTTATAATAGCTATTAAAAAAAAATAAAAAAATCCTCACAAAACACACATTTAACTTATCATACTTTTCTATTTTAAAACAAACTGTCCAAACACTAATAAAATCAAGATTCCAATAATCTCTTTTTTTTTACGCTTTATCTCGGTTACAAAGTGCTGACAATGGAGACTCCTTCCATAAATGTTAAATATACAAATGACACGGTTTTAATCTGATACTTTAGAAACGATAACGCATCAGAGCGAGCGCATTGATAGAAATCTGGGAATTCCCTTGCAGCCAGGACTACTCTCAAAGCTTCTGACCAATCAGGTTTGAGAATTTCAACATGCTGAGGTACAACACTAATCTTCTACACATGCCCGGAAAAAAAAAAAAAAAAAAAAAAATAAATATATATATATATATATATATATATAAAAAAAAAAAAGGGTCAAGAGAATCGAAGAAGTGTGCACTCACTCTTGCAGGACTTGCCGTCGCTGCCCAAGCTGAATCCGGAGCGGCAGCGGCACGTGCGGATCTTGTGGCTGTTGGCTAGCAGACAGATATCGGAACAGCCTCCGGGTTTGCCAAACTGATCAGGAGCGCAGGCGTGACTGCGCACTGCGGTGGGGACACATACGAGCATTATAACCATTCATTCAGCTTCATTCGACTTCGGCCTTACTTCCTGAAACCTGGCAGCACTGAGACTTTATATATATATATATATATATATATATATATATATATATATATATATAGGTTTCACTGGGGAACACTACAGTGTAATTTATCCTAAGTCTCGGCTTAATTACTCTATGGAAATACAGGAAGCTTTTCCCTGCTTATATGAGTAAGGGTTCAATTGAGGGCGCTGTACCCGCAGGCTGCCGTCTCTGGTGGTACACATGCAGGGCTCCACCTTTATCCACTCGCGTCACCACCTGGAAATCCGAGCTGTTGAAGCGGTTGACGCGGATGACGCTGGTCTTGGGCTGTAGGTTACCGTTGTCCGAGTTGGTGGCGTACAGGTAGTTCTCAAACACGGTCAGACTGTACAGGTGTTCAATCTGGCGGTACAAAACGACACGATAAACAAATAAACCCTAACAGACTCTCGATTGAATAGAAGGATCTGTCAAATAGAATGAATGTAAATGCCCCTGAACTGTACTGTGGTTTTGTCTGTGCAGTGAAGAGGGTTATGGATTACAGCAATAATGTTTTTTGGCTCGCATGCTCGTTTGGAAAATCTTTGGCAACACCTTTGTAAAATGTCAAAAGCTGTGATGCATAACAGTGTTTTTAAAACAACATTATGCAACGCTTGGCACCGTTTAAAGGCAAAATTTCAGGAATAAATCTCTCAGGATGCCTGATAACGGGCTAATAGAGCTGTATTTCTACATCGGGACAAAAAAATTAAAAAAGACTTCCTTGAGAGCGAGTACATAGAGAAACGTCCATTTTTTCCCCCTCCCTACACGGAGAAAAGCAGCAGAAATAGAAACCCAGCATGCTCCAAACTCTCCAATGGAAATCAAAGGGAAGGGGTTTTTTTTATTTTATTTTGTTGAACGTTTATTTTATGTTATTTTTATCATCAATTCTTCAGTTCAATATAAGCTCCAAATCTGTATCTCTGAAAAGACTATTGGGAAGAATTTGTGCTTATGAGTCATCTATATAGCAAATCTGATCAGGCATGAAAACCATAAAACCACAACAGCCAAAGCAACACGGATTAGCAGCTGCGTGATTCACGGCTCGTTCAGCAGGTTCGTCATCACGAGCTACAGCGGCAACTTTTACCACAAGGTCTCCGTCAAAAACAAACTCAATCTTGCCAAACTGCACCGTAATTATCTGAACAGGAAACCAAATTTGTTAATCAGAGCAAATAGTATGCACAGTTTGTCTTTTTTCCGACTGAGACAGCAGTGTACATGAGAAACTGATGCAATTCCAGGATTTGTGGCCGAGGCTGTGTGCGTACGTGTGACGGTATGTGACGCTGTACGGACCGTCATCTGTGTGCGAGTGTTAATGCGTATTGTGTGCAGAGCTTGCTGTGCAAATGTGCGCGTACAAACTCTGCTGTACAAAAGGCGTATTTCTTTATAGAAATTTGATCTGAAATGCCGGTCTCGATTAGAAATATGCAAAACCCTGCAGTATGTGTTTTAAACAACGGCTCTGATGCATGTCTAGGTGTGGCATTAATGATTTGTGTGTGTCCTCACAAGAATATTAAGAGAACCTTGTGTCTCTGTGTCAACAAAAGAAAGAACCCCTGAATTTCCTCTCACCAGCAGGCCCTGAATTATCGTGTGTCGGTTCTTGCCCTCGTAGTCCACCACTTCGATGTAGTCCAGGTACGCGTCGGCCCAGTACACCAGCCTGTTGACCAGGTCCAGCGTGATGCCGTGAGGGAAGACGATCTTGCTGTCCACCAGCTTGGTGCGGTTCTGCCCGTCCATGTCGCAGCGCTCCACCTTGGGGATCTGCCCGTAGTCAGTGAAGAACATCTTCCTGCAGATGAGGAAAGAACAGGTGAAAGGAAACCTCGGGCGGCTGCAGACGCACAGGTATTCCGCAAACTATATCAACCTGCCAAAGTATGCACATAGGATTTCAACAACAGACTCCACGGGCATACAGAAGAGCTCAATATTGTTCCGATTTCAGTCTGAAACATGAGGAGAGCGATGACCAAAAAGAACAAAGATGGATTCTGTGTTGCATGACAGGAACGAATACTATTTTCCACACAATTTGGTAATCTGCCAGTTCCCCTCCACCAGCCTGTATACTCCCCAATTACACGACAGCTACCGGCCAGAGAGGGTGAAATCAAACAATACTTCAATCGAAACATGTCATGCCATCTTTCTGACCCAGAGAGGACGGACAGTTTTGTTCTCATGGAACCCTAGTCAACATCAGCCGTGACATCGTCGGCATTTGAACTCATGAGATCCTGGTGATCGGGCGGACACTTTTTTGATGTACCAAAAATCAAATCATTAAGAAAGACCAGCCCATGGCATAGCTGTTTAGATTGTTACTTATTTTGAGTTTTAAATGCCATGTAGAAGCATTACCATAAATACCAAGTGGACTGATTATCTTATGACTTGTTGCACAAAGCAAATTATGGAGAAGATTCATCCATCCATCCATCTTCAACCGCTTATTCCTGCTTCAGGGTCGAGAGTGGAGCCTATCCCAGGAAGCATCGGGCACAAGGCGGGGTACACCCTGGACAGGGTGCCAGTCCATCATAGGGCACAATCACACACACACTCACACACCCATTCATACACTACGGACAATTTACCAAGCAACCTACCATGCATGTCTTTGGACTGGGGGAAATCAGCTACAAACTGTAGCTCGTTTGGGACGACATTTGATTTGAGCAAATCTCTGATCTACTCGTACTCAAGAGCGTAGACAACGGACACAAACAGTGATCACACGGAAACAAACACTTGTCTCTAACTTGCGGTTTTGAAACATCTGTCTTGATCAGACTGACACCTCTGGACGACAAAACAATTCACCATGTTCTTGCTGACCATGATATTTACGTACATCTTGAATGTAACAGATGACTTTTAAAGGGAAGCGATACCACAAGAAAAGGAAGTTATGATATCATCTATTACTCAACAGCAATGACCCATTCCATAGATGCATGCTCATGCATGCATGCGTGACCAGCAGGAATGCAACCCACTTAATTCTAGAACATATCAGATGAGAGCTATATACAGTGCCTTGCGAAAGTATTCGGCCCCCTTGAACTTTTCAACCTTTTGCCACATTTCAGGCTTCAAACATAAAGATACAAAGTTTTTATTTTTGTGAAGAATCACCAACAAGTGGGACACAATTGTGAAGTGGAACAAAATCTACTGGATATTTTTAACTTTTTTAAGTAATAAAAAAATGAAAAGTGGGGCGTGCAAAATTATTCGGCCCCCTTGCGTTAATACTTTGTAGAGCCACCTTTTGCTGCGATTACAGCTGCAAGTTGCTTGGGGTATGTCTCTATCAGTTATGCACATCGAGAGACTGAAATTCTTGCCCATTCTTCCTTGCAAAACAGCTCGAGCTCAGTGAGGTTGGATGGAGAGCGTTTGTGAACAGCAGTTTTCAGCTCTTTCCACAGATTCTCGATTGGATTCAGGTCTGGATTTTGACTTGGCCATTCTAACACCTGGATACGTTTATTTGTGAACCATTCCTTTGTAGATTTTGCTGTATGTTTGGGATCATTGTCTTGTTGGAAGATAAATCTCCGTCCCAGTTTCAGGTCTTTTGCAGACTCCAACAGGTTTTCATCCAGAATGGTCCTGTATTTGGCTGCATCCATCGTCCCCTCAATTTTAACCATCTTCCCTGTCCCTGCTGAAGAAAAGCAGGCCCAAACCATGATGCTGCCACCACCATGTTTGACAGTGGGGATGGTGTGTTGAGGGTGATGAGCTGTGTTGCTTTTACGCCAAACATATCGTTTTGCATTGTGGGCAAAAAGTTTGATTTTGGTTTCATCTGACCAGAGCACCTTCTTCCACATGTTTGGTGTGTCTCCCAGGTGGCTTGTGGCAAACTTTAGACGAGACTTTTTATGGATATCTTTGAGAAATGGCTTTCTTCTTGCCACTCTTCCATAAAGGCCAGCTTTGTGCAGTGTACGACTGATTGTTGTCCTATGGACAGACTCTCCCACCTCAGCTGTAGTTCTCTGCAGTTCATCCAGAGTGATCATGGGCCTCTTGGCTGCATCTCTGATCAGTCTTCTCCTTGTCTGAGCTGAAAGTTTAGAGGGACGGCCAGGTCTTGGTAGATTTGCAGTGGTCTGATACTCCTTCCATTTCAAAATGATCGCTTGCACAGTGCTCCTTGGGATGTTTAAAGCTTGGGAAATCTTTTTGTATCCAAATCCGGCTTTAAACTTCTCCACAACAGTATTACGGACCTGCCTGGTGTGTTCCTTGGTCTTCATGATGCTCTCTGCGCTTTCAACAGAACCCTGAGACTATCACAGAGCAGGTGCATTTATACAGAGACTTGATTACACACAGGTGGATTCTATTTATCACCATCAGTCATTTAGGACAACATTGGATCATTCAGAGATCCTCGCTGAACTTCTGGAGTGAGTTTGCTGCACTGAAAGTAAAGGGGCCGAATAATTTTGCACGCACCACTTTTCAGTTTTTATTTGCTAAAAAAGTTTAAAATATCCAATAGATTTCGTTCCACTTCACAATTTTGTCCCACTTGTTGGTGATTCTTCACAAAAAATAAAAATTTTATATCTTTATGTTTGAAGCCTGAAATGTGGCAAAAGGTTGAAAAGTTCAAGGGGGCCGAATACTTTCGCAAGGCACTGTACCAGTGAAACCCAAGTGTGGTCTGAGTGCGAGTCCTACATGAGAGCGTTTGGTGATTCAAGTCATCTGAACAAACCAGCTGAGGTAGAAAAATCACTAAACAGTGTAGGACTGAAAGCTTGACAGATGGTAGAAGAGAGACTTACCCCATGGTTGGGTCCAACACAATGCCTTTGGGGTTGTACAGCTCCAGGTCCAGCAAGATGACGCAAGTGGCACCATCTTTCGTGCACACAAAGATACGTTCGTCTACATCATCCACGAAGTAGAAGTTTCCAGTCAGCCAGTCAATGGCCATCTGCTCCACATCTATGAGAAGAAGCAATGAATGTGAATTTCAACCGGATTCGTTCGTTCAATTAAATTTGATTTATATAGAGCTTCTAGCAATCGACATTACCACAAAGCTGCTTTACAGAAATCCGGATGTAGATTTGGATCCCTAATGAGCAAGGCAGAGGCCATGGTGGCAATGAAAAACCACCCCGAGACGACTTAAGGATGGGACCTTGAGTGGAACCAGACTCAAAAGGATACCCGTCATCTTCTGGGTAACACCAGAGAGCGGGACAATAGCTCAATATATCGTATATTGAGCTATAGTGTGTTGGAAGAGTCCAGGAGGAGCACAGGACAGTCTGTATGATTACAGGATCATGGTGAGATTATTTAGTGAAGCCATGCTGGGTCTTGGGCATAAACGGTTATCATCCTGTGCTTCTGGGAACGACCGTTCTGATTATCGGTAAGATGCAGAGCACCAATTATGAGATGAATAAAGAAAGCGTGGGGAGAAATAGTGTGCAGCTTGAGGAGAAGCCTGCTGCTTCGTTTCATATGCTAGATATCTGCACACTCCTCATTTCAAAACATGGAAATAGTCGGCTAGCAAGAAGGTGTGGAAGCGAGGACACGTGCATGTCTGTGAGATATAATGAGAAAAGAGTGCTGTGCGGTATTGGTGACTCGAACAGACCAGAGACACACAGGCCCGTGCCCAGAGGGAAGCATGGAAAACCATTAACCCTTAAAACACATAGGCGCGCATACACACACTCCCTCATGCTCATGCCAGATTCCCCTGCTTCTTTCTATCCAAGTACAGACAAAAGAGCAGAGTTACAGTAATTATCCTACTACAAAGCAATGAAGCTGCAGTTAGCTTTATTCCCCGAGCTCATTTTGTTAATTACCGAGTATGCATGCATGTCCGAGTTTGTGTGTGTGTTTGTGTGAGTCTGTGAGAACATGTGCCAAACACTGACTCACTGTCACAAGACTATTATTCACTCTATACGTGGCAGTCAGACGCATACACACAAATAGAATGGCAGCAGAGTCAAAAGTACTAAACAATACAGCATCAGATAATCACCAGGCTTGTTATCACTAGGGTTAGTTTCGTCTTCCTGAACGAGCCCTTATATTTGATCCAAACATGATCAACAAAGACCACGCAACCCATAAAGGCACCCCCCCCCCAGTTCTGGGAAGTGCTCTGAAACACCAATAAAGTCTGTAGTGTGCATTTCTCTCCGTGACTCCCTCACTGGGACAATCGTGGCCTTTCAGTGGGGGTCCTTCCAGATCCCAGCTGTGTGGGGCAGGCCCCAGTGTGGTCCAAGCGGCCTGCTGTTTTAAAAGCCGCCAGTGTGGTTCCATTTGAAAGAGACTCTTGCGCTCTTCCCTTCGCATTATCCGACTCAAAGCCCCAAAATCTACAAGTCTTCGAAGATGCCTTGCATACTTGCTCTTCCCAATGCAAACTTCAAATCAAGGCCCCTAAACTACGATTCTTCCAAGATGTCTTGCATACTTTACTCTAGGTGATATGGACTAAAGAGTGGTATAGTTAGCAGTGCAAAGATGGGCTGTAGAATGTATGGTGCCAAAAAGAAAATCTTTTGTATAGACAACAGGCCTTCATATAAGGTGTTTAAGTTGAGATCTTTTCAGAACTTTCCAGGAAGGAGGTTAACCAGTCATTTGTTGGAAGAATCTCCAGTAATCAGAAAGGCCTGGTCCAGAGGCGGCAGCAAACAACCCCAACGTGGAGCAGCATTGGATCTTCTGGAGTCAGGTCTTCGTGCAAAGTGAGTGAGTTCACGGTCTCAAATTGTTTGCTGTGTGGTAGGAGTTATAAAATTTACATTTGCCCTCAGGAGTACCAAAAAGTGAGAAAGATTGACGAGCCTTCCCTTGAGTGGTTGATGTTTTTCTCCAAACTCGAGTAAGTAGTTTGAGAGTGACCGTCTGCAACACAACCATATGTACCATCATCGAATTAATAACCTCCCGACGTTATCCTCCTTTTAATTCCAGCAAAGCAGAAACTTGTTGAGAGATACCCTCAACCACTTTTTACATTCCAGGAAAAACTGCACAGCTAATCTTTTATTGGGAACTTCGACCACAAGGGGTTTCAAGGCTTCAGTAAAATGTCCTGACTTTCTCAGGGAATGGACAAGCCTACACACATTTCTCATGTAATCCCCCCTTTCGCCACATAAAGTGGAAGATGGGAAAGCTGTTGTGAAACAGGAAGTACCGCAAGGACATCTGCAATCACTCAGGGGCTAACAGCAAAAGCACAAGGCTGGTGAAGGGAGTGGAGGCCTCTGAGGACGGAGCACTGCACAAAAACACGCTCAAAACAGGTCAGTCAAAGTGAGCAATGAATTGCTCACGTATCTTGTAATGATGAACTCGTAACTTCCAAATTACCATTCGCGGAATCAAAGCTAGCCAAGTGGCGATGACCGAGTGCAACTGGAGCGTAAAAGACACAGTGCGAAGCAGCGGTTGGGAAAGGTTCTTAAAAGATAAATGGTATCAATAACACTGAGAGGATGGTGGGGGTAGCGGTGAGGACATGAGCCACACAAAGGGAAATAAAGACTCGAGTGTGTGCGGCCGGAGACACGCTACCCACTGCTTCACGAATGAACGGCTCTTTTTAATCCCACCCCACTTAAACAGATTCTCAGACACACACAGGCGCATCAGATAACGGACACTAGACTCTGCCTAGAAACCTGGCAACTACTGTAGGCTACGGTTCACATGGGGCTACCTAAAAAATGATGATGCACATGCCACTGATGACAAATCCAGTTCCTGGGCAAAAAATATCGAGCTGAATTGCGGCACTGCTTCCGAGAAAATGCGTGCCTCTTCGAAGGAATACTAAATGCAGGTCATGTGTCCTGAATGGATAAAAGATATATCCAGAGCATTTTTCTTTAACAGGTAGGTAGTCCTTGCGATTTAAAAAAACCCCAACAATATTCCTCTACATTCTTCCCTGCAGGAAACTAAATTTTAGCCTGCTATCCTGAAGGACAACACATGAATCCAACAGGGGCTTGATTGTTAAAGTATATGCATGGGCTTTCTCGAACAGCTGGACTAGCAAGAGTACCAGATGCATTCCAGTAAGCAGAAACATGAATCATGCTATGCCTAGCTAAATTCACCCAGCAGATTGCGAAATTTTTACCAATGTCAAGGTTCGAGTTCATGAACCAGTATGAGACACCTTCTACAATCGGGAACAATGAGGCCTCATGCAGAAATGCTAGCACATGACACTTATGCATGACTAAGACCAGTGGTTCCTATAACACAATCTGTCATGGTGCAATGCGTTCACTTTAAAAGTTCACTCTAGTTCATGTCTGTTGGCCTGCTTTTTTTTTTTTTGGGTCATGTTTATTTTTACAGATGAACCTGGTCATGAGGGCACATCTGGACTGCTCATCTGCTCAGCATGTAGAAATGATAAATCCCCTACTCATTGTAAAATTGGAGATCTCTGGCTAGTCAACAGCACTTCCATTCAGCCGGTCCATTCTGCGCTAACCGAAAAGGACAAGCTTTCTATGCTACCCATTTGTACTTTTCCAGGTAAATGACCCCATGCCACTCACTCAAGATCTCCTGGTCATTTGCAACCCGAGTTCATGGAGTCACTACGGGATCTCACTGTAATAACATCCGCCTTAGTAGTCTAACGTAAACCGAGGGAACCGAGGTTGGAGATTTATGGCACCCCAGTTAAGAGTCAGAGCAGAAGTTCATGTCTGGAATTCCTTTAGTATAACAAAACATCTGATACGCTCTCAAAGTAGGCAATTCATCTCACAATTAAAATCTCAAGGTGCATCCGGTGTTAAATAACCAAATAAAACGCATTCCATATCTATGCGGTGAATCATCATGCATTATGGTATGCTTGGCATACCGCAATAATCTGCAACATCTGGTTCAAGAATGAGCCACCACATGAGCTGGTGCATTTTCGAAAGTCACACCTCGGTGGTTCATTAAAACGAATCAATTCGCCCAGAGCCTTCACATCCGCCTCCACATGCCTCCAGAGAGACCAACTCTCAAGGACAGTGGAACATCAAACCCTCTCAAATCTGCTCCAGAATCACAGCTGAGGAGCGTCTGTGGATCTGCAGCTTAAGGCTTAAAACGAGCTTAGCTGAGCCTGGCTGGACTGCGAAGACATTCCAAAACCCCCCCAAAGCAACATGTAGTCTTTTCTTTTCTCATTGATCTGCATTCTTGTGTGCTGTGGTAGACAGCTGAAGCTCTGCAAAGCCTGGGAGGCCGAGTCATGCAAGTAAGACGTGCTGTGAAAATGCTGGCTGGCCCAATCAAGCCAGAAATCACGCAAACTCCAGTACGTGATGAAGAACGGAAGGCCGGCTTTTTTTTTTCCTTCTCCTTTTTAACCAAACAACTACTCAGAATTCAGTTATGCAACAGGGAGACTAAAATGGAAAAAAGGAAGAAGCGTCTGCGTCATCGTTTTCTATTGTCCATCTGTGTCACAATCAAAAGAGATGGTCCGGTGTGAACCTTTCCAAAGTCCGTACTGTAGTCCAGATGTGACCGCCGCAAAGAATTTCACGGGATCAAACTTGAAAAATATTAAAGCGGCACCGACCGATGAATGTTTTTAAAACGTGACCATCGAAGCGTCTGTAGAAGATCCTCACGTGCATTTATGTTAATGAATTAGTTTAGGCAGCTCATCAAGAACGGAACGCTTTTCCACAGCAGATATGGCTTGTTAAGAAAATCGACAATGGAAAAAAAAAAAAAAAAAGAGACTGTATAAAGACTTCAACGGTGTTTACGTGCTGCTTCGAAACAGATGTCTCGTCTGTTCAGAGTCACTGGCATTTGTCAAAAATCGTAACATGGGCTGCCACTATGAAACAAAACAACCACTTCAAGCTAACGTTTGTTATTTATAGCTATGAAGTAATCGTTAACGGTTAGGCATCGATTTAGGCGATTCTTGGTAGCATTCAGTCATGATAGCTGCTTATCTGTGAACCACTGTAAGCAAGGAACTGTATGTAGCGGGACCTTATTGAATACCCTTGCTATAGGATAAGAGACAGCCAAGACAGCCGCTTGGTTCTGAACATATGGACGATATTCTTCCCCTAACGTTCTGAATGAGAGCTGATGGAAGTCAGGCGTGATGAAGGGAATGCTGTAAATGCAGTATTTAGGGACTGTGCTCGTAGATTATCCCAGCATGAATCTCTGGTGTCTCTCTGCATTTCTGAGCACTTGCCATCTGTGGATAAAGGGCGGTGATCCAAAAATCCCTCCAGTCATAGATGCTCTACTACTTTGACCATCAGACATGAATAAACACCCTGCTCTCCTATAACTGCAGTTAGAGATTATTTATTCATTATTTCATTCAAATTCGCTGCATTATTCCTGGTCAGGGTCACAGTGGATCCGGAGGGAGACCACACAGGAACGTATGAACAACAACTTTATACCATATTTAATGGACTAAGGATCAGAACACGCGCGTAGTAATGTTGTAGTAATGCAGATATGCAGAATAGAACTTAAGCCTGCATACTGGTTTGGAGAGCAAATACAAGATCATGTGGGTGTGTTGCTTCTGGAAACACATAGAAGACGCAACAGCAGCAGAATGCAGCATGCAGGCCACTATGATTTAGCACCATGTCAGCATGTGACTTTTTTTTTTTTTTTCCTCACTATGGAGAACAGACCTGCTTGGCTGAGCACTTTCCCCCCTCCGAGTTGTCTGTCAGGACATACTACACCAAGACCAGACGAAGCAGGAGACTTCCCGCTTGGGGTACAGTTAAATCTTAATGAGGATTAAATGGGTTGCAGTGTGAAAAACATGGATTCCAATCTGTGTTGTAAAAGGACCGTGTTGAACTCTATATAACAGGATTGGGTAACAGAATTCGGTCTTGGAAGCTTTTCATGACCCTTACAGACCAACTTTATCAGCACGTAGCATCTGATCCTGTTTATATATGGTGGTCAAATCTGGTAATCTGCTGTCTTAGGTCTGCCAGACGATTTAACACGGCGCTAAAGTCAGATTAGAAAGATCCCGATCTTGTGTCCTCATTACTGTCACGTAGGTGTCGACGTCTTTAAAATCAGCAATGATACGACTCGTCGGTTTGAATTCTTATAATCCCAATAGTCCATGACTAATAGAGATGTCTTAAAGGTGCAATAGTCAAGAGCTTTCATTTCTTACTTGTAGAAATACCCTGAAAAATATGCAGAACGTGATAAAAATAATTGTTTATGGCATTTACTCATGGCTTAAGTGTATTAACTGGATGAGAACACATGTTAGGATTCAGAAAGCTGACGTCCAGTCCGGAATGCTCGTTTGTGTTTGGATGAGTCTCCTGTCGGTCATTTTATAGACACTCTAGATCCTGGGGGCGGAGCTTTCATTAACTTGGGGGGTAGGATGGGAGGTGGGCTCAAGCAGTAAAGGAAAAATAATAATAATCATTCAAAAATCAACCCCACCTGCTTAATTGTTAAACAGCGATTTTGAAAAAAATCTTATTTAATGCACCTTTAAAGTTGCAGTTTGTAATTTTGAATGTTTCTAGATGTGTAAGAAGGATATGATTTCAACTTAAAAATACTGATTTGCAAGACACTAGGTTTTGTTAATTTCTTAGTTCCAAGCCCCCCCCCCATATTTCCTGGCCCATCAATTAGCTCTGCGCCTAGTAGAAATGCAGCTACTCACCTCTGGGGCAACCCATATGTATTTTACAGAAAGGAGGTGGGGTCAGTGGGGGGAAACTGCAAAGGCTTATTCATCGCAATTATGATTATCCTCCTAGGCACTTGAGCATTAAACTGCTCCTTTAATGCTTCAAACCTACTGATTCAGAAAAACAAATACTCACGATGCAGGCTCAGGGAGATGTTAATAGTTTTCTCTTCGGTGAAGCCCTTGGCGTTAGGGAACTTGGCACACTTGAGCATGGTGGCACTTGGCGCATCACCAACGTGGATCCAGCACACAGTTTCCTCAGCATAGATGAAGTCCATGGCTGTGGTTTTGCGCGTGCTTACAGAGACCGGGTTGGCACCGTTCAGAGACGTGGCCTGGATGTTCTGCGAGTTGGCGATGAGGAGGTACGGAGGACGGTCCACCGGGTCTGGAATTCAAGAACATGTGATTGTATAAAACATGATCATGTTCCAAGCCATTTATCGTCGTCCCACGAATGTAGACCAAGTGGAAAGTGATATCTGCCTCCATGATCATGGGTGATCAACATGTCGTACTTAGAGAAGTTGTGTGGAGTGTTTTGTGCATGTACCATTCTTGGCTTTGCAAGAGCGGTTGTCCGGCTGAGGCAGGTAGCCCTCCACGCAGCTGCAGGTGTAGGAGCCATCTGTATTAGTGCAGGTCTGACTGCAAGTACCGTACACTGCACACTCGTTAAAATCTGTCACAGGGAAGATACAGCGAGTTACATGTCACATAGCACTCTACAAACATTGTAAACCAACGGAGACAAAAGCAGTGAGGCTATGAGGTGATATTAATATCTAAAACAATCATGTGCGTACTTGCCAACCATAAAAAACAACAAAAAAAAGAGCACTTCTGCAAAAATAACTTTAAAATTTTAAGGACATAGAAATATAAAAATAATGGCTATATTTCATCATACAAAAAACAAAAAAAAAACGTTCATGATCTATTCCTTAAAAAAAAAAGTATGTACGTAGGCTGGACTTTAAAAAGCATACAGCCAAAAATAAGTAACATGGCCATGTGTAAGCAAACAATTTCACAAATCAAACACACAAGAAAGAAATTACGCATGAAAACTGTATTCATCTAAAAAAAAAAAAAAAAAAAGATTTTTTTTTTCTTCTGCTAGTCAAAAGTGAAATAAGCTGATTAGATGAACACCTGCTCACCTCTGCACATCTTGCCATCTTCTCCAACTTCAAAGCCGCTCCCGCAGTAACACTTGGGTCCAGAGGGGGTGATCGAGCAGCTGTGCTGACAGCCCATAGTGGTGCAGTTATGCACAAATTCTGCAACACAAAACAGAACATAGGATGAGTAAGAATGCTATGAAATTTATCCGAATTATTCACTAGAAAGACCATTGCTGATATTGCGGGAAATAGCACGCAGGGGGGCAATATTTTTTTGCTTTTTAAACAACGACGACAAAACTGATTAAATGATACAATTGCAAAATGTTCATTTATATAGAATTTATTTTTCCTCCTTTTCAATAAATGCATGGTTGAAATAAAATCTTTACACAGCTTGGCTGGCATTTCGCAAGCCTATGTATTGTGATAGAATTCTCTTCAAGTATGATATAATCTCTGATGTTTTAATAAAACTTTTCTAGGTTTTTAAAAGTGCATTTAACCGATTTTTTTTTTTTTTAAACTCAATGTTGCACAAGAAAGAAATAAACTAAAAAACTTTGTTTTCCTGCCCGGTTTCTTAGCAAAAGATTGTTACACGTATGTCATGGATGGTAGAAAGGTCAAGTATTATGATGACAATGTGCAACTAAAAAAAATGATGATAAGTCGATTAATCTGTTGATTATTTCTTTGCTGAATCAATGAGTTGGATTAAAAAGGCTAATTTTATTTACTACATTTTTCTGAGAAGTAAAATAAATAAATAAATAAATGAATGAATTTATTTCACATTCTGGACAATGTTGTCCTTCAAACATTGTGCAAATTGAAGGCTAATTTTTTTTAAATGCTAAAAAAAAAAAGAAAAACAAAAAGCACACACTAAGTGCTAACTGGGAAGAGGCAGAACGTTCTGCAGCGACACGCACGGTCACTCATTTGAACACAGTGACGTGTTCCTTTATTCTGTAAACGGACGACACTTCTTCCATTTCTATACAATGACATGTTATCACCCCATTCAAGTTATTTTTAAAAGGTAAAAATGTCACTTCTGTGCTGAAGAAAACATGTCTGGAACACATTAAACGGCACAAGCGTCTGTCTCGACAGGCCACGTTAATACACTTACGAGTTTGTTTGAAGCGCTTAATATAAAACACTCATGTTTTGGACCTGGACGACTTTGCACTTTACTCACAGCAGCTCACTCGGTGACCTCTGCTATTTTTCCAAATTCACTGTCGATTATTTTAATTATCGATTAGTTGTTGCAGCCCTAGATGACATTTTCCTCATATCACCCACCCCAGAGGGAGCAAAGCTCCATAGTTATCATCATCAGCTTACTTGAAGATTATTAATGAAAGACAGCTCTGACTCACTAATAAATGGGGTCGTGCGAACAAAGAGGATCTCATCAGCAGATCTAATACGAGACGTTTCATAAATATGGGCTGGCGTCTTTTCCACACTCTGAAGTGAACCTATAAATTGGGGAATTAAGATTTTATCGGGCACCCGTATCAAACATTCAGGTTTATCTGTACTCCCGTATTACACCCACAACACTGGAACCAATTCAGAACCAAATGCTTTAAAATATTTCTGACCTGACCACCCACAACATACTCCCACAAACACACAGAGGATCCTTCCTCCCCCAGAGAGAGGGAGCGAGAGAGAGAGAGAGAGAGCGCGAGAGAGAGCACGAGAGAGAGAGAGAGAGCGAGAGAGCGAGAGAGCGAGAGAGCGAGAGAGAGCGAGCGAGAGAGAGCGAGAGAGAGCGAGAGGTCCACTCCCAGGGCCGTGACTGGCAAACTATTACCAATACATTACTAACCAGAAGTGGACGAATCAAAGACATTACCTAGCCCACTGGACAAGTATGTTGCCCAGTGCCAGGTTTCATTCCCTGGAAACATAACTAAGTACATTTATATTAAAAAAATTAATTTAAAAAATTTTAGTAATAGCTAACAAAGTAATAATCTATGGCAAGCTAGTTAGCTAGTTAAATGCATGAATAAGACTAGGGAACGAATGAATATATGGTTAGTATCCTCTTAAAAAAAAACGTTTCTAATGTCTTGCAGTATGGTCATTTCTCCTCCGACCACTCTCATCAACGAGGAGTTCTGCTTCATTCCTCCTGACCACCAGAGGCAGTGCTTAAGCACTAATGGATTATTGCAGCGCCAACTAGATAGGTTGAGAGGGTATACCGACAAAGTCACGTGGTGACGCAGGCCGAGTTTTGAGTATAATAACCACAACGGCATCTTACGGTCAATCTGAGGCAAACTGATCCGCTCTTTGTCTGCTATGGTGGTGCGCAGAAAGGTCAAAGCAAAGACTGTTGAACTGAATTGTAGACTCTACCGTACAGAAGAGCTCAAAGGCCCCTGCCAGGAAGTATCTCCTGCCACTCTATTAGGGCTGTATCTACACCAGCACTTTCCGAAATATTCAGATCAGCCCGTCCGGCACCGCCAACCACGTCTGATTGGATTAATGAATGAACGTGCACATTACAGAGAACCATCGATTTTATTTCAATTAAATTTCACTTGTATAGCACTTAACACATATTTTTCAAAATTGATTGTAAATAAATAAATAAATGGTCCCTAATGAGCAAGCCAGAGGCGACGGAGTTGAGGGAAAACCCCCTCAAAAGGGAACCCATCCTCATCTGGGTGACACCGTGCGATTATAAATATTTTCTCTGCTTACTATATAGTCAAAAAGTGCAATTGTGTATCCAGGAACCTATTAGCTTATAAGTATGAGCATCAGAGTCAATTCAGAATTCATTATAGTTTTGAATTGAAGTTTATTGTATCGATCTAGAGTTATTAACTGTTCAGTGATGGAGACATGAGAGCAAAACTGTTCGTAGCAATTGCAGTCCTGAGGCTATTCCAAGGAAAAACATCCACAGCCATCTTTATGGTCTCCGTGTGGTACAACACAGAGTAATCACATGGGGGTCTTTAGGCCGTCTATGTATACAAGCAGGACTCTGTAAAAGATGGTGAATCATCAGCGAAGGAGTGTGTTCCTGTCAAAAAATGAAACCGGTGACAAGCCGACTGTCACATCACCATCCGATAACAAAGAAAACCAAGAAAGATAGAGTGATAAAACAATGCAAAAAAAAAAAATCAGCACTAAATCAATTACTCTAAGAGCTCATAGACCGGGGGGAAAAAAAAAACATCAAGTGTCTTCCTCCATCTCGCACTTACACCAACACACACGGACAATAGGGTTCCTCATCATACAAAGCCCATAGCCCTTAGAGCTACAATAGCTCTTTTGTGGTGTGTGTGTGTGTGTGAAGCGAGGAGAATACGTGGCCAAACACTACAGCCCGTATCAAATCAATTCCCGCCCCCGTCCAAATCCCAGCCTGTCCCATCCACTTTCTTCCTCACCCTCAAAGACGCCCCCTCCACCGAATACGTCTCACACACGCTATAAGAAGCGTGGCGTGTCATTGGTACAGAACTAAGAAGCATCGGACAAGCTCGCACAGCTGCCGACCATGCGGGGATTTCAAGGAATTGCAAATGGATGAACTGATGAGCCTTGAAAACGGAAGAAGCCGATTCTGCGTGGGGACACATCGGCATTCCTGTGAGCCCCTGATGGGCCATAATCTAAGGCTATTGAATTTATTTATTTATTTATTTATTTTAAACACAAATTCTATCGATGAACACCAATAACCTAAGCTCGGAAAATAGAATAAGATACATCTAGGAAAAAGATGTCTGGTTTTCCAAGTATTGGAATTAGTCTGAGACCGGTCATGAAAGGACTTCTATTTTGTAGAAAAAAGAAGCCACTAGACAAATTCACTGGTCATTTCAGAACGGGAGTCGTTTAAATGCAGCGAATGACTTAACTCAGATAAAACTAGAGCGCTGGATGATGGTGATGATCAACCTGATTACTGGAGATCTTCAGAAACATTTCAAACTCTAGAACATTGAAGCATAGCCATCATTACCCAGAGAGACTCTGTGGGCTAATCGTTCGGCATGCCATTAGGAAATTGGGGCTTGAATCATGATGATCTGTTCATGCTCTTTTAGCCTTGCATTAAACCCTTAAATCTGCAATCAGTCTGTTTGTGTGAGGAGCATGGGTGCCACTTTGCAGTAGTCAACAGTCAGTGTGTACACTACATTGACATTTCTCATAGCTGACATTTCTTTCGGCATGCCTGTGCATGCAGCGTGTGTGTATATTTGTGTGTGGGTTTCTCCAAAAGAGAATGAGACAGTGAAAGAAAGAGAGGGAGAAACTATCAGGATGTGTACAGGTGTGGGTGGAGCAGAGTAGCAGTTCTAGAACAGAACATCATGTCAACAAATACACATACAGTACCTTGAATAAATAAGGCCGAGTTGAACTTGTGCCATATGCTTGGTGTGTTATAAGGACGGATTTTATGGTGCTCTATGGGTTTGAGATGGGGAACTTGGCGATTTACATGATAATCAAGGAATCAATTCAAAAGCAAAACTGGAAGGAACCTACAGAAACCAAGTAGTGGTCAGAACAACTGCCAAAGAACTCACCAAAAATCTGCACGTTCGAGGTGTTTTGAGAGACATTGTTTAGTTATTTAATCACAGATGGGCGCCATTTGGTCACATACAGCTCTAAATGTTACATATCTGATTTAAGCAAAAAAAATAAAACAAAAAATAAAAAATAGAATTGCGGCAAGGAAGCTTGTTACAAAGCCTAGGGTCTTCTAGGAGCAGGTGCATTTATGTTCAGATCACATGACACTAATTACACACAGCTCGACTCCATTCAACGAATGTGACTTCTATTGGTAACTAATTTAAGGGTTTCACAGCGATTAGGGGTGGGGGAGATAATTTTTTAAATAATTTATAAGGGGGCCAAGCACTTGGTGCCTAGATTGTTGTTTTGTTATTCTAACTTTTCTTCTTCTTGATCTGGCTAGGGCGTCTATGGCAGCCCATAAAACTGTCTGGTAAAAAGATGTGAAACTTGGCACACTGATTGGGGAGGGTCTAAGGAACATCCTGACCAAATTTGGGCCAAGTGCTACCAACAATCTAGCACCACCATCAAGTAAAATTTTGGCCTAATTTGGAAGTACAATTATCCAAAACTTAAAAAGCCAGCCATCCTTGGATTCTACGTGTCAAGGCAAGTTCAACGCACTCTAGGACATCTAATTCGATTTTCAGCATTGTTGGATTTTGTCCCCTACTAATACAAATTTTGTCCAATCACCACCAAATTTGGCACATCATCTTCAGAGTAAGCCTCACAAAATTTATCAAAAGAATGTTGACCATTCCAAAGGGTTTGCCCGTAATGGGCTAACGATTCAGATAGCATTGCCACCAAAACAGGAAGGGAGGCTGTATCTCAGCAACGATTTTGTGCATGGACACACAACTTGGTAGGCATTCTCAGGACCATGATCTGAGACTAAGCAACAAATTTCATGACAGCACCACCTACTGGTCAAAACTTACAATAACGTGCTTAAAGATGGTTCCATCTAAGCGCCATTTCTGCTGCTCTTCTTTCAAATTTTGTCCAATCTTCACGAAATTTGGCTCACATCATCTTGAGACCTGTCTAAACAAAAGTTATCAACGGAACTGATATTGAAAACCATCCTCCCATAACAGACTGGCAAATGCATAAAACTACAAATCATTGAATCCCTTTGTTATTGTTCTGATTTCCTGTGATTGCTTAGCAACAATTGCAACAGGTCTGTGAACATGCGGCTCATCGCGTCTGGGTGCTTGGCAGCCAAAAATGCTGCTTGCAGCTTTAATTCTTAAGTAGTTTTGTAAACTACATAGACCCCCCCATTTCAATATTACGGGCTATTTTGTGTAGATTCATGATATAAAATTCCAATGGAATCCTTTTCAGTTCGTAACATTACAAATCGTAGAAACAGTCAATGGGGGCGAATACTTATGCAAGGCACTGCAAATGCAGAAATGAGTAAGCACAACAATCCCTAACAAGTACCGTGCCTGTTCCAGAGGCTTCTGCCAAATCAATAAACGTGCCATTATTCCTGCTCTCAGAGAGGAAGAAAAAAAAGAAAGAAAGAAAAAAACAAAAGCGCACTAAGCATAAGCAGGCTCATCCATCACTGCTGTACAAATATTGGGCTTTACAATCGTACAGATTGCACGAGCCATTGCCCAGATTGATATCCTGTTGCCAGAGCTGTGAGCTGTTCTCAGATAAATTAGGAGAACTCCGTATTGCTATTGAGCTCCGTTTAAGAGCGCTAATCACTCTGCTGTTGCGTAGTGGCACATATTTGCCTTTATTTGTGTGCCGTTTCAGCTGAGTGAAGGCATGCTAAGTGTGAGCAAACAAATACCACTAGCAGCTATACTCACACACGCATACATACATACAAACAACTGCATGCATGCACATACACGCACACTTTGATGCAATCTATGCAATGTCAGGGAAAGACACTCAAACACATCTTATAGCCCTGTAGAGGGTCTTATAAACGATAACAGCTTACGGTATAAACACCGCTATAAAACCTAGCATAATGTTCGTCATCTTGAACCCTTGAAAGCATTAGAGCAGGTCTGTAAATGTCTGTACAGAGTCTTTACAAATATTGACTGACAAAAGTCGGTCTTGTGATAAACACTCCTACTCCGTCGTTCTCATGGTTATACTTAGCCAGCTAATTTAGCATGTCCTGACAGGTAGCCACTTGCTAGCTCTGTTAGTCAGCTATGTAAATTAACAAAATCAAGTCTTTTTCTCCTCATTGGGCTTATTTTGTTTATTTGTGGAGTTCACGTGTGTAATTAAAGAATCACATGATCTCAATATAAATACACCTGTTCCTGGAAGGCCCTGGAGTTTGTTAGAGACCATACTTAAACAGCTTCATGATTTCCTAGGAGTTATCAGGAACAAGTCAGGGATAAAGTTCTGGAAAAGTACAAATCAGGATTTGTTTACAAAGAAACATCCCAAAGTACTATGATGTTTATTAATATAAATCTAAAGAATATGGCACAACCAGGACTCCACACAAAGTCGATGATGTGTTAGATATGTTCTCCAACAAAGTCTGGGGTCACTCAGCTATTTATTTATCCATCCATCCATCTTTTATACCGCTTATCCTTTTCAGGGTCGCGGGGAACCTGGAGCCTATCCCAGAGAGCAATCGGGCACAAGGCGGGGTACACCGTGGACAGGGTGCCAATCCATCGCAGGGCACAATCACATACACACACACACACACCTTCGTCACACCAGTCTTTGGACTGGGGGAGGAAACCGGAGTACCCGGAGGAAACCCCCGCAGCACGGGGAGAACATGCAAACTCCGCACACACAGGAACACGGTGGGAATCGAACCCCCGACCCTGCACCAGAAATAATTTATAAGAGTTAAGACTTTATCCAACGGAAGCTTTTTGCAAACAATATTGTTTCAACCATACGTCAAGATTTTTTGAGTCATGATGTATAATCCCAATTAGATCCATCCACCCATAGACACACACATTCCCCAGAATACTTTAGTTAGTTAACCTTTCACAAAATAAAACCTCAGGCTTCCTTTACCTTTTGGAACAAGACCTGAAAGTGGTTTTAAACTGTAAACCAATCTTTCCATTCCTTTACAGGAGATTCTACCAACAGCATGATTCTTATCCCCACCTATAAACGTCAGTAAATTTACTGGTGGGCAGATTTATTGGGCTGTAATTATATATTCCAGCCTTTAGTCTCTCCCTATTCTCCCCACTCGATCTCACTCTCGGCGAATGAGCCATGATTACTCGCACCTGAGAAACGGCGGCGTGAGACCTGTGAGGCAGCACGTTGCATAACCCGAGCTGCACTTGCGAAACAGCCCACTTTCCCGTAAAGCCAGATGCACAGAATGGGCCAAGAGGAAAGAGGCTTTTCAGACATGCATGGGCGAGTGCGTTTCACAGCAAGGTCTTAATGGTGATACGGGAAGTGTTTACCACAAAGGTCAAACGCCTACGAGCCAGAGGCTGAACAGTGTGTACGTGTCGCGCACTGGCTGTCTGTCTGTCTACTGGCCTTTATCGGCATTAAAAGATACAAAGTCGAATCCCTCCTGCATAAACACATCTGTAATGGAACACTCCAGAAAACATTCGGGTCAGACAGGAACAAAATGCAACTCGGTGGCAAGAAATAAACATCCGGAATTCATCGAGCTGGGACAAATCTCAGAACGGCAACAGCTGTTTTACTTGGAGCGCTAATTTGCAGTATAAGTGCACAAGTCAGCGTACAGGCTCTTTAAATATTTGCTTTGCATTTCTGTGCATTGCTTGCTAAACTGGCAGAGCACGGTGATCCAGGAGGTGGGTGGCTGAACCAGAATAGCGCAGGACTTTGGACGCAAACATGAGCTTCGAGCAGGAGCGAACACACACGCGGCGTGGGTGCAAACTTAGAACATGGTGTTTTGTTTTAAAGTGGCCTACACCACCGATCTAAACCGACGCTCGTGATCGTGCACATCGTGAACATAAGAACGAACGGATTCATTTGTGTAAACGCGGGTGTTATTGTGTCTTGTGGACTACATTTATATAAACACCTGATCCCTCATTCATTTATTTTTTCTAATGAACGTTTTGTAGCGTCTACAAGGCATATGTGAACTTATGACCTCAAGTGTAAATAACGCGTTAATAACAGGTCATTTCGAACAGTTCAAATGCAGAGTTGAACATCAAATCTGCTGCTTCTGAGCAGTTTGTAAATACACGGATGTACAAATTTAATACGACTATAAATCGGTATATTCACCATATCTCAGATCATTCATCACAATATCAATATTATACCATCATCTCCCAGCCCTAATAACATGCGAGTCTGGTTAGGTAGTCGATACTAGCTAGGGCCAGGAAGAGCATTGCTATGGTTACACTTTTTACAGCACAAAAATCACCCCTAAATCATATTCAAGCTGCAGCTTTATCATTAACCCTTTTATGCATTTCATTATTAACCGACTCAAGAGGGGATTAAGTCGGAATTTTATCCCTGCTTTAATTCATCCTGGACGCCATGGAAGAGCTCATGTTTATTATAATGATACATGTTGAAGTGGTGGATATTCCTGTAGGTAATATTCCGAATGACCATGCAAAAGGATCAACTCAAATGATTGCTCTGAAGAGAGATTGTGTAATAATAGTATTCTATCCACACAGACTCAATCAAGGCCAGAATGTATTCAGTGACTGAGCACTGGCTACTCCACAGCCTGGGGCCTTTTTTTCCCCCCCTTCCTTTTTTTTTTTTTCCTTCCTCGGCAGCAGAGTAATAAAACTCTGGGGAACTCTGTGTACCACCTCTGACTCGTATTAGTGGAGGGGATTTGATTGGAGTCGGGTCTGAGCAGCGGCCTGTGTTAATGTGGGCAGCTCGTTAGAAGCTGGGAGATCGAGTCATTTTATGAGCCTGAGACAGATGGGAAGATGGGAGAAGGCAGTGACGACACCCAAATCTCAGGGTCGTTTGGGAATAAATGAGCAGAAGAAGAAGTGGTGTGTGTGTGTGTGTGTGTGTGTGTGTGTGTGAGGGGGGAGTGAAAAAGAGAGAAGAGTTACCCAGACAGTGATGGCCTTCGTCGCGTCCGTCCACGCAGTCCGAGATGCCGTTACACACCTTGCTCAGGTGAATACACACGTCTGTGCCCCGACATTCAAACTCGTTGGGTGGGCACTGGGACACGTGGCTTTGGTGACCTGTAACACACAGACAAACAAATATTTAGTTTTACACCACAGTGCTGCTGACTTCTCGATTCTGACTGCTTTCTTGGAAAGGCAACCCCCATGTTTACGTCAGTGCGCTAGTTCTAGTTCTCATTTCTACAGAAAACATCGAGCTGTTATCTAAACAATCTAATCTGTGGTACTAGATTTTATTTAAGGAGATGTTTAACATTCACGGAAGGAGTCTCCAGTGTCAGTGCGCTTTGTAACAGACTCAAAGTCTTCAGGACTGAGGGTTGTGTGCTTTCTGGTGTGCTTTTCTGGCTTTTTAACTTAGAGAGAGAAAAAGGAGGGAGAGAGAGAGAGAGAGGGAGAGAGAGAGAGAGAGAGAGAGAGAGGCTAGATGGAAACCAAATACTCATTTTTGTGACCGTGTGGTGTCGTGAGTCACACTTTCCTCTAAAAACACACTCTCGCATTGACCACTCCACAACGTGAGAGGTAAAGTGGCGAAGGTGACAACATTTTGTGAGGTAAAATGGGGAATGAAAGCGCATTTCTTGTCTTTGAAACAGCAGACTGTTTGCCGATGAGGTTCGCTTTCGCGTCTGATTCAGAATCCGACCTCGGTGTGCCTCGGTGGATCACAACCAATGATTGTGAAATCACCAAATAATCAATGATTGATTTTGTACAATCACCAAATAAATTCAATCATTGATTGAATATGAAAAAAATATATATATATATATATATATATATATATATATATATATATATATATATATATATATATATGAAAATAAAGTACTTTTTGCATTTAATAAAATATTACTTTCCGTAAATTTTATTTTTAATTTCTGTATTAGAACCATAATCCCAGCTTTCTAGTCTTCTATTCCTGTGAAAGTAATTGCAACTTTTTTTTTTCCTTTTTGAAATAAGAAGAAGTGATCCCTTTCTATAAAATGACCCGTTTGCACACGGCGTATGAATTATCTCTTAACTGGAAGCTACTATTGGCACCAACATCCATGTTTGCTTGCGTTTCACCCCATCAGCATTTATTGATCGTTCGAATTTACGCAACTTGGCAAAATCCCCCATGGAGTAATCCCAGCACTGTTCCAAGACTGGCAGAACAAGATCCTATGCAACAACCTCTGCATTTGCAAACCGCCCCCGAGCGTTCCCGGAATGGAGCGCCAAGTAAAATATCTAACTGCGAGAAAAATGCAGCAGGATAACAAGGAGCTATTGTGGGGTTTTTTTTCCCCTCCTTCTTATTGATAGGGCTAACGATATCAAATGATATCTTTTGGGCCAGAGTAAGCACAGGGAAGTTCTGATCTGGGTAAAGCTGAGGGTTCTGCCCGGCCGTCCCCATGCGGTCCACGCTGTGAGGAAAAACTGTTTTCCTTGGCTGTGTTTTTGTCATTTTCTTCCGTGTCTGTCTCTCTCTCTCTCTCTCTCTCTCTCTCATAACAGCTGCTGACCTATTTAAGTAAAATCACAAGAAAGAGGGAGAGAAAAAGCTTCACCTCCTGCACAGGAAGAGAACAGAAAGGGTTTTTGCATTACAAATGACAAAAGAAAGAGAAAGTGCACTGCGTTTTTACGGAGGAAAAAGTCAAGAGATTGAAAGTAACAAAGTAGAACTAAAGTATGGTTTTTAAGTATCTTTCCTTGAGTCACTTCATACCTTTGACTTTTACTCGCTACAAGTTTTGACTTTTACTTGCTACAAGTTTTGACTTTTACTCGCTACAAGTTAAAAGAAAAATCTTTCTACTTGATACATTTTCAAAACGTTACAATTCTCCATGCAAAGGCAATCTTTTAGCACTTTTAAGAAGCCCGAGATTCCTGTCCTCGGGCTAGCGGAACCTGGCGTGTTTTTCTCCTCTAATAGCGGGTCCGCGTCACGTCTCGGCGTGTTGTCCGTTCCGAGATGCTTTTCTGCTCAGCACGGTTGTAAAGAGTGCTTATTTGAGTTACCGTAAGCTTCCTCATCAACACGGTGCTTCAATCTGAAGAACTGTTTCAGTTTCACACCAACTCTAAAGAAGAAGAGTTGGCATCAACAACCATGCTAAGGAGGTGTCTGATGTGAACATTAACTGAAGCTCTGGACTTGTATCTGCATGATTTTATGGTCTGTGCTGCTTCCACATGATTGACTACAACTAACGGGAGCTTTGCATGAATTAGCAGAGACGCAGGTACTTCTATTAAAGTGCCCAGCGAGTCTAAGTGCTGGAGTCACATGCACATCGTAAAAACACTAACAAATGGGCAGCCTGATGTTAAAACGGTAACAAATGGTTGGGGTAACCATAAAAGAATTAGGGTACAGCAAAATCTCTCACGCTGTAAAGAACTCGATCTTCTATCCGACAGTCCTGCAAACATTGTGCGCATGTGTGTCTGTAATTCTAGCCCTGTCTGTATGCTCTTTTCTGAATGATGGTATAATTTATGGGATAGAGTCATGCACCCGGACAGTGCTATAATACAATCTGGTTATGGTAATAAAGCCACTTTGAAGTGAATTGGAAAAAGAAAAAAAAAAAAAAAAAAAAAAAAGGCACCGATTTTCATTGAAAGCATGAGAACGTTTGCTTGAGGTTATTAAACACACTTCTGATTTCCGATAACTGGTTCCTCAGCTTGACTTCCTTTGATCATACATGTTCTCGTGCCAAAAGCCTCGAGTCTCGCACAGGTGCTGGGAAAGAGAGCAGAGGAATCAGATCCTGAACTCCGTTTCTCCGAATAAAACGAGCAACTAAGCAAGACAAGCACTGGGCTATGTCCACGTTAATCCGGATAGATCGGAAAACACGCGTGTTCGTTTTTTAAAATGCTCTCCACCTACATTGACGTTTTTTTATTTGCATTTCTTTCAGAATTGTGGAATTAGTTATTATTAATTTATAAGAAGGCATAAAAGGCAGAACTATCGCCATCGGCCGATGTCGCTCCGAATAATCGGTCATCGCCATCGGCCGATGTCGCTCCGAATAATCGGTCATCGCCATCGGCCGATGTCGCTCCGAATAATCGGTCATCGCCATCGGCCGATGTCGCTCCGAATAATCGGTCATCGCCATCGGCCGATGTCGCTCCGAATAATCGGTCATCGCCATCGGCCGATGTCGCTCCGAATAATCGGTCATCGCCCGATATCGCTCCGAATAATCGGCCGATATCACTCTGAATAATCGGCATCGGTCGAGATCACTCTGAATAATCGGCATCGGTCGAGATCACTCTGAATAATCGGTATCGGTCGATATCACTCTGAATAATCGGTTATCGGTGGATCTCTCTCTGAATAACCGGTTATCGTATCGGTCGATATCACTCTGAATAATCGGTTATCGGTGGATCTCTCTCTGAATAACCGGTTATCGTATCGGTCGATATCACTCTGAATAATCGGTTATCGGTGGATCTCTCTCTGAATAACCGGTTATCGTATCGGTCGATATCACTCTGAATAACCGGTTATCGTATCGGTCGATATCACTCTGAATAATCGATTATCGGTGGATCTCTCTCTGAATAACCGGTTATCGTATCGGTCGATATCACTCTGAATAATCGATTATCGGTGGATCTCTCTCTGAATAACCGGTTATCGTATCGGTCGATATCACTCTGAATAATCGGTTATCGGTGGATCTCTCTCTGAATAACCGGTTATCGTATCGGTCGATATCACTCTGAATAACCGGTTATCGTATCGGTCGATATCACTCTGAATAATCGATTATCGGTGGATCTCTCTCTGAATAACCGGTTATCGTACGGTCGATATCACTCTGAATAATGGTTATCGGTGATTCTTAACCGTTATCTATGACTTGAATAATATATGTGGATTCTCTTGAATAACCGGTTATCGTATCGTCGATATCACTCTGAATAATCGATTATCGGTGGATCTCTCTCTGAATAACCGGTTATCGTATCGGTCGATATCACTCTGAATAATCGATTATCGGTGGATCTCTCTCTGAATAACCGGTTATCGTATCGGTCGATATCACTCTGAATAATCGGTTATCGGTGGATCTCTCTGAATAACCGTTATCTGTCGTCGATATCACTCTGAATAACCGGTTATCGTATCGGTCGATATCACTCTGAATAATCGATTATCGGTGGATCTCTCTCTGAATAACCGGTTATCGTATCGGTCGATATCACTCTGAATAATCAGTTATCGGTGGATCTCTCTCTGAATAACCGGTTATCGTATCGGTCGATATCACTCTGAATAATCAGTTATCGGTGGATCTCTCTCTGAATAACCGGTTATCGTATCGGTCGATATCACTCTGAATAATCGGTTATCGTATCGGTCGATATCTCTCTGAATAATCAGTTATCGCTATCGGCTGCAAAATTTTTTAGCGATTCCCCTTTACTAAAAATACATTGTTTTTGAATATCTCCGTTTTTTCAGTCTACACTATAACGATTTTTTTTTCCTAATTTATCCACTTGGGAGAGTGTTTTCGAAAAGCTATTTTCATTGGACAAAAAAACCCCTGCGATCACAGTGTTGACGAAAAGCCAAAACCTAGAGAACAGATGTGTTTATTAATTATATAGGGTGTCCCAAAAGTCTCTGTACATAGGGGAAAATGACACTTTTTTAGCAAAATGTAACTCGATTTGCAAAACATCAGTGCTCAACAACCCAAGTTTGAAATATTTTGCTAAAAAGGGTTATCTTTCCCCTATGTATTGAGACTTTTGGGACACCCTGTGGGTGTTTTTAAAATATATATATATATATATATATATATAAAATAAAAAAATTAAAATCCTATTTTTTAAAAATAAATATTATATTGGTTTTCATTAACTTCATGTCCAGGTTATACACCAAGCTGCCAGCCACAAGGAATACTACAAGAGTTACAGGATTTTTATGCACTATGATAATGGCATCCCACTTTTTCAATCCTTCATGTTACTGATTTTCGCTTTACGTCTAGACTACAACTAAAGTTATAGCCATCCTTACACCCATTTTCTGTACCGCTTATCCTACACAGGGTCGCGGAGAGCCTGGAGCCTATCCCAGGGCAATCTGGGTACAAGACGGGGGGACACCCTGGACAGGGTGCCAACACATCACAGGGCACAATCGCGCACACTCGGACACTATGGACAATTTGGAAATGCCAATCAGCCTACAATGAAAGTTTTCGGACTGGGGGAAGAAAGGAGTACCCAGAGGAAGCACAGGGAGAACATGGAAACACCACACACACAGGGCGGAGATGGGAATCAAAACACACAACCCAGGAGCTGCGAGGCAAATGTGCTAACGAAGCCACCGCACTAAAGTTATATATTCAGTCAAACACACACAAATATTAATAATAATAATATCAAGGTGGACACATGTTCTGGTTGGAAGTGGCTAGGTTAAAAAGTGGTAGGTAAAGTAATGTCATAATATAATGGCCAGCTAGGTAGTTAGCAAAGTGTTTGCACCCCCGACATTTGCACAACAAAGACAAAACACATTACACACAACGGGTATTATGTGGACTCATGAGACAAACTACAATACTTTGTATAACCTTGCAGGTCTAACTGTACTGTCCTTAGTGTCTTCTGCTCTGAACTCTCAAGCACTCTCAATAGTAGTGGCTTTGCAGATCAGGAAGAATTGGTATGCAAGACCAAATTTCTGTTTGTGCCCGTGTGTGGTTCGCCTTTTCTTTGTTTTTCCAACCCTCTCCCCACCTCTGTGTGTGTGTGTGGGGTGGGGGGGGCTGCTGGCAGTGAGACAGGGAAAGCACGGCCCAGATCCAGCTCTTCAAGCACAACAAACTCATCTCTTGAGCCCCTACACTCCCTCCTCCCTTCTAGCTCTGCTCCATCACGACCACTCCAGAACATTCTGGAAACGCTACGTGACCTCGGAGCGAGTTAGCACGATGACCACCATGTGTGCACAAAAAAGACAAAGCACAGACTGCATAATAATTGTTAAAATCAAAAAGAGAAAAGAACAGAGCAGGAGTAAGAGAAATAGACCCGAGAGACAGAGAGAGATAGATACGGACACATTATATATATATATATATACACACATATATACACATACATTATATATATATATATATATATATACACACACACACACACACACACACAGTATCTCACAAAAGAGTACACCCCTCACATTTTTGTAAATATTTGATGATATCGTTTCATGTGACAACACTGAAGAAATGACACTTGGCTACAATGTAAAGTAGTGAGTGTACAGCTTGTGTAACAGTGTAAATGTGCTGTTCCCTCAAAATAACTCAACACACAGCCATTAATGTCTAAACCGCTGGCAATAAAAGTGAGTACACCCCTAAGTGAAAATGTCCAAATTGGGCCCAATTAGCCATTTTCCCTCCCGGGTGTCTTGTTAGTGACTTGTTAGTGTTACAAGGTCTCAGGTGTGAATGGGGAGCAGGTGTGTTAAATTTGGTGTCATCGCTCTCACACTCCCTCATACTGGTCACTGGAAGTTCAACATGGGACCTCATGGCAAAGAATTGTCGCTCTACATAAAGATGGCCTAGGCTATAAGAAGATTGCCAAGACCTTGACATTGAGCTGCAGCACAGTAGCCAAGACCATACAGCGGTTTAACAGGGGTGTACTCACTTTTGTGAGAGGGGGAGAGAGAGAGAGAGAGAGAGAGAGAGAGATTATTTTATATATATATATATATATATATATAATTTTTTTTTTTTTTTAACATACAAACAAATAGTTGCAATTAAAATTATTCAATCCCCATAGCAAATCAGGTTTATGGTCAAACCATACAGAATTTCAGCTGTTTGCGATGAACAATTCAAACAAAAGCAACTGAAATAATTCAACACAAAGAATGCTTCAAGTGGTTTCCCCAAATTCAGCTTAAAATGTAACTTATAATGACTTCTCCAGTTTCAAAATGATTCGACTCCCTGAATAGAATCCCTCACAACAGCACAAATATGCAAAACAGGTGTTGTCTCAAGCACACCTGATACAGCTAATCAAGGGCCTTATTGGTTGCAGCAGGTTAGGGGTAGAAAATGTATGAAATACCTGAACTGGCTAGGGGTAGAAAAAAAGAAGCTATCAACGACTGCAAGCAGATTTGTGAGAAGGCAGGGTGTGAAAAACCCTCGAGTGACTGCAAAAGACCTGCAGTGAGACTTGGTGCAACAGACACTGAGGTTTCAGTGAGCACAGTTTCCATTCCAGAACTCCAAGACGTTCACCACTACTGTCCCAAAAGCACAAGAAAAGTCATTTTTCAGCACGATGGATCAGCAGTATGTCTGGAGGAAGAAGAATGAAGAAAGAACACTCTGTCCACAGTCAAGCATGGTGGTGGCTCTGTGATGCTCTGGGGCTGCTTTGCATCCTCTGGCACTGGAAACCTGCAGCGTGTGGACAGCAAAATGGATTCATTGAAGTGTGAGGAAATCCTAGAAAAAAATGTCACGCCGTCTGTGCGGAAGCTGAAACTTGGGTGACATTGGACCTTCCAACAGGACAATGATCCCAAGCATACCTCAAATTCCATCAAGGCTTGGTAGCAGAAGAAGTCCTGAAAGATTCTACAGGGCCATCACAGTCACCTGACTGGAACCCCATAGAAAATCTCTGGTGGGATTTGAAGAAGGCGGGTGCAGCACGCAAACCCAAAAATATTACTGAACTGGAGGCTATTGCTCATGATGAACGGGTTAAGATTCCTCAGGAACGCTGCCAGAAGATCTGCATCTCGTTTGCAGCAGGTCAGAACAGTAAAAGGAGTTTTACTATGTACTAAAGATGGTTGCCATGAAGGGGGTGAATAATTTTGAAACTGGAGAAGTCATTATAAGTTTCATTTTCAGTTAAATTTGGGGAAACCACTTGAAGCATTCGTCGTGATGAACCATCTCAAATGCTTTTGTTTGATTTGTTCATTGCAAACAGCTGAAAGTCAAAAAATCGACAATAAACATGATTTGCACTGGGGGTTGAGTAATTCTGATTGCAACTGGATATGCTGTACACACAGAAAGAGAGAGAGAGAGAGAGAGAGAGAGAGAGAGGGAGAGAGAAGAAAAAGGTCGGGAGCAGAGATCTGAGGTACTGTGTACATTAGTGGATTTTCATTTTAAAACGCATAACTTTTGCTACGGTTATGCCTGTCGTCAACACTACTCCGGAGACTTTTGGAAACGCTCAAGACCCCATATTAGTTTGAAAACTCCGGTTTCAGTATAAACAGACCAAAACGAAGACTTTTGCAGTTAAATTCTGTATTTAATAACACTGCAGCTGCCGACATGCGCTAGAGGCAAGCTATGATTAGAGCAATCGGAACCAATCTCATTTCAAGCGGCGTAAGCCCGACAGGGAACGCCGGTTTGTTGTGCCTGCCAGTGACTAGCAACCAACTTCCTGTTTACACTTGTATGCGCGTGGCCAGTGTGCATGAATGGTCATGTGACCTGCGTATTCGGTCGTGCAGTGTGAACGGAGACCGTTTCTGAAACACAGCGGAAACGCCAGTGTGGACGAGAACCGTTCTCCCTAGTGTAACAGGGCCTGAGAGCAATGGGAATAAGTCGTTGCGTGTTAACAGCAGTATACTCGCACAGTGCTTATTGGTCATTCTCTCACACACACCCCAAAAGGACAGGGCAGGAGACAGAGGAAAAGGTGATGTGAGGTATATTAGTCCATAGCTCACGTCTCTTGGGGCAACACGTCACATTTCCTGCTTCACATTAACTGCAGTCATCTTCCCGACTGCTACACCCTCATATCTTACGTTTTGGACGACAGCTTATTTCTATGTGTGCCTTGTGATCTTCAGGAAAAGCCTTTTGTTATACTGCACCCCTGAGAAGATGTATAATCACAATAAAGCCCAACGCAATTGAATTATAAGGGTGTAACCCCATCATTTCAGCTAAATTCCCACCACAGGCTGAATGAAAGGCATAAAGGAGACGGGAAGCGCACTTAAACACAACATTTACTTTGCAGCGATAAATCAAGATAACGGCCACTCTGTCTGTAATAACTAGGTAATGCAGGGTATCATTTAGCAAAACATTTGAAGGACTCTGGATTAAGCACATGAAGCAGCCATGAAGCCAATGATGAACTCCCATGATGCTGCTCTGTAAAAAAATCACACACAAGCTTGATGGTCAAAATATATAAGGATATTTATTATGAAATCTTTGTGATCTCAGTGACTTGGCATGGTTTTTGGTGGTGTTAGATGGGCTGGTTTGAGAACTTCAGAAACTGTTGTAAATGAAAATCCCAGGAGATTAGCAGTCTCTAGAGCAGTGGTCACCAACCCTGTGAAGGAGATGTACCTTCCTGAAGACCTTAGCTCCAACCATAATCGTGCCCACCTGACCAGCTAATCATTGCTGTAAGACGTTCTTGATCATAAAACAGGTGTGTTAGAAACCTGCAGGAAGGTAGATCTCAAGGAAGAGGGTTGGTGACCACTGCTCCAGAGTTTACACAGAATGCTGAGGAATAACAAAACCATCCAGTGAGCAGCAGTTCTGTAGGCAGAAACATCATGTTGATTATAGAGATCAGAGGAAAATGACCCGGTGGTTTGAGCTGACAAGAACGCTACTGTAAGCCAAAAATAAACAAACATGCTTTACAACCACGATGAACTGAAAAGCATCTCAGAACACACATCACACGGAACGTTGAGGCGGATGTGCTACAACAGCAGATGATCGCATCGGGTTCCACTCTTGTCAGCCAAGAACGGGAATCTGAGTATAGGTTTATATATTATACTCAAGATAATGTGCACTCAAGCTAGACACGAGAACATGTTTGAAAATGTAAGAGAAGACAGCACGTCCAGAGCATTACTGGAACTCTGTTCCTTCGTATCCCTGCCAAGATACAACCCTGTTCTTTTGATTATCAAAAATAGAACCCTTCGAAAAGAACGAAAGGAACCCATAATACAGCAGGACACGACGTGGATTTACAAGCCTGGTTCGCAGTTTACACTAGTGTTTTATAATGAAAACCATCCTCGTCCATACTGCCCTTTCCACAGAGCTTCAGAAATGATCTACATCCTCACTTCATGACCAAACACGCAGGTCACATGACCATTCATGGAAGTCGGTTGCTAGTCACCGGCAGGTACGACAACGGCGTCTTCGTGTGGACAGACGATGAGGTGGAATTGTTACTCAAAGTAACTAATGACTACAAGGCGGCCATGGCGGGCAAAAATCATCGGGATTGGGATCGATTGGGATTCATGACGAAAAAAAAATACGGCGACATACTAGGCAGATTTAGGGAGCACTTACAAACATGTCCCTCCAGGCACTTGTTCTTCCCGGTCTAACCCAAAGCCGGCATTCCATGTTGGGCTTACGCCGCTTGGAATGAGTTTTGTTGCCGATCGCTCTAATCACAGCTCGCTTCGTACGCATGTAGGCAGCTGCAGTATTATAAAACACAGAACTTAACAGCACTATGGCTGCTAAAAATGATAAAGCCAGCAAAGCTTGCAGTTTAGTCCTCATGTTATTGTTTACCATCAAGGAAGTGTGATGGTCATATGATGGGGGGGCTTGACGAATCAGGGAAGGATATGCAATGGTCCAGAGAACCCAATCAGGGCGCAAATGTGGGCAGCCATGCCTTCGTTTTCAAAAGTCTGCGTTTTGGTCTGTTTACACGGAAACACAACCGTGGAGTTTACAAACTAAAACCGGGTCTTCAGTGTTTCCAAAAGTCTCCGCTTTCGAGGGTCGAAAACACTGGAGTAGTGTAGACGACAGGCGTAACCGCAGCAAAAGTTACGCTTTTAAAAACGAAAATGCACTAGTGTAAACAGTGCCTCAGTCTCACTTCAAGTTCACAAGAGATCAAAACCATGCATGAAGGTGGGTTGCTGAGACAAAGACGTGAGCACAGGGACAATGGGAGCGGAGGAGTGTTTTGTTCACAGGCGGCACGGGGGTGAGTATGGGGGGGTTTGCGGAGCTGTTGAGACCACCACTGAGCGCCATCAGATAAAGAATAGCTATAATTGTATTATTGTAATGTTCTGACAGAGCAGCAGATAAAGAAAGGGGGGGCCTGAAGAAATTCTGAAGGCTCCTTATTGTGGACCACTCAGCCTCTATAGTGGAGCTTCCGACCCTATGATTTTATGTGCCTCATGTATGGGGCTACATTTCATCATAGAAAAAGAGCTGGCCAATCACAGATCTTTTTCTTTACTCGGTTGAACCTTTCAAGAACTTTTAAAAGGTGAGATTCTTTCAGCTTCTTTTCAGTCCATTGACTACATAGGACTCTGGAAAAGCTCATCGTGTCAATGTTAAAAAAATTCCTGGCAAAATCTGGGTCATGGAAATGCCAATCAGGTTGCAAGCTTCAAGATCCAGAAGTTTGAGTACAGAAAAGTAAAGAAGAAAAATGCTTGAGAAGAGGGAGCTCATTGCAAGAGAACTGCTCATAAGGCAGGAATCCACTCTGGAAGAGACACCAGTACATCCCAAACAGATTTTCTAAATAAAAGTGTCTCTCCAAAACTATTTAGGAAAGTCATAGCCCAAAACCAAACATCCAAAAGGTGCCGCTTCGTTGCAGGCAAGACTTGACCATTGAGCCAACCTTTCCATTCATCACTCCTGTGAAGTCCATTAACATATGGAGAGAAGATGAGCCACACACAAGCAAAGAAGGCAGAAAACAGTCGGGCCGTGCTCCAATCCACATCCGTTTGACCCTGAGGACACCAATACACTGCTACCTTTGACCAATCAGACAGAAGTACATGGGAAATCACCTATTACCCTCAAATCCTCCCCCATTTTCTAAAGGAGGGCATGAAAAAAACCATAAGGTGCTGGTGATGGACTAGAAATGGTCGGGTTTGGAATTTAAGCAAGAGACCATCATCCCAAAACCAGCAAATATGAGTTCAAGGCCGAAGATACTAAATGACTGTTGCCCCGACTAAAGGCAATGAAATATGATTGAGGGTTTTTCCACTTACTCCGTGCCCGTTTCCTTTTCACCACATTTTGTAGAGGATAAATTATATTCCCTGCAGAGTTCACTATATTATTACCCATAGTGCACTGTAAACCAGTGTACAATCGACAGTGTATACCACTTCTACACTAAATACCACAATGGACAATAATTTTACTTCTCTTTGTAAATGAACTTCTCTTCATATATTTAATGTCAATGAATTGTTTTGAAAATGTTTAATGATGACTAAGGAGTGGGTTCCTGATTGGAGAGCAACAAAAGCCTTCAACCCTGTTATAAGGAAATTGTGAGTTCCGGTCAATGGCACAGCCATATGTGTTCTCTGGGTTGGAGAGACGGCATATTCCCCCAGTTCTGTCAATCAGGGTGACACTAACCAATCGTAGTGTCAAATATTGTACGTATGTGGAAGAGGGCAGACAGTGCTTTTTATCCGAGTGTGTCAAAAAGATGGGGCAGTGGTGGCCCAGTGGTTGAAGGCAAGTGATCAAAGAAGCACGAACAAAGACATGTTGGAATATTTATCACGGTAAGTCTTATCTTTGCTCCAGCTATGGATTCATGCTACTGTTAAAGATTAAAACAACAATTGTACTGAACCTCAGTAAGGTCTCTGTTTAGACAAGCTCTAGAGGAGAGCATAATAGAGGCTAGGTATCAATCAAGGGAAATGAAAATGTGAAGTACTACAGCGGTGGGGGTGGGGGGGACATTATTGCGCAGTCAGGCTGGCCAACTCTAGACGAGATGACACACACAGGAGTTACAGAGGAAAACAGATAGGGTAAGACAATAGCCAGACGAAAGAAGAGGGAGTGGTGCCTGGCTGGCGTGAGAACCATCCGCCTGTGAGAGTGTCATCGCACACAAATCTGGCAAACTTTGGTTCTTTCCCTTGCCTTGCTTGGACATCACAGTCAGAGTTCAGCCCAAAACGAGTGATTGTGATTACACATCATCCCACAGCACGACAGATTCCTACATGCGGCTGTGATTTCTTCTTGTACCAAATTGTTTCAGAAATGAAAACAAAATCTAAGATAAAGCAAAGGCAACTTGAATAAACACAAAATCCAGTCTTTAAATGATGTTATTTATTGAAGCAAAAAAGCTATCCAATACCAACTGCGCCTGTGTGAAAATATATTTGCCCGCATAGTTACTAATTCCCCAAATCTACGAAACTGCATTGATAATGGCGTTCAGCTGGACTAGACACAACCAGACCTGATTACTGCAAACCCTGTTCAATCAATTCAACAGCATGAAGTTGGTTAAAAGATCTTAACCAGTTACACACTATGCCAAAGTTAAAAGAAATTCTGTAAATGATGAGGAAGAAGGTGATTGAAATACATCAGACTGGGAAGGGTTACAAAGCTATTTGGGACTCATATAAAAAGGACCACAGTGAGAGTCGTTATCTCCAAATGGAAAACTCAGCACAGTCGTGAACCTTCCCAGAAATCTCCGCCCTTCCACAATTAGTTTTCACAATTAACACATTGGTGATAGGTGTTGGATAACGTTTTTGCGGCAATAAAAATAAATAAATAAATAAATAATACCTGTATTGTGTGTTTACTCAGATTGCCTTTGTTTTAAAGATTTAAAAAACGTAAGATGTGTAAGCATTTCTGTAAGGAATGCTTTTTTGGAAGGAGTCTCCAGTGTCAGTGCTTATGGTAATGTGAAGGTGGCCCTATACCATCATATCCTAATTCAAAGTATCGCTTATATACAACAGGTCAATAAAATTGTACGAGTGTTTTGAAAAATGTGTGTGTATGTGAGAGTGTGTAATCAGTTCAGCAAGGTGAAATCCATTATATAACGGATGCCTTCTCTCTTCTAGCCACACGTACATCTAAACAACTGTTATCCAAACAGAGCCGTGCCTCGGCACGTCTGGAAGCATGCGTTATACAAACCATAGTAAAACAGTACACACATTCCTGCGAGCTGTAACGGCTCTGTGTCATGAGTACAAATGGCTTCGGGACAAACCGCTCGTTCTTCCACCTTCAATCCACAGCATCTGAATGGGAACGGACATTTACAACTCTCTGCATCTCGATACGAGAGACACGTCCCGATACAGGTTTCACGAGACGAAATGAATGAAGATTACATTTTAATACGTTCATTCTGCAATGCCAAATCAGACCACTGCGCTAAAGTAGATCAGGATTTATAACAAGTCGTAATTTTCCTCTACTGTTAATGTTATCTGAATCGTTGTTAGTGTCAGAAGTGCATTTCATAGCAACGTTATAAATATGGAAAGATTGCACGGTGGTAGAGCGCGTCTTAAATTGTTAAGCGAAGGGCGTTTTCAGACCTGGAGATCTGGGCTTTGTTCCGAAACGAGGACTTAAACTCTTACAGCGTTGCCTCGTCTCCTTGGCTCGGTTCACTTTCACAAGGAGACACTTCAAACTGTACCAAGACGTGTTTCTGCAAGTCACGTGTGAGTAAACGGTCCTCTCGTTGGTCAGAGTGCACCCGGGTATGTTTGAGGGTTCCGCCCATAGCGGGTCATCCTTCAAGATGGATAGGCAGCAGCTTAGTGTGGCTTTGTTTTTAAGCTGTGGTTATTATACTGTACATGTTCCACGGAGCGATTCAAGCACATCTCGTTGAGATGCTCGCTAAACATCATGACGCACCAGGTTCCGAAACAGACGAGCCAGGTGGGAAAATGCCCTGAATAAGGAATTCATGTCATTATTGCTCCTACTGCTGTGACATCCACGTAAAATGCCCAAACGTGTCACACTTACCAATTTAAATGACACTTATGGCAAAATTATTATTACTATTAGTATTATTATTTGTAGCTATATTTTATTAGCTAGCTACAAAGTGCTGCAGAAATTAGTTCTGGTTCCATGAGTTCTTGTCCCAAAGTCAATGGGTTTTTAGTTAAATGCCTGAAATAAAGTCTGTGGTTAACACAAGCTCACGATATTTTCACATTTCATTCTACGACATAAAATACTAAAGAGACTAGAGGTTGTAGGGGACATGGAACGTGATCGCACCGAACAGGAAAACTCTTCTACTACAGCCTCGTTGTGTTTATACTCAATTTATATACACTCAAACTATTATATAACTCAAACTTTCCAACATGTAGATTGATCAATTTATATTATTTTCCAATTGTAGTGCAATAAATCCGATCGGAAGCCTAATGGTGTTGACCGTGAAGTCATGCGACCGCGGTGTAGTTCGTTTATAGCCCGACTTTAGCTTTTCACTTCTGCCGATTGTTTTCAGGCTTCATAAAAGTTGTGTTCATCTGTGAGGATCATCTTGATGAACGTAACGTGTAAGAATCATAAACTTGGCGTCCGGGCTGGCCTACAAAAATACGCCGTCCTTACGGCACTCTATAGTCCTGCGCCTCTTCGAGAACAATATTAAGACGAAAGGTGGGAGTCGGAGCTACAGGGTGGAACACACACACACACACACACACACACACACACACACACACACAGTCGCTGCATAATCATGATGTAATGAATGATTAAATAACGCAACTTATTTTCCATTTCTCAACGTTGGCTTTTCAATCATGACTTGGCGCTTTGGGTCGAGTTTTAGAATTGCCTTCACTTCCGTTGGGATGGTCTTATCTGCAAAAACTTCAAGTTTATGGAAACCTAGCTTATGACTCACACCACCAGGAGATAATCTGAAACAGCATCGGTTAGCGTGCACTAGAGCTGAACGTGCGTCCGTGTCTGAGAAGGAAAAAAAAACACTCTCGGATTTGACACCCCTCACTGCGTCTCATGCTGTTACATAAGAACCCGTCCTTGAACGAGAACGGGGAACACTGCTCTTCATGGGCTTTGACCTTGTGCCCCTGTGCTCCATGGGATTTACTTTTTAAGTGCTTTATTAGCTTCGGGGTTGCCAGAATTGTAAACAAGGCCTAAACAAATAAAATACTGATGAGAGCTGTAGGGTGTGTGTGTGTGTGTCTATAGGCCAAAGAACAAACACAGCCGATCCCTCCCACACACAGTAAGTTAATAAGAGGCTTTACTAAGATGTTTAACAGCGTCTCTCATTGGAGTGCGGGACATCGCTAGAGTTCCATGCAAACGTTTGTCCCTTAGGATAAAATGAAGGCAAGGACATTTAAGTTTAACCGACAGTACGTTCAGCACAAGTTTAGTTTCACAGATGTTCTCATTAGGACAGGTTTTAAAAATACATAAATAAATAAATAAAGACGATTGAAAGAAAATGTAAGGAAAGACAGAAAAGAGAATGAAAGAACAGGGAAAGATAAAAAAAAAAAGATGAAAGAAAGAAAAGGAAAGAAAGAAGAGACAGATCATGCAAAAATAGAGACAAAAGGAGAGATGAGAGAAAAAGGTAAAAAAAAAAAAAAAAAAGGTGTGATAAAAAGAAGTAAAGAGGCGAAAAAAGGAAAAAGATGAAGAAAGGAAAAGGGAAGAGACAATAAAAAGGAGCCAAAAGGAAAAAAGATAGAAAAAAAATCAAGAAAGAAAGAAATGAAAGTAAGAAGAAAAAAAAAGAAGAAAAAAAAAGGAAGAGGCATTAAAAAGAAAAACGCACGTCAGTGTGGATTTGGACGTATATTATTAGAGTGTATTCCTGTTGTGTTGTACCTGTGATTATTCCTCTGCTCTCCTCAGATCAAATGTGTTCAGAGTCCTTACTTAAAGGATCGGCGTGTACAGCACTGACCCACGGCTTCTTTACACAACACAGTTTAAGAAGAGGGTGCACAAACTTTTGTAGACAATAGTATTTTTTATGCGCTGAAATTCCACACAAACTGCTTCCATTCATTCTACATTTAGTTCACCAGCAAGTTTGACTGAAAGAGGGATTAAGTGCAGTGCGCTCTCTCGATCTCTCTCTCTCGCGCTCTCACACACACACATACATACAGAGCACTGTGACAAAGAAAGAATAAAACACAGCTCTAAAATCAGTGTGGGGCTTTTCCCTGGGGTAAGAAAGGGTAAGGGGGGGGGGGTAATTGTAGTGTAGGTGAGGCGTCTGTGTACAGGTGTGTAATTAAGAGCTGAGACGTAATAACACTGAGGGGAACAAGCCTCCCTACCGTGCCAGCATACCAGCGCGCACACGTCCACATCAACACTGCTACTGTCTCAGGGTTACAGCCAGAGAAGAGAGACAACCTTCATCACCTTCATTTACACACATCACTCTACTCCTCATTATACACTCAACTCGGATAGAAAGAAAAAACAAAAAAGAAAGTAACAAATCTGAGAGACAGACAGGAGACAAAGATTAACAGACAGACAAAGACAGAACTAAAAATAGCTACTACTTAGAAATTTTGCCCAGTATGTGGTGCTGTTCTGAAACGGCTCAGGTAGCATCTGGGCACGATGATCATACAAGAAAGTGCTCAAGACTTATAAGCCAAAAATGACGTTTTTGCTACCTCCTGACCAGTAGGGGGCAGTATGCTGAATCTCTGCAGGTCACCTAATGTTGAGTACGTGTACCAAGTTGTGTCACAATCTTTCAAAGCGCTGCGATGATACCGCCTCAAATTCAATTTAGTGCGTTCTTCAAATTAATTGAAGCGGCATTTGATATTGATATGGTTTATTAAAATTCTGTGAATAGTCTAGGAGGAGTTCGAAAAAGTAGGTTTTCAAAGCATTTTTAAAAAGTAGCGGACAGGAAGTGTGCTCGACCATGACATAATTGGTATCCTTGTTCTCAGCATGAACCTATCAAGCAGGAATCAATCAAGACCAGTCTCATGACAGTACGCAAAAGGGGTCAATAGCTATTAGCTATTAGTTTTTAGAAATAGAGTTATAATTATTGACCACAAGGTGGCGCGGTCCCAAAACATTTCGAGTCCTTTCAGAGCATGGTCACAAAGACACTTACAGAGTTTCCGAATGACATGCCAAGTCGCTCGTAAAATGTCTAAATTCCAAATTGCCGACATAGGAACCATCCATATCGTTGGAGACCGGTTTGATGATTTTATGACAAAAACTGTTCAGAAGTTGTAAGCAAAATTGTTTTTTTCCATATCTCGTGACCACTAGGTGGTGCTGTTCCAAAACACTTCAGCTCGCCATCGACTTCGCTGCAGTGCCATTCGAAAACGGTATGGTTTATAAAAATTCTGCGAATAACTTTATCGTAACTGTTTCTAAATGATGCACGCCAATTTTCATGCAAATCCGACAAATGGACTAGGATGAGTGTAACAAAATAGGTTTTTTATGACGTCATAGGGTACAATCGAATCGTTTATAGGACTCACGGTTCAATAGTTAACAAACATGAGTATAAATTTGGAGAGTTGGCACTTGAGGGATTGAGTTAGAGACTCCAAATTTACTGTATTAACAGATCAGACTGTCAAACAGTTCAAGGAGAAGAAGAAGGAGGAGGAGGAGAATAGGTGCAATTCCGAGGTCAAGCAATACAGAGAAAGTACGAGAGAGCAATAAGAGAGCAGTAAGAGAGCAGTAAGAACAATAAGAGAACAGTAAGAGAGCAGTAACAGAACAATAAGAGCAGTAAGAGAGCAGTAAGAACAATAAGAGAGCAGTAAGAGAGCAGTAAGAACAATAAGAGAACAGTAAGAGAGCAATAAAAGAGCCGTAAGAGAGCAGTAAGAGAGCAGTAAGAACAATAAAAGAGCCGTAAGAGAGCAGTAAGAGAACAATAAGACAACAATAAGAGAGCAGTAAGAACAATAAGAGAACAGTAAGAGAACAGTAAGAGAGCAGTAAGAGCAGTAAGAGAACAATAAGAGAACAGTAAGAGAACAATAAGAGAACAATAAGAGAGCAGTAAGAACAATAAGAGAACAGTAAGAGAGCAGTAAGAGCAGTAAGAACAGTAAGAGAACAATAAGAGAACAATAAGAGAACAATAAGAGAACAGTAAGAGAACAGTAAGAGAACAGTAAGAGAACAATAAGAGAACAATAAGAGAACAATAAGATAACAATAAGAGAACAGTAAGAGAGCAGTAACAGAACAATAAGAGAACAGTAAGAGAGCAGTAAGAACAATAAGAGAGCAGTAAGAGAGCAATAAAAGAGCAGTAAGAGAGCCGTAAGAGAACAGTAAGAACAATAAAAGAGCCGTAAGAGAGCAGTAAGAGAACAATAAGACAACAATAAGAGAGCAGTAAGAACAATAAGAGAACAGTAAGAGAGCAGTAACAGAACAATAAGAGCAGTAAGAGAGCAGTAAGAACAATAAGAGAGCAGTAAGAGAGCAATAAAAGAGCCGTAAGAGAGCAGTAAGAGAGCAGTAAGAACAATAAAAGAGCCGTAAGAGAGCAGTAAGAGAGCAGTAAGAGCAGTAAGAACAATAAAAGAGCCGTAAGAGAGCAGTAAGAGAGCAGTAAGAGCAGTAAGAGAACAATAAGAGAACAGTAAGAGAACAGTAAGAGAGCAGTAAGAGCAGTAAGAGAACAATAAGAGAACAGTAAGAGAACAGTAAGAGAACAGTAAGAGAACAATAAGAGAACAATAAGAGAGCAGTAAGAGCAGTAAGAACAGTAAGAGAACAATAAGAGAACAATAAGAGAACAGTAAGAGAACAGTAAGAGAACAGTAAGAGAACAGTAAGAGAGCAATAAAAGAGCAGTAAGAGAGCCGTAAGAGAACAATAAGACAACAATAAGAGAGCAGTAAGAACAATAAGAGAACAGTAAGAGAACAGTAAGAGAACAGTAAGATAACAATAAGATAACAATAAGATAACAATAAGATAACAATAAGATAACAATAAGATAACAATAAGATAACAATAAGATAACAATAAGAGAGCAGTAAGAGAGCAGTAAGAGAGCCGTAAGAGAGCAGTAAGAGAGCAGTAAGAGAGCCGTAAGAGAACAATAAGAGAACAATAAGAGAACAATAAGAGAGCAGTTAGAGAGCAGTTAGAGAGCAGTAAGAGAGCAGTAAGAGAGCCGTAAGAGAACAATAAGAGAACAATAAGAGAACAATAAGAGAGCAGTTAGAGAGCAGTTAGAGAGCAGTAAGAGAACAATAAGAGAGCAGTAAGAGAGCAGTTAAGAGAGCCGTAAGAGAACAATAAGAGAGCAGTAAGAGAGCAGTTAAGAGAGCAGTAAGAGAACAATAAGAGAGCAGTAAGAGCAGTTAAGAGAGCAGTAAGAGAGCAGTTAAGAGAGCAGTAAGAGAACAATAAGAGAGCAGTAGGCTGCATGCACAAATGTGCAGAAGATATTGTGAAGATGAGGTGATGGTTATGGACTCAGCACTGGGGAAAAGTCCAGATGAACGTGTGCTAAGCTCTCTGATTTATTCAGGATGCTGCTGTGTGCATACCTGTAGAGTTAAAGCACTGGAAACAGCACAAGCGCGCGCGCGTGTGTATACACACACACACACACACACACACACACACACACACACACACACACATTATATATATCCAGCAGAGGCACCTAGTACACCTTTCTCATCCTTATTTCTGGAAACCAGTCACAGAGAAATTGACGAATGTAATGTGCGTAATTGGTTTATATATATATATATAAAAAAATATATATATATAAAAAAGGGGACCTGGTCCGTTTTTGGATCTATCCAAACGAGTGACTACTCGTGACTACTTGGATAGTCCAAGGCAAAAAAAGCTTGGAAGGGCTTCTATGAAGACAGAAAAATAAAACCGTGACCTGTTTTCAACTGTTTCAAAGCACAAAAACTGTTTCAAGAGCTTTTAGGTATCTAAAATATTCAGCAACCAATTTCATGCAGATTTTTTTTCCAGCCACCATGCCATCCTGCTTTACCATCACCATCCTGTTATTTTTTTCTCTCCAGGCACTAACACCATCCATCTATCCACCTTTCACGACGCTTAACCTACACAGGGCCGCAAGGAGCCTGGAGCCTATCCCAGAGAACTTGGGGCACAAGGCGGGAGAGACACCCTGGACAAGGTGCCAACCCATCGCAGGGCACAATCACACACACACATTCTCATACTCCGGACAATTCGGAAAACCCAAATCAACAATGCACTGGGGGAGGAAACCGGAGTACCCGGAGGAAACCCCTGAAGCATGGGGAGAACATGCAAACGCCGCACAAACAGGGAGGAGGAGGAGTGAGTCAAACCCCAAACACAAGAAGTGTGAGTCAAACGTGCTAACCACTAAGCCACCGTACCCCCCACATTAGAGCTGCAACAACTAATCAATAATGAAAATCGTTGTCAACAAATCTCATTATTGATCATTTGGTCTGCCTGTAGCATGGGGGAGATTGACTCATTATGTCACTTCTGTTCCGAAAACACGCCTCGAACAGCAAATACTAAAATTGTGTCCCAAACGACATACTATACACTTACACTATGCACCATGTACTCTACTGTCTAGTGTATGGATTTTAGAAAGGTAATGTCTCAAATGGAACACTAGCGGGTTTTTTACTAACTGGAAGTATAAGCTGCTTCCTAGTCAGCAGTGCATGACGTCATATGCACATAATGCAACGCCGCTAGCCAGAATACCCAGAGTCACCGAAAATGACTCTTCAGTTTACAGTTTGTCACCATCACCTTTTATTCCCAACATGATCCCAATCACCATGAGACGGAGCAGAAATCAAGTGACTGAGGAAGAAAGTGTGCCCCTCCATTTTCACTTAGGGGTGTACTCACTTTTGTTGCCAGCGGTTTAGACATTAATGTCTGTGTGTTGAGTTATTTTGAGGGAACAGCACATTTACACTGTTACACAAGCTGTACACTCACTACTTCACATTGTAGCAAAGTGTCATTTCTTCAGTGTTGTCTCATGAAAAGATATCAAATATTTACAAAATTTGAGGGGTGTACTCACTTTTGAGAGATATTGTATATACAGTGGCAAGGAAAGTATGTGAACCCTTTGGAATTTCATGGTTTTCTGAATAAATTTGTCATAAAATGTGATCTGATCTTCATCTAAGTCAGGGGTATTGATGAATATAATGTGTTTAAAATAATAACCCAAAAGAAATTCTGATCCCTCATGTCTTTATTGAACACACTCATTCAACATTCAAAATGGCAGTGGAAAAAGTAAGTGAACCCTTAGAATTAATAACTGGTTGACACCCCCCCCTTGGGAGCAATAACCTCAACCAGGCGCTTCCTGTAGCTGTGGATCAGACCTGCACATTGTTCAGGAGGAATTTTAGCCCATTCTTCCCAGCAGAACTACTTTCGCTCGGTCATATTCTTTGGACGTCTCATGTGTATGTCTTTCTTCAAGTCATTCCACAGCATCTCTATTGGGTTGAGGTCTGAGTTCTGACTCAGCCACTCCAAAAGGCGGATTTTGTTTTTCTGAAGCCATTCTGTTGTGGACTTGCTCCGGTGTTTTGGGTCGTTGTCCTGTTGCATCACCCAACTTCTACACAGTTTCAGCAGACGTACAGACATTTTCACATTATCCTGAAGAATTGTCTGATATACTTGGGAATTCATCTTCCCCTCAATGACTGCAAGCTGGCCAGGCCCTGATGTAGCAAAGCAGGCCCAAATCATGACGTTTCCTCCACCATACTTTACGCTTGTGATGAGGTTTTCTTGATGATGTTTTCATGATGATACACCGTGCCCTTTCTACACCAGATGTAGTGCTGTGTGTTTTTCCAAATAGTTCAATCTTAGTTTAATTAGTCCACAAAACATTTTGCCCGTACCACTGTGGAGTGTCAATGTGCTCTTTTGCAAACTTCACGCGTGCAGCAATGTTCTTATCAGTAAGCAGTGGCTTCCTTCGTGGTGTCCTGCCGTAGATACCCTGCGTGTTCAATGTTTTACGTATTGTAGACTCATGAACAGAAATGTTAGCCAGTTCCAAAGATGCCTTCAAATCTTTGGCTGTCATTCGAGGTTGTTTCTTTACCTCATTGATGAGTCTTCGATGTGCTCTTGGTGTCATTTTTACTGGACGCCCAATTCTTGGTAGCGTAGCAACAGTCCCAAAGTGTCTCCATTTGTAGAATGTTTGAACTGTAGACTGGTGAAGTTCTAAAGTCTTTTACATCAAGCTGGCAAGGGTCACAAAGTGATTTCAATCAACTACTCTTGATCATAGATCCTCTGAAAGCTCTTTTTGGTGAGCCATGGCTCACATAAGCGTGTGCTTCTTGTACAGAACAAACTCCAAAAGTTTGAGGGGTTTTTATCAGTCAAAGTCGCTGTAGTCCACACCTCCACACTCATTTTCTTAACCAGACTCCAGGTGTGCTACAACCTGACTCCAATGAGCTTTTCTCATTTACTCAAGGGTTCACATACTTTTTCCACAAGTACTATGAGGTTTTTTTGGTTGTTCTCAATAAAGACATGAGGGATCAGAATTTCTTTTGGGTTATTATTTTAGACACATTATATTTGTCAATACCCCTGACTTAGATGAAGATCAGATCACATTTTATGACAAATTTATGCAGAAAACCATGAAATTCCAAGAAGGTTCACATACTTTTTCTTGCCACTGTATATAATAATCAATCAAATAACTAGCTGTTTTATATATTTTTATTAGTAAATTTTAAATAAAATGAATAAAAAGTAATACTAAATTAGTAAACACTGCAAAATTGCATAATCTAAGTGATTCGATCTCAATTCTTTCTTGTTCCTCAGTCCGTACAGGATCCCGACTCGGTCCGTCGCAGTTTTTCCTCTTTTTGTTGTGGCAAAAAAAATGTTTGATTTTGCTGCAGTTTTCCGCAAAAAATTTGCAATGCAACTTGGAATGTGTGCGCTTTTTGCAGAAAACGACTTGAACTGGAGAAATTGCAATCGCATGAAATTGTTCCGCACGGTCTTTCGCGGTGATGTTTGTTGGTAAAGGAGACCTTTTAGCTGTACTCCTGTTCGACGCACGTGGATGGCATGAATGTGCGTTTTGACAACATAATTTTCTGTAACACTCCATCTTTATAAATAATACTTTTTCTTCAAATCGACACAAAAAAATAAATAAATAAATAAATAATGAACGCAACATGCCGTCTTACCCTAAACTGAATTTTAATCTTATTTACACTGGAGGCAAACAGAAGACTTAGTGCACTAGAGACATGACAACATCCATGAAACTCTACACTTTAAATCACACAGAGGTTCTCGACTGGCTTTGCCTCAGGACCCGCAGCGCTCCTTCATCATAAAGTCACGAACCACAATTACTTTCCAACTCTAATTTATTACACGAAACAAAAAGGGCAGGAGCACACTCCAGGCAGTAAAACAGAAAAAAAAAAACATACGATACGAGCACGAGGAACTAAAAACCGATCAAACATGCTTAAATCAGAAAAACCAAAAACAACGCACTCCTAAATCTTTACTACAGACAGCGAGTCAGTTATACTGCAGATATACTGCATAACGCATTCAAATAAAATAAAAGACCGGGGGACTTTGCTCAAGTCCCGACGAGGATCACACACTATATATAATCTTTAACCTGGAAATGTGCCTGATCACTGAACCCTGCTTTCTTACAAAAAAAAAAAATTAATGCGAGAGCTGTCCATCAAGTCCACTGGCACTATTTTGTACAGAAACAAGGAGGAGGAGAAATAGGAGAAAAGTGGGCAGTAAAGACGGTCTGTTCTGCAAAAAGAACTGGAGGTACAGTACAAAAACACTTCTTACAATACTGTGCTCTGAAGATGAAAAAAATCTATTGTTTTTTTTTTTAAATGTGGTATTCTTAACTAACCAACTATTAGAGAAGAATGATGGAAGAATAATTGGAGTTCTTCTTGGGCATTCCACAGCACTGTTCTCGCTAGTTGTGCTAGAGGTGCTCAGACTACATGCTACAGTACTGTACTACTGTGCATCCCGTTTAAAATGAAAGCAGGCAAGAGTTTTGTTCCTGACGCTTAAGCGTCGAATCAGCAGACGTGAGAATTCAACAGCACGGTGGTATAAATAGCGATATTCTACATGCACAGTTCTTATCCAGACGTCTCCCTAATGTTAGCTATAGACCAAGTAGTCTGCATTTTTGCTGCAGTTTTCCCCATTTCCATAACCAGTTACTGCATGCAAGGAATTAATTAAAAAAAATTTCCGATAATAATAATAATAATAATAATAATAATAATACAAAACGACTATTTTTCTAATGTAATTGGAAAAACATTAGCACATCCGTTTCTGCAATCAAAGTATTTTTTTGCAATTACTAACTGCAACACTATCTGAGATAAGTGAACATTTCTGTTTGGTCGTTTAAGCAAGTGTATTCGTTATTTTATGTATTGATTGTACTTAATTTATTAACAGCAGAACCGCACTGTAAACTCAACGACTTTTTTCAAAATCATAATTCACTGGGGCGCACCGACGTTAGCACGTTCGTCTCACGCCTCCAGGGTCGGGGGTTCGAGTCCCACCGTGGCCCTGTGTGCGCGGAGTTTGCATGTTCTCCTCGTGCTGCGGGGGTTTCCTCTGGGTACTCCGGTTTCCTCCCCCAGTCCAAAGACATGCATGGTAGACTGATTGGCGTGTCTAAAGTGTCCGTAGTGTATGAATGGGTATGTGAGCGTGCCCTGTGATGGACTGGCACCCTGTCCAGGGTGTACGCCGGCTTGTGCATGACGCTCCCTGGGATAGACTCCAGGTTCCCCTACGACCCTGAACAAGGAGTAAGCGGTAGAAGATGGATGGATGGATAATTCACTGGTCACGTAGCATGTGAAAATCCAGTCTATGACGCGTGTTGGGGAAATAGCATAGATGCTTCACCTGGTCAGAGTCAGCCAGACCTTACCAAACCTCTGGTAAAACATATCTAGAACTGTTGGCGCTTAATAAAGCAAACTGATTACTCACAGATATCGGTGGCCTCATCAGAGCCATCAGGACAGTCCTTTTCTCCATCACAGCGCCAGCCTTTCGAGATGCACGTCACCTGGTCCTTACACACAAACTGCTTGGGGCTGCAGGTCTTCGGAGCTGGAGACACAGGCCACGACACGTTAAACACAGCTGTGCGACATGAAAGCCAGTTCAGACAATCGGACGCTCTCACCACATACACGGACATATACGGTCATGTGAAAAAATAAGTACACCCCATGGAAACTGTTGGTTGTTTTTTTGACATATTTGGACATGCAAACATTTGGCTCGCTTTGAAAGAGTGCCCATTAATAAAGGAGATACACGATCAAATGACAAAATTTCCACAATTTAAATTATGAAAAAAAAAAGAAAAGAAAAAAAGCACAACGGATCATTCACATGGAAAAAGTAAGTACACAATGTGTACTTTATCACACATTCAAGACCATAATATTAGAATCAGGGATTCAAGATTGGGTGCCAGTGATTAGAACCTGCTTAGGGATTGCAGGTGGAACCGGTCTTATTTATACGCCTCTCATATCTAGTGTCTGGTTTTCCCTTTGCTATTGAGGTGTGTGGTGTCATCATTCTAAGATCTAAAGAGTTCTCCAAGGCCTTCAGAAAAAAGGTTGTGGATGCCCATGAGTCTGGCAAGGGTTTCAAAAAGATCTCCAAATTATTTGAACTGCATCATTCCACTGTAAGGAAAATCATCTACAAGTGGTGCAAATTCAAACTAATCACAGGATCTGCTAGTAAGTCTGGCAACTGTTGTTGTCAAAGTGCAGGCACCTATAATCAGAAAGAGATTGCACAAATTTCACCTGCATGGGAGGCGTGCAGGGAAAAAGTCACTGCAAGACTACAGTTTACCAATCAGCATATAGGCAAAGACCAGGCCTTTTGGAACAATGTGCTCTGGACAGACGAATCAAAGAGTTATTTGGCCACAGTAACAGCAGACATGTTTGGCAGAGACCAAAGTCAGATTTTCCGGAGAAGCACCTCATACCGACTGAGAAACACGGTGGTGGAAATGTTATGGTTTGGGGTTGCTTCACTGCCTCAGGGACTGGACAGCTTGCATTCACTGATTCATCTATGAATTCTGCATCATATCAAAGAGTGTTTGAAGATGAACAAATAGTGGATCTTTCAACAGGATGATGATCCTAAGCACACGAGCAAATCTACCAACGAATGGCTCAAAAAGAAGAAATGGAGGGTTATGGGATGGCCGAGCCAAAACCTGGATTTGAATCCCATTGAAATGTTGTAGGGGGGATTTGAAACCGGCAGTACAGGCAAGAAAACCCTCAAACATCTTGCAACTGAAAGAATATTGCATCAAGAGTGGATAAAAATTCCAGCAAGCCTGGTGGACAATTATGCAAAACGCCTACAAGAAGTTATTTCTGCTAAAGGGAGCAATACCAGCTTCAGAGGCCAAGGATGCACTTACTTTTTCCACAGAAGAATATCTATTGTTATTTCTGCTGAATAAATGATTGAAAAAAAATCTATTTTTCCTCGTGGTTTTACTTCATTACTAGACACGGTTTCAAATATGATCAAATGTTTGCTCATCCAAATATGTCCCAAAAAAAATCCAACAATTTCCATGGGGTGTACTTATTTTTTCACATGAATGTACATGGACTGTTGGACAGATCAGCAATTTCTCAGCGGCAAATCAATTATTCACGAGCACACTATGATGGACAGTAAATGATATGATACTGATATACTGAATATAAAAATGGGGGGGGGAATCATTATATATATATATATATATATATATGTGTGTGCGCACTGAAGTGACTTTAAATATAGTTTTTACTAAAACCTAGTGGATACTAGGGTTGTCTCGATACCATAAACATATCTTACTATACTATACCAGCTGAAGTATAACAATACCAAGTCGTATCATGATACCACACAATATTGGGTTCATTCATAATTCAAACACAAAATGAACCTAATTAAGAAATACATAGATACAAATGAAAACAGACAAACCAAATTTTTCCTTTAATACTTTATTAATAAGAATGAATAACTAGCTGCTGGGGAAAAAAAAAAAAAAAAACTCGAACAAATCATACAATTGGCAAGAAAGTAATTGAGTGTGCCACATATTTCATCTACTGTTCAGAGTATTAAGAATGAACACATTAGGAATTAATAACTGAATTTGGAAATGAACTCAAAAAAAAGAAGATACAATTGTGAACGTTAGCTTGCGTACTGTCGAATACGGCTAATTTTAGTAAGAACGCGCCGCAGTTAGCATTACGTTAGCTCTCTTGGGAGCAAACGTTAAATCTTTAAAGAATTTACTTAAAGGTTAAACGAAGCGTCACTACCCTTTGTGTATTGAGGCAAAAGCAGTTGACGTGTCATTTTAGTGAAAATAGTATTAACTGTCGCACATGCAACATTACTTATGGGACTACCGTACTAACGATACGACCATTTAAGAAATATAGTTTCATTGGTGGTATTTTGAAGCTTTAGGATCGCGTAGTACCGGTATACCGTGCATCCCTAGTGGACACTACACGACCTTCAAAATCGCTGTACGGCGACCTTGATCGCGTGCGATCTGTTGTTTCCTGAATGGAGATGCATGGTGGCCCATTCGGAGGTAGTTTATAACACTGCAACGCGTTAGCGTCATTAACAAATAACTGGCTATCGCTAACATTACATGGAGCATAACATAAGCAGGTTTTACGGCCACAATGCCCACTGCCTCAAACAAACATAATATAGGACTGTCTTTCAGGTGTCTTTCCTCTTCTTCACCACTTCTGGACCGACTAAAACACTTGCGTGTATTTGTTGCCCCCATCAGGTCCGGAAGAATTGCAACCTCGGTTCCAACGTTGCTCCAGAAAAACAAGTACCATCACGTTTTAAGAATGTTGGTACCAATTTTCTACCGAGGTATCGGTTCTCGTGACATCCCTAGCTCTTTATGGTCGGGTGGTGTTGATTCATTTTCTGTAATAGCAGCTGTGACGGGACTAAACGCTGCCAGGCGAATCACATGCCTGGAGTATATTAACGGGCTCCTCAGGAGGACTTCATACTTTGTGATTCCTCAGTATCGTGACACATAATCGTTGAGAGTTTTTTTCCTTCCTATAAAATGTACTGGGATATCCAGTTTATTTCTAACTTACTGGATGTAACACTTATGTTTTGACAATAAGACTAACCTACATTTATAAGTAAATTCAGTCTTGAGATGTGGTGTATTTAATTTATTTAGTTATTTTAACTCGACTCAAAAACCCGTGCAAAGAACCTCATGAGGAAAGTTATTGATCCTGGCAAAACCGATTGATTTGAGGACTCTGGTTTGGAGCAAGCCTAAAAATGGCCGCTAAGGATGCTTCGCTGATGCAGGTTTCATCACGTCAGAACAGACAGCACCGGACACACTGGTGAACCTGCTAGATCACTCAACAGTGGTGATGAAAGCCAATTTTAGCGAATATCTGACATGCCATTGTTTCCACCTTAGTCAAGCATAAACCTCTTTTTTTTTTGCACCCTGGAGAGAAGACAGTAGAGACTATACATGTACACTCCTCCACTTTCTCATCTTTGTTATGCAGACGTGTGGCCACCATGACTCAGGCTGAACAAGATAATAATAATAAGACGGCTGTTCAAAGCAGGAAGGACAGCCACAGTCCTGTCATTTGAGCTCGACCGGATTACAGACAGGCGATGATTGTGTATCGGATCTGCAATGTATATCCAGCCGTGTTTGGGACTCTCTATTTTAAAAAGATTCATGTAAAAAAAAAAAAAAAATTTTTTAAAGAAAGCCATTGTGCGTTGTGATTTGTTCAAACGCCTTTTTTCTTCTTCTTAGCAGTGGTAGAAAGTGCATCAGCCCCAAGATGCATCACAGGAAAGAGGGAGAGGCCATGTGAGTGGGAGATAGAGAGAACTGACCATACTGCTGAAACACACACACACTCACCCTCTCTCTCTTCCACATTACGTAATACCTGTGTCTGTACCACCACTCAAATGGCACTTAGGAGACCCTTATTGAGTCGAGTTTAGTTTATGTACCATTTTGGTTGCTACTGTATCATTTCCTCAGCTGAGGAGATTTAGCAGTCCTTTACTTAATCCCCATGTCTAGCCTAGATAACATCTACCTCCAAGTACATGCTTACAAGAACATGGATTATAGAAACGTTTGAGCCCTGCTGTGATTTAAAAAACAGTGTTCATTTCCGCTTACTGTATAAATACTAGCATATGGACAATAATACAATCAAGAAAACGAGGGGGGAATAAGAACGTGAATACTGCTTTGCAGAAAATAAATAAATAAATAAATAAATAAAAATCGCGTCCCGCTCTGAACATCCAGATCTACAGTCAAAACACATTCAAGTTAAATGTGAAACTGTATCATGACGGACATTTTACAGCTTTCTCGAACAATTCTGTAAACAAACACTGGAGGAAACGCAACGACACCAAAACTGATTCCAGTTGTTGCCGTAACAGTTTTGTTTATTTATTGATTTTAGACAAATTACAACTAGTAACTTGGGTTTTCATTTAAACCATAATTCAGACTCGGACAAAAGAAGTTACTGAATAAGTAAATAAGTAGTAAGCTATTTATCTACTTCCATGAAGGTGCAAATATAGCTGTAAGTACTGTGTGAGAACCTGAATCAGGAATACAGCGGATTTCACACAATTTCCTTACACATATATATGTATGTGTGTGTGTGTATATATATATATATATATATATATTATATATATATATATATATATATATATATGGATTATCTTGGTCTAAAACATAAATGCCTTTATAAAAGAGCGCGTCTTTAATGAGAATAATGAAATTTAGAGCTAGATGAGCAGACAGGCTGAGTGATTGCTAGAGGGAATCCACTTTTCATGCAGAGCCCTAATAACCCTAATTCCTCCTCAATTGTACCATCTTAGTGGATTCCAAACAGAGCAATTTTAAACGGCCTAAGCGCTATTAACAACACAAAAGTAGCTCTACATCAGGTCTGGACAGACGACACACCCCGCAATCCATCTTAACAAGCCGAATCGCTTTCCTCACGTCTGCCTGCTCCATTCCCAATGACTTTGCACAAAATAAAACCGAAACGAAAACATAGCGGACTCTATATTTACACTCCACCCAGACGGGAGCACAAGAGAGACCGCAAATTCCTGCTGCGCAAGCTGAGGAGTCGGGGGGCTGACATGGTCTAGGGCCATTTGTCTCACACCGCAAGTGCACCGAGATCTAATTTGGATGCCATGGCGCTGTTTTCAGAGGGCTGTGTGACAAACCACAGCCAACTTTGCATAGGTGCTAAATTAAGGGGGGGAGGGCTAAATCGTTCTGGCACATCTGACACGCAGGAGCGAGGCCAGGGACGGACTGAAGAAGGGCTTTATTTGTCGCTCTGGGACTGTGACCAACGGGGAACATCGGGAGCATTTCAATAGTGGCATTTTGGCGAAAACCTCACAAGCACCTAGCTGCTGAGCCATATTATATCTTTACTGAGATCCCACGGATCTGCTAGAACAGCAGCAAGTTATTGGTAATAACCCGTGCTTAGGAACGGAAAACGATCAACGGCAGAGGAAGGAACTATTCCTATATAGCACTGTGCAAAAGGTCTTGGGCACCTTTTATTTTATTTTATTTTTTTATATATAAAGTACAAACTTTGTTACAGATTTTTAGCTTATGACTTTACATACATACTACATTATCGAGTCAGTACAAAGACATTAGATTTTTTCCAGCGCAAAATGTTTGTGTCATTAAAGAAAGCAGCATATTTTTCAGTACATACACTGTTCAGAAATGTTTTTGTAAAAATTAAGTATGCTGCGTTTTGCTGCAAAAATAAAAAAATCAAGTGCGACAGTCAACGTCTCCAGAATTTTTAATATATATATATGTTTTTAAAGCATGGTGGTTTGTTTTTAAAAGCAACACCAAATATTGAGTTTGTACTGTTTACTGCTTTTATTCCCTTTGAAGGCAACTTTGCTCTACAGCATTTCTTTGCATGTGCTTAAGACATTTGCAGAATACTGAATATACCAGCAGCTCTGAACAATACCAGTCAGGAGTGTTTAGTGGATAAATCAGTAGTCCAGGCACAAGCTAGTTTTAGTATCAAGGCTATTTTTTTTGGGTGGGTGGGGGGGTATTTTTGGAGTTACCAGGCAGAAACGAAAATAAAACCAAGACCCCGTATTGACTTTCACAAAACAAATGTTTTCATTTGGTATGTAGCGAGGTTTAACCTTAATGCTGTTCACAGTGGTGATTAGGGCTGGGTGCTACATAAATATAATAATCGAGATCATGATAAACACATCATGATTACACTATACAATTTTAATGATATATCGTTGGCACGGTGATGCATTTTTTTAAAACGTTTTCAATAATTACAAATGAAATGGTACTGAATGGATGCTGTTGATGTAATAAAAACGGTCATTTAATCTGTGTTTTTGTGGGCGTTAAAGAGTTGAACTTTTAAATCTTTTCGTTTCTTTTTCTTCTGTTTAGCAGACAGTTCCTTAGCATCGATACGCATCGTGTACTGTAAAAAAAATGTCATATGATCTTTCTGCCATATCGCCCAGCCCTAGTGGCGGTTCGGTCATACACAAGACGACCGATGATCTCAACGCCGTTGTGTTAAAATAGAGTTTCACTCTGCTTGCATGTCCTGCCAACTCATGGACGCGCCACCTCACAGAATAGCTAATACACTTAACACATCCGACCCTTTTCCAGATTTATGGAGCAGTTTTCACTGATACTAAAATTGGGAAAGTTTCAAATGAAGCAAATTTCTAGGAAAATTTGGAAAAACAAAATGTATTACTTTCACCCACACCCCTGGGCTAACCTGGCTAATTCTTCCACATAGTGGACATGATTCACTTTGAACACCCTACAGCATTACAGACATATCACCCAGAAATCTGACTCATTGGTCTCATCAGGGCAAAAGGGGTTCTGATTGTTTTAGCCCTGCGGGGAACACTTCAATATGTAGATTAATGTACGAGGAACAGTATTACCGCGAGTCAAAACGTCCTAAGCCAGGGAAGCACAAAAAGGTCCAGACCCAAGCTGTAGAACGTGCCTTATTATTTGTCCAAGGCACACCTGGACAGCAGAAGCCATTCCGATCAGTCACAGTAGACTAGGCTGAAAATATCTTTGACTGGAAAGCTAACACACAGACCTCAAAACATCAAGTATAGAGACAGAAGGTTTTGTCATCTAAGCTTAGGGGCAAAGAACTTTACAGTCAGGCAACAAATTCATCAGCTGTCGAATAATGGCGAACATAATGCTATAATTTCACAACTAATTAATTAACCATACGCATTGTAAGCTACCAAGTTCAATAGCCACTAGTCTCGAAGCATGTCCTATACATGGATAAAATGAACAAATGTAAACTTATCCTGTCACATACATGCTTTTGTTTTTAGAAAGGTGTTTAAAAACACCCAGAAACAACAGTTGCTACACAGCAACAAGCGACAATCTACAGGCTAGCTAATGGAACAGGACTTTGAGAGGTCGAAGTAAATGACAAACATTGACAACTAACAAACATGAGCTAACCTGAAACTTTATCAGAGGATTACGCAATAAATAATGCTCACTGCCAATTAGCCAGTTCGTTAGCATGAACTAAACTGAGAGGATTTTCAGAGAGGATTTTTAATTGATAATAAATGTTGCTAATTCTCACCGCTATTGTTAGCCAGATAGCTAACATGAACCAACCTGATCCTTTTGAAATTAATCATAAAATGTTAATCATCTTCACAGCCAGATAGTTAATAAGGGCTACCCTTATTTTTTTTTTTTACAGGATTTTTGAAAAGGATCTGTAAGCCATTTCATACATGTTTATAAAATCTGTTTTTTATTTTCAATGCTAACTAGACGGCTAACGTATAATGTTTTAATCAATTGTATTGGTTGAGAGCCGACCGACCACAATATCACAAGACGACGAAAACTGGTTGAAAAAAATAATAATTTAGCCATAAGTTAATTAGACAGACTAGATAAACAGACCAATAGCACTTCCGGCATGCTAAACAGCAAAAGTAACAAAAAGCTTATTCAATAAAAGTCTAAATACATGCAAATAAATTAATCATCAATTATATTACACAATTAAATAAAGTTACACATATTATTGTCATGCAGTTACTCTCATTTTGCTCCATCAGTCAGGTTATTGTATGTGCTTCAGAACTACCGAAACTATGAGAAACCGCAGCATTGTTCTTCCAAGACAAGAAGTTCGAGACTGTGATTTGTCCCTGGAGCCCTATAGTACATAGTAGAACCAAAGAGCCCAAGGGTCGACCTCTCCAAAAACTCAAAGACTTTCCTTTGAATAAACATATCACAAATATCTCACAGTTAACAAAAGGATAAAGAGTGAAACCAAAGAGGATGTGGTGAAGAAAAACAGTAAAGCCACATGGGTTACGCCAGTCAACGAGCACCCCAAAAATCCACATCAACACAGTCACTGCATCTTACCCAGTCATTCAGAAAAGAGAACAGAGACAGGGACGCCAGCTAAGACCAGATTTGACCCACTTTCAGCCTCTGACTACCACCAAAACACAAAAAAAACACCCCAAACCACGCCACTAAATCAGGACCAGACCAGCGCTGCACATTCCAGCACCTCCTAATTGATTTCATCTGCGATGTAGTCGTAAAGCAGAGTGAAGGTCTTTCCATGCCTTTAGAACCAACGGCGGAATTGAAAAGACATAGAGTCAAGTTTTTGTCTGGACTGGCATATGCGTATATCAATATGGATTTTGAACCTATACCCGCTGCAAGAACCCACCGGAGCAATCTAGAACCCTCGTAGCAGCCTTCGGCACAATATACAGAAGTTCTTTGTGAAGGGAAGCGGAATTCATCCGAGACTCGTAACTTTCCAGGTTTATGGTCTGGAGTTGGGGATGGCCTTGATGCGGGACAGCTGTGTTAAAATCCAAGCGCACCGAAGTGGCAGGAGCTGGCAGGGAGAGCGGCGCTGGAGAACTGAATCTCATCATGAAGCACTCGTCTCCTCCTCCACTCTTCTCCTCAGCAGGAGGAATGCCTGCCTGCCACATCGGCCCGCGGTCCGACCCTGCCAGCCAGAGCCGGGCTGTAATTTAAGCCACTCAAGTCAAATTTCAAAACGATCGCTCAGTGTCCCACTCAGTGTCGAGTTCTTTCAGTGAGAGGAATCTACCCTTAGAAAGCAACAATTAAAACACGACAGAGAAAAATGGAGGGAGGAAGAAAGAAAAGAAGGACGGGGAGGAAAGCAGACAGCTTGGCTGTATTTTGTTATGTGCAACCACCAGCAGTGAAGTAGACAGACTGGAGGTTAAAATAAAATAAAATTTGAGTTTGAGAATAGCTGGAATGACTAGAAAACTGCTCATAATTCAAATAAGCCAGTGACAGTTGTGGTAACAAAAGTGAATTTCGGAATCCAAGTAAAATCCCATATACTGTAATGTACTGTACGCACTGCTATGGCACAGCGAGTATGACCATTACAGTAGCACTAAAAACCACACATTTAAGAAGAGAAGCAGTTGAAAATAATGGCTAATTAGGCTAACCGGACTAAACTGCAAACTGACTTTTTTTTTCTTTCTTTTTTTAAATAGGTGCCAATATTCTGTAACATCGGCTCTGACAATAGGCCCAGCTGCAAATTTTGTTTTTCAGCAAAGTTTATTAAATGTGCTTGTTCTAATATGGTCATTTTTCGAGTTCATAGGTTGTGTCACACAATCCAAGTCTAATACACACACTAATTTTATATTTCTATATATGTATTTATTTATTCATTTTGTGTGTGTTATATATATATATATATATATATATATACACACACACACACACACACACACACACACACACATATATATACATACATATACACACACACACACACACACACACACACACGCAGTGAGGGGGGGGAAAAGTATTTGTTCCCCTGCTGATTTTGTACATTTGCCCACTGAAAAAGAAATGATCAGTCTATAATTTAATGGTAGATTTATTTGAACAGTGAGAGACGGAATAACAACAAAAAAATCCAGAAAAACGCATGTCAAAAATGTTATAAATTGATTTGCATTTTAATGAGGGAAATAAGTATTTGACCCCTCTGCAAAACATGACTTAGTACTTGGTGACGAAACCCTTGTTGGCAATCACAGAGGTCAGACGTTTCTTGTAGTTGGCCACCAGGTTTGCACACATCTCAGGAGGGATTTTGTCCCACTCCTCTTTGCAGATCTTCTCCAAGTCATTAAGGTTTCGAGGCTGACGTTTGGCAACTCGAACCTTCAGCTCCCTCCACAGATTTTCTATGGGATTAAGGTCTGGAGACTGGCTAGGCCACTCCAGGACCTTAATGTGCTTCTTCTTGAGACACTCCTTTGTTGCCTTGGCCGTGTGTTTTGGGTCATTGTCATGCTGGAATTTGGATTTGACCTACATGGCCCCGTCCATCGTCCCTTTGATGCAGTGAAGTTGTCCTGTCCCCTTAGCAGAAAAACACCCCCATAATGTTTCCACCTCCATGTTTGACGGTGGGGATGGTGTTCTTGGGGTCATAGGCAGCATTCCTCCTCCTCCAAACACGGCGAGTTGAGGCCAAAGAGCTCCATTTTGTTCTCATCTGACCACAACACTTTCACCCAATTGTCCTCTGAATCATTCAGATGTTCATTGGCAAACTTCAGACTGGCATGTATATGTGCTTTCTTGAGCAGGGGGACCTTGCGGGCGCTGCAGGATTTCAGTCCTTCACGGCGTAGTGTGTTACCAATTGTTTTCTTGGTGACTATGGTCCCAGCTGCCTTGAGATCATTGACAAGATCCTCCCGTGTAGTTCTGGACTGATTCCTCACTGTTCTCCTGATCATTGCAACTCCACGAGGTGAGATCTTGCATGGAGCCCCAGGCCGAGGGAGATTGACAGTTCTTTTGAGTTTCTTCCATTTGCGAATAATCGCACCAACTGTTGTCACCTTCTCACCAAGCTGCTTGGCGATGGTCTTGTAGCCCATTCCAGATTTGTGTAGGTCTACAATCTTGTCCCTGACATCCTTGGAGAGATCTTTGGTCTTGGCCATGGTGGAGAGTTTGGAATCTGATTGATTGCTTCTGTGGACAGGGGTCTTTTATACAGGTAACAAGCTGAGATTAGGAGCACACTCTTAAAGGGAGTGCTCCTAATCTCAGCTCGTTACCTGTATAAAAGACACCTGGGATTGAGAGGGGGTCAAATACTTATTTCCCTCATTAAAATGCAAATCAATTTAGACCATTTTTGACATGCGTTTTTCTGGATTTTTTTGTTGTTATTCTGTCTCACACTGTTCAAATAAACCTACCATTAAAATTATAGACGGAACATTTCTTTGTCAGTGGGCAAACGTACAAAATCATGTATATATATATACATACCACACACACACACACACACATACTGAAATGGCGAAGCTTTCTACAAGGAGAGCATTTATTTCATATTTATGGTAGGAATCTCCAGTGTCAGTGCTTTGTAATAGTCAGAGGTGAAGTTCTTCCTGTTTTATGCCACAGGAAAAACCTCAGGACTGAGGGCTTTGCACTTTGCAGACTTTTGGCCTTATTAACATCAAGAGAAACTGAGGGAATGTCTAGACCTGCTTCAGCATAAGCGAGAACAGGAACCAATTTCATTTGCAGATGTATGGACTATACTATGGGTTAACACAAAAAAAGTGTTGGCAATTTGCTGTGGCATAAATGGATTAAACCCACCCTGGTGTTAATTATTTTCCTTCAATCACGATTTATTTCTTACTTGGTAAATATTGTATTCGGGTTATTTATAAGGATATACTTTTTCCAGAAACTGCGACAGTGTTCCTGGGTTGAGCGTGAGCTTTCAAACATCTGCTGCACCTTCATACCCACGGACAGAGATGCATTTACTACCAAACACGCCTCATCCTTTTTTGTTCCGTCTTTTCTGTGAACGTATACCGCCTCGGCATGTTTGTTTTGATGATAGGCCTTGCTCATCGGTATTGAAACACACGACGACTTTTTTCCATCATGGGACTTTCCCGCTAAAATAAAGCATAAAAAAAACAAACCAAAAGGAAACACAGGACGCTTTATTTACTGACCGAGATGGAGTCGGTACGGCATTGAATCTGCATTAAACAAGTGTTACTGCAGGGCATGATGGTCAGCTTTCCACCAATCAAAAGCGGTCATACCCAGACCGTAAAGCGGGTTTTATTGGATGATCTTTGGATGGCATACCTGCACAAAGTCACGTGGGACCAAAGACCACACGAGTGCAATATTCTAACTACCATGAACTGTGGCTCAGTCTACAGCTTCAATAATATAACAGTAATAATAGCTGAATCCTGGCACAGATTAACTAATTCAGTTAATATTATGATTTTATTCCATATTCACTTTTTCTTTTCTTTCTTTTTTGCGCTTGAGGCACAAGCTCTTCAGGCTCAGTGTTCTTCCTTCTTAGGATAATGGCTTTCTGAATACCTTTGCCCAAAAGACATTTCTGCTAATACGATTTTGGGAATAAAAAGTGTTGATATTAGGATAATAGAAACTCCAAAGAATTCCAGACATAATATTAGGCGTAAGAGAAAACAGATCAGCTTAGATAAGGTCATCTCGGTCTCAGATTCCAGTGAAACCAAGATTAAACTTCACCAAACCAAATCCTCCACGTTTCTCATTTAGACATGCAAGAACAGACCGCTCGGAATTTGCATACCTACAGAATATTTTCATAATAGTTCAATTTTGCCCTCACAATATCACAACGGCATTCTTAATAATCTGTATTAAAGGGCCAGAATACCTGTTGTAATATAATTTCATTGGTTTGGTACGAACACCCCAACATAAATTAGGTTAAATCCGTTTTATGTAAGTGGGAAACCTATGACGCTAAAGCAAGACTTGTTGAAGGCTGCATCTTTGAAATTTTATTTATTTATTTACTTACTTATAGCTCCCGCCACAGAATAAAATGTAAGTCTAGTTACTAGGTAGGGCCTCTGTGGATCGGACTTGTGTTTCGGACTTGTGCTCGATTAGATCGAGATCTGGGGATTTTGGAGGCCGAGTAAACACCTTGGACGCTTGGTCATGTTCCTCAAACCGTTCCTGAACAGTTTTTGTAGCGTGGCAGGCCGCATTATCCTGCTGAAAGAGGCCTCTGTTATTATGGAATACCACTGCTATAAAAGGTTGTATTAAGTCTGCAACAATGTTTAGGTAGGTGGTATGTGTCAAAGAAACATCCACATGAATGCCAGGACCCAGGGTTTCCTAGCAGAACATTAATCAAGGCATCACACTGCCTCTGCCGACTTGCCTTCTTCCCATAATGCATCCTGGTGCCATCTCTTCCCCAGGTAAGCGACACACACGCACCTGGCTGTCCACATGATGTAAAAGAAAAATGTGATTCATCAGACCAGGCCACTTTCTTCCATTGCTCCATGATCCGGTTCTAATGCTGATGCGCCCATTGTAGGTGCTTTTGGTGTTGGACAGGGGTCAGCATAGGCACTCTGACTGGTCTGCAGCTATGCCGCCCCATACACAGCAAGCTGCGATGCGCTGTGTTCGGACACCATTCGTTCATAGTCAGCAGGAACGCCCCAAGCGCATCAATGAGTCTTGGTTGCCCATGACCCTGTTGCAGGTTCACCAATTGCCCTTCCTTGGACCACTTTTGGTAGGTACCAACTACTGCATACCGGTAACACCCCCAAAACACCTGCCGTTTTGGAGCCCGACCCAGCCGTCTAGCCCTTGTCGAAAACGCTCAGATCCTTTCACTTGCCCATTTTTCCTGCTTCCAACACATCAACATCGGGAACTGATTTACAGTGTGCACAGTGAATAGTGCGAAGCCTCCACAAAGCTTAAGCCGATTCATCAACTGCACTCAAACCAGCACGTATGTTGAAAACAACGGTCTAGAATGTCTTTGTATGTATTGTACCATTACGATTTCCCTTCCCGAGCGCCGATGAACTTTTACGAATGAAGGGCAATGGTCCTTATTCGTCAACTACTGAGGACACAAAATGACATTTTAAAACATCGTGATTTGAGGGAGTACAAGTGAGGAAACAGCTACGGTTCCTGCCCACCAGTCAGTTATTTACAGGTCATATACATACAGCATGCCCTAATTCACCCTGATATACGCAGAGTTTACAAGAAACGCTGGCGTTTCGTAAAATTTAAGCAGGTGTTTTGACCGGGAAGCGTTCAGCAATCAGCCAAGATATGGGTGAAAAACAGGTAAATAAATTACACTGAAGCCGAGTTAGAGGTGCTTGTATACAAGGTTAATGAAGCAGATGCTCTTTATTTGTGTGCATCATCAAAAATGGAATAAAAAAAAATAAATAAAAAAAAATGCGCACAAATTGCGGGACCATCACACCCGTACGTGTTCCTTCCGCAAACTGTTGCCACAAGGTACGCTGTAGCATTATAATTCCCCTTCCCAAGCCTCGATTATGCCTTTTAAAAAGGTATAACGCAACTTTTAAGAATAAGGGTCCTTATTCATGAAGCACAGAGGACACGTCACATTTTAAAACAACAATTGTGGTTTGAGGGAGCACATGCGATGAATCAGCTTCGGCCCCCGCCTACCAGTCGCTTATTTACCCGTTAGATCAATACAGAAAAAATAAAAAATAAAATGTCTGCAAACAACCACGGGTGAGTGAAATAACAGCTCTTACCCAATATGTAGTTCTTGACGATTAGCCATTAATCACCACTGATAACGAGCGATCGGCGCCGACGCAAAGAAAAAAGTAAAGCATACGTTACGGACAGCCGTACAGAAGAGAGACAAAAACCCGCTCTTCTCCACCGCAACCCTAATTAACCCCAAGGTGAGTAATGTAGCCAGCTTGCAGTGCATGAACGTGCGCACGTGTATACTTATTAACAATTTTGATTTCAATTACAACTGCAACACAAACGCGCCGCAGATGAACGCGCAGTACGTCGGTGGATTTTGAGCTCGGGGTTCATGATCAGATTCGACCAGAAGAAACTTGGATGAACTTTGACGCATGGGGTTCATGATCAGATTCGACCAGAAGAAACTTGGATGAACTTGACCCGACGTCATAAAAATAAACACGCGAGTAAAAACCGGGTGCTTGGGCCCCAGGATTCGGTGTTTAATAATGCATGCTACTTGTGGGGTAGTACATAAAACAAGCTGTAGCTTAACATCCAGAATTCCCCACCAGCCCACCCCAACTCGATCGAGAAACAAACAGACATGAGAGGAGCTTGTTTCGGTACATCACAGGGCAAAACTTCTTCAAAGGCTCCAGGTGTTTTAAAGGCTTAATGAGACATGCATTTTGCTGGAGTCTGCGAAGTTGCAGTGGCTCATTAGCAGAGGATCAAAGCATCCCGTGGGCCCTGAAAAGGGGCACTTACAAATGTCACACGCGTTTGGTGCCTTCAGTGTCCTTTAACAGTAATGGCATTGAGAATCCGAAGTGAAAAAGATCGGGCATTAGCGCTGGGTCCGGACACGCTACGCGGTGTAGCCTATTTGCACTTGTAATGAAGGTTCATCTGACTCATCATTATAAAGAAAAGCCTGATTAACTGAATGAGGCTATTCATTTTCATGTACAACACGTACTACAGGTGTAACACAATGCCACTCTCCGTATCGGTCTGGTATTTTAAAATGTCTTAGTATCTCTACCTGGGCGTGACCTAAACCAGACGAACCCCATGAACCTAGTTAGAAAGTTCGTTCACATGGTGTGAATAGATCCTCGACCTCAGCTACATCACTCCAGTGTATGATCGGTCTCGACTTTTTTTTTTTTTTTGAACGTGTTCCTTCATGGGATATTTTCTAACAAATTCGGTCGGTTTTATTTCCAAGAATATAAACAAGTAGCCTCGTTTAAACCAGTGACCCGGAACAGGCGGTTACTAAGGATGGATGAATGAATGAACGAACGCTGTACAAATCATGCTAACGAACGTGGTATCGGCTTCTAGCGCAAGCTTCATATCCGACTGCTCGTTGAAAGTAAAGACCTCCTCTCCTGCTCACGTAGATCCTCATGCAGCAGGATCCCGGTCCAGATACACTCCTATAAACATCGCTAATACCGAGTAAACCTTTCAAAAAAAAAAAACTAATTTGAATAGTGCACTTCATACATGTACCTGTACCATTACAACCAGCAAGTATAGTGGTTTCAATGGTCAGTTATGATCACAAGCCTACACAAGGAGTAGCCTAAAAGATCAGTCCTTTGGATGCGTTCAAAAACCAAACAACCAACAAAAAAAAAAAATACTCTTCATTGCTGGTGTTTACAGCGTCATCATGGTCTCACACCACCTTGGACTAATAAAGCAGACCCAAGCCTGACCAGCAGCAAGAGATGTTTTCCAGAATGTTCTCCAGCTGCTGGAACAGCCCAGACATGCAGCTTTGGAGACCGTTCAAGACGATAACGACGGCCAAAGCACACCTGCTTTCTTTCTCTCCGACGTCGGACAGCTTAATGAGGAATGCAAACCACTTAAGCGTTACAGGTCAGTGCTGAAACCCAGTAGTTGCAGTATTGAGGGGATCGGCGATCATCTCAGGGTTTTATCGTCACTCTTACCCTGGCGTGTCATAGCTGACGCCTCAGAATCAAAGTCTTCCACTACGAGTTCAACTTCACAACTTGCGGCTGCATGCCATCGTCAGTTGCTGTTTCGGCGCGGTTTACTTGCGTTTAGTCACAGCTAGCGTTTTTCCCCCTTTGTCAAGGAAACATTGTGCGGCGTCCACATGCAGTTAACACGAGAACGGGAAGCAACACACCTAGCAATTTGCTGCACTTTTCCAGCACTCTGATGCCTTGTGCATAACCTCTCGAGTGTAATATTCCAACACTTACACTACAGGTGTGCTGGGGTCAGAAAGTCTAAAACTCTTTCCCCACCCGCACAAAAAAAAAAAAGCCTGAAAAACCCGGTCTACTCACAAAAAGTCTGACCAATCCGCCTCACTCCTGCAAATATTTCTGACGGTACAAACTTCTAATATATTCCAAAAGAATAAAAATAAAATAAACTTACAGACTATAAAAACACATTTGAACCAAACCAATCCACACCAGGATAAAACGGTTGCTAAAGACAGATCTGTGAATACATAAAATTCCATCATGGTTCTGGGAAAGGACCAAAAAAAAAAAACAGCACCATTCCAATGGACATTCGAAAATATCTACCAAATGAAGGTGAATAGTTTTGTTCGTTTAAATAAAGGCTTTTACTGAACGCAATATTGTTTCTTTCTCTTAGCCATGCGAGCTTCATTTCCATTGGTCACGTCGCAGTGTTCTGTACAGTCACATATTATATCCATGCGCTTTGCGGCGCTTGGTGTCGCACATTAATTCTATTTGCTTGTTAACGAGTTCTGCCGAGTAAAACTCATGTGCACACTTGCGCATGAGATGTTTCTGATTACATTCCAATCGGGACTTTCGTTCTCCAGCCTTGCGTATTAGAGCTGTTGAGGGGAGAGTTACAGGCAAACAAGAACATCACCTTCAAGTTACCATAATCAGATTAAGCCTCAGGTCTCAGATGAAGAGTTCACAGGGAAGACAAGAGGGCGAGGCAGGGGAGGGGTATATGTGTGTGTGTGTGTGTGTGTGTGTGTGTGTGGGGTGGAAAGAGAGCATGAACAAATGCAGTAATAAAGAATGGAATTAAGTCTTCACAAGTCCGAGTGGGATGCAAAGCACACGTGGCGAACGGCTGTGACGTTTGAGCGGCGAAGCTCGTGCGCCATATGAAACGGGAGAAAGGAAAAGCAAAGCCAATTTGTGCCACGACCTGAGATCATCATTAAAATCCATTTATTTTTGGCAATATGCAAAAACAAACAAACAAACAAACAAACAAACACCCCAACAGTTTACTATATATACACATGGGCCTTCCACAGAGATGTAAACTCTTCAGAAGGACGTATGACCACAACCTACACGTTTCCTGCCACATCAACACCACCCACCTTCCGCTGTTAACGCCATGTAGCAATCTGCTCACCCCTCGCCCTCGGCTCTAAAACGGAGTAAACACTGAAGTCGCATGCAGAAAACACCAATTACAGTGCGTCCTGCCGACTACCAACGACAAGTCTCCTTTTATTGGTGCTCATCAACAAGGAGCCCAGCTGAAAGGCATGCACTTCTTTACCCTAATCCCCCAGTCTGCTGGGAAAGAGACAGTAAATGCATAAATATCTAAGGTGTGGCAACTCAGGTTCCTGCTTCAAAATGGCATAATGATATAGTACGTGTGTGGCACAGGGATACATAAACAAACAGAAGAACGGATCCTCCAGTCAAGACAGGTTTGTAGCAAAAGACCCCACTGTCATACCAGAGCCATCTGGTTCGCGTTTATCTAGCAAATTTCCTCGGGTTTTACTCAAAATATCACCCAGTCATCCTAGAGACACTTGCATAGGGTGGAATGCGTGTCTTAATACTCGGCGACGACTGCGCTAAAAGACAGGAGCTCTTATGTAAGACATCCAGTGACATGAATCACGCGTTTACAGGTACGAGAATGTCCCGTCTGAAACAAGGGCTACGATATGGGGTACCAAGATCACCAGGTGACCCATCTATGGGAAGTAGTCCATGTAGCATGGCCCAAGGTTTGTGGACACCCGACCATCACAGCCACATGTGATGTGATTTCTCAGACTTCCCACTGGGTTTGAGCGTTGAGGCTGTGGGGATCAGGCACTGATGTCGGGTGGAGGAGGCCTGGGGTGGAGTCTGCATTCCAGTTCATACAATACAAAGGTTTTCAGTAGGGTTGAGGTCAGGACTCTGTGCAAGCCACTTAAGTTCTTCCACACTAACCTTGGCAAACCATGTCTACATGCATCGCGCTTTGTGTACAGGGCCACTGGCCTGCTGGAACAGGTTTGGGCCTCTTAGACGTCGGTCATCTCCGGAGGACACTTTTGGAAACGCCGAAGACCCCGTCTTAGTTTGAAAACTCCGGACTCGCGTTTCAGTATAAACGGACCAAAAACGAAGACTTTTGAAAATGAAGGCGTGGCTTCGTCCACATTGGGTCTTCTGGATCATTGTGCATCGTCAAGCCCCTACCGTTTGACCATTACGCTACCTTCATCGTATACACAACGACACGGAGGCTGAACCGCAAGCTTTGCTGGCGTTGTCGTCATTCTAAGCAGCCATGGTGCAGTTAAATTCTGTATTTTAGAACACGGCAGCTGCCGACATGCGCAAGAGGCGAGCTCGGATCAGAGCGATCGGCAACAAATCTCATTTCAACAGGGAACGCCGGTTTGTTGAGCCTGCCAGTGATGAGCAACCAACTTCCTGTGTGCACCGTGTGCATGAACGGGTCATGTGACATGCGTATTCGGCCGTGCAGTGTGGACGGAGATCGTTTCTGATACACAGTGGAAACGCCAGTGTCGACGATGCACTACTGTAAACAGGGCCTTAGTTCCAGTGAAGGGGAGTCCTGATCCTACAGCAAATTTGTGGCCGCAGTTTAGAGAAGGTCCACATTTGGGTGTAGTAGTCAATTACAGCCATATATAAAGATTGACAAATCATACATTTAAAGCTTGCCAACAAGGCAAGTGAAGCTACCCAGTTCCATGTTTTGGTTGGCAGGAATCCTAATCGACCATATGAAAAATTGGAACGTGAAGTAAACGTAACACTACACTGCAAACGAGTTGGCGAACTTCTCAACTAAGCCTCACATTGCATGAAAATATCTGGCTAGTGTCCCGATTTTGTCTTGATCCATCCGACAGCATAGTAACCAGGAGAGTTATATAATGGCTTTGGGTCAGACTTGATCCGTGTTTCCACAAACCAATGCTTCCTGAGTCCCCAAATGATCCGTCCTTCATCCACGCCAGCTGATCCACCACGTAAAAGTGGTTCCTCCACCAACTACATCGTGCCTCGGTTGATCTCTGTAGTGTAGAAGGTGGTGGGATTTGGAAACTTTAGCTATAGTTACAGCAACGTGGTGCGTCACAGCATTGTGAAGCATGTTAACCTTTAAACATAGCTACACGACCAAAAAAATAAATAACCTGGAGGAACCGAGTTGAAATTATTCGTCGGGCAGATTTCAAATAAACGCGTAATAGTCTGGACATGAAATCTGCTTGTACCAGGCATTTGGGATACCTAAAGAATAAAAAATAAAATAAAAAGAGACAACAACAACAACACACACACACACACACACACACACAGAACACCACTCAAAGCTTGAGAAATCTTTACAGGAAATTAAAATTGAATCCATCTCCTTTTATTTTTTTTAACTGAAGATGGACATTTTTTTTCCCCCATTAAAAGGTTCATGAACTTATCCAAGATAATTAGATTCACAGATACTTTTTCTGGCCTTCAGTGAAATGACTGGATTTCACTACACGCTTTTATGTTACAACAAAAGTGCTCTTTTCCAGGGTAAAGTATAGATTCCCCGAAAGAGAGCTTATGCTCCCAACAGCATAGTTCCTTATCATTTGTTGCGCTATCCTGGCTATAAAAGTACAGCGGTCTCATTATGAATCATTGTCATCTGGAAGTTGTGGAGGACTTTGTCCATTTGTGGTTCGAGTGTCGGTGAAGGGAGGCAGGACTGTGGTATGACCTGCTGTTCAACTTGTCAGCGTGATGAGATTCAGCCTTCTGACTCCCGGTCCAACCATGACGAACTCGACTGGAACAGTATTACTGAAAATGTAGCAACACCCGGGCTTTCGCAAGACGTTTGTCGGAAATGTTTTCACATCCCAGTGGTCAGCATTGTGTTATTGCAAAAAAAAGCTTTTATGGGGGGTGGGGTCAGGAGGAAAAAAAAAAAAAAAGGTCAGGAACCTAGAGGAACTGTTATTAGATATTTAACAAGACAGCTGTGATTCCACCACAGTTCCATAGCGGAACTACCCACTACGGTTTCCTGTAAAGAAAATATTGATCATATTTTACTAGATTAGTTCGTACAAAAAATAAATAAATAAATAAATAAATAATAAAAAAAAATAGGGTTCCTCAAGGGTTAACTAAAGTGGGTCATGAATCTGGAAACTTTTCTGAAAGTTGAAATCTGAGGCATTTCCACTGAAGAGCTGCAGATCATCTGTATGGTCTTGCATTCTTAGAATTTTCAACAATTTCCCAAGTCGTGATGTTGCCAAATCCTCATACCGGTTGTCCAGTCACGGATTCCAAAGTATGCAAATCCAGCGTGTCCTCCCTCCCAAACCCCCCATCCACCTTCATGATGTACATGATGTACACTGGACTCCTACCTAGTGTCATGAACCAAAACAGAATTTCAGTTCTGTACTTCTTTGACCACCTTTAAGCAACTACACAGCCTGTAGTATGCCAAGTAAAATGCTCCAGTTCTGATGCATTTCACCTCCTGAAGCGCCATTATCTTCAACCACTGCCAACACAGATTTCCATAGAAGTTCCTCAAAGTTCCTCTCAGTATCCATGACATTTTTCCAAAAGCCAAAGTTGCCATTTATCACCATTTTACCAAGACCGTTGTGGTTTAAGTTCGGGAAACTAGGAGACAGGTTCTTTCTGCACTATGGAGGACTCTCCTTTGTGCCAGTTGCAGACACTCGTAGAAAGGAGCATACATCTGAGCAACACTATGCATGCCCACCTTCATTCAACCTCCTGTCCATCGCTCAGAAGAACCTACCAAGATCATCCTTGTTATACCTCAAGATTTCAGACACGCCTTCTCACATGCGTTGTTTAGCCCATTTAAAATCAGAGCGTTTTCCCCCTTTGGGGTAGTTCTTAAGGCAGGTGAGAACACAGCAATCGCAATTGGGTGCCAAAAAAAACACTCGGACTGTTTGAGTGAAATATTCTTGGTCTGGTTCCAAGTGAACTCTTACGTGGTTTGATTGCAGCAAGAAAGCATTTCGATCCCAAACAACTCAACTGCGGGGGTTTGGGGTTTTTAAAGAAACTGAGCCAAAGAACGGAGCAGAACCACGATTCGCTCTGGATATTTGAACGATGACCAAAAAGACGAAAGAAAAACACTGGACGCGGTACACAAAATGTCAAACTAGTTATGTCTAATCATCGGATCATTTATTCACCGCTAGCACGTTTTTTTTTTTTGGGAAGCGTTTTCAGCCCTACACGCTTCAGCCACTGCTTTTGGGTTCGTTTATTCGGCTCATTTACATAGCAAATGAACTAAAAGGATCAATTTTGCTCTGAAGCGGACACGGCAAATGGACGACTAGGCGCGAAAGCACACTTCCTTGCGAAACTTTGGCTTGTTGCCCCCCCCAAAAAAAATAAAAAATAAAGTCTGGATAAATGTGCCTTACAGCGTTCTCTTCCCTTCAGTGTGACTGAGATTACATTCAGGTGGCACCTTGATAACTTTGTTTATGCAACAATCCAAATCAGCTCTTGTTGATAGCAGTGTTTACGTCCATTCAATCCTTAATGGCCTTTGACCTTTGGAATATTTTCTTATAGGGTTTAATTCTAGTTGTTTGTTTTAACGCAGAGGTTCTCAACCTTTTGTAACGAAAGCCCCCAAGCCTCGTCTATCATGTGGCACGCCCCCCCCCTTCCCCAATATTGGAGGAGACCAGGTATTATAATGAACTATTCTATATAAAATCTGTCTATATACACCTAATCAATAATCGGTTTAAGAGAGATTGAGTACTTTTCAAAACTTATTTATTGTTTTAATAACTTTTATAAAACTATACAATGGACAGGTATGGAACATGAGTGATGACATGAAAATGTTTCGGAACACTAGAATTACTTTGAACAAGAGTAACAACGTAGACTATTTTACATGTAAAACACACCGCATTCCGTTCGTCTTACATTCTATAAACATTCACGGCTGTGGATCAGGTTGTAGAGCGGGTTGTCCACTAATCGTAGGGTTGGCGGTTCGATTCCCGGCCCGCATGACTCCACATACCCAGTGTCCTTGGGCAAGACACTGAACCCCAAGTTGTTCCCGATGGCAGGTGCTCTGCTACCATTGGTGTGTGTGTGTGTGTGTGAGTGCTTTATAAGTGCGCCATTTACCATATAAACGTGGACGAAGGGCGTGTCTCGTTAGCCATGACATTGTTAAATCTCCGGCTCTCGGCCCCTCGCTGAACAGAACAGACGCAGAGTGCCGAAAGTCGCTAAGGTTTGCCTAAAAAGTCGCTAGATTCGTCGCTAGGCGCTTTTTGGGTTTGTTTTTTCTGCAGAGGTGTCACCAAGTTGGCAACACTGATCTGCTCCGACAGCTAGATAGAAGGCAGCTAAGCTCCGCCTCTCCCCAGAAAAAAGAAAATGCCGAGGGAGAGGGAACGCGGGGTTCTCTCATTCGGTTGTTTTTCTTGAAAACAATTCGCGCCCCGTATCCCATCTCTCTCCGCCCCCCCCCCCGGCTGAGAACCACTGTTTTAAGGCATTACCCCCTTTATACTTGAACATGTATCTTTACTATGCAACACACACACACACACACACACACACGCACGCACGACTTTCTGTTCAACTGTAATGCATAAGAAGCGAACATGATGCGAGAAATTGCGTGCCTTATTGTTTACTTTAATGCACCTTCCTTTCCCTGTATTTACTGAAATCGGCCTCTATCATTATAGGGGCACGTAATTACAAGGATCTAAATACGCAACAAAAAGCCAAGTTATTAAAACAGACTTACTGTTAAACAAAGCCGATGTCGACTAGAACGGGTACCGAAAGAGACTGAATTTCCGGACAAGATTTTCAAAAAAAAAAAAAAAAAAAACGCAGAGGAAGGTGCTGATCTGCATCTTTTAAAATCATGCATGCCACGATTACAAAAGCCTCGGAAGAGAAACTAACGCATAATTCATGCGCTTGTCACTGAAAGAATTTGGGGTATTTCAGCAGAAATGTCTAGTGGATCCCCGTCTCACATTTTCAGCTCATTCTGCCTGATGTGTAGCGATTTAAACAAAGCCCAACCGACGAATCCGAGGACTAGACCAGCAGAGCAGAAGATCTGGTGCACCTTCGCATCGTCCACTCTTAAATATCAAAGGAAAGGCCTACCCTGAAACACACATTAACTGCATTTATACGGAAATGTTCGTGATGGGTTGAGTCTGTGATTCTGCTGCTAATTTGTTGGTTGGTCTTGCGGTTTCGTCATTCCTGCGAGAAGAAGTTAACAACCGTGTGCTGCTTAGGTCACAGACCGTTACAGCTAGAACAGTTACAGCGGAACTTAAATAGGAGAAAAATAACAGGAGACAAACACTCGGGTTCTTCTGTTCTCGCTCAACGTTTTCCGGCAACGGTCGACGTCCCATCAATGAGAAATCCAGCGTAGGAGGAGTGAAGATGACAAACAGTGGCGGGACGCAAAGTTCCACGATGCGACGCAGATAAACGACGCGGTTGCGAGGAGCTGACGGACGTATTAGCGTGAAAGTTCACGCTTTGGAACCGGGTCTGCTCGAGCAACGGCGTCCAGGTGAGAAAGCCGGAGAGCTGGATAGACTAACCCTGTGGTCATATTAGTACGCTAAAGTGGTCCGACATTCCTTTAGTTTCAAACTCGCAAGCAGGGCTGTGCCGCATCGCATCATCCATGACAGACGGGTACAATTTCTCCCCGTGCTAAGATTTTGTCATCCCGCCATATCGACGATACAACTGAGGACACGTTTACGCGCTGCAACGTGGGCGTAGAACGAGAACAGGCCATCTCAGAAGGCGTTCCGACCCTAGTGTGTAGTTTAAGAATAATCAGGGTATACATTTCAAACTGGCGTTCGACTTGAATCCTTATCGTGTCTATACACCGCTTTGACGCGTCTCAAGGTCACAGGTGCATTTTGTAGGTGTACGTAGCGAGTACAGTTTGCTAATCTGCCAAACAAAGTCTCAAATCAAAAAATCCAATGTTCACACTGATTAGTGTGTTAATTAATTTGTTGAACTAGTTAGCTTTAGCTAATTCAGCTCTGTATGTAACTACTTCCATTTCTCAATGTAAGTTTAAATAAATAAATAAACAAATAAATAAATAAATAAATAAATAAAACCTCTGCACAGTGCACACCCACATACGACAGCAAAATCCACGAAAACGACGAAATTACAAGCGACATTATCGGCTTGTCATTTGCTACAGCAGCGAAGATAGGAGAGTAAGAGAGTAAAGTGCTGCCGCAGCGCTCTCTTTAGGTCTCTTTAGAGATGAAGCAACGGTTAATTCCCACTGGAGCTCCTAAGAGCAGGTAGTCAAATCAGCACTGGCTGGCGATGTGCGAAAGCGTTAACGTGGACGCAAAGAAAACAGACCAACGGGTCAAAGAACGCCGTTTCGAAAACGTCCGTTCAGAGTAAACCTCGGACTCCGATAACGAGGTCGCCGAGCGAGTCAACTCGACGCAAGTGGTTCAGGGTGGATTTCCCCCCCCTTTTGACGCAAGCCGAGCATTCCTCGGTTCCACCACGGACTGATCACGAGAAATCGTACAGGAATCGAACAGCATCCTGAGATATAAACGACGACGATTCGCCAAGCTCCAAGAGGAGCATCAACGCATCCACGGCCTGATCAATATCTCGGCTTATTTCGGGTTTACCGTAATGGAGGACCTTTAGCACGTTGTAGTCAACAGCTTGGGAAGGGGGGGGGGGGACAAACAAAAAAACAACAACAACAACCACGTGATGTCAAAATGATAATTTAGCCAAATGTCATCCTCGCAGATGATGTGAGTAGACATATATATAAATAAATTCTACACCAAAATACCCCCCCCACACACACACACACACACACACATAATGGAAAGGATCAGAGCTTGTTGCTGTTATAATGATCTAAGATGCAGTGATTGATCGAATAACAGAAAGACATATTGGGGAGATATATTACAGAGGAGATAATTGCCGGCCTAGACAAGATCACTGACAAGCAACAGCGACAGGATCTAAATGTGGCCCAGTTAGAAGAAGATCCAAATCAAGGTGATCGTTATTAACCGCACTGATTCTGCTCAGGCTTTTCCATGTCTACAGGATTCTAGATCTAGAAGCTTTTTCCGACGGATCGGGGTCTCCGTGGTAAACAAGCGGATCCCAGAAGGTTACAATGTCGCCCCTGTGGAACGGAAACGGGACCCTGAGTGATAATAAACCTCCATCGAGCATGTACAGCGCGCGACAGGAACAGTCTGGAGATACAGGGTGTCCTCCTGGATCGTTAGACGTCTCGAGACGTTTCAGGTCCAGGGAGGAGGAATTCTCTCTCTCTCTCTCTCTCTCTCTCTCTCTCTCACACACACACACACACACACACTAATAAGCATTCCTTGCAAATGCATGGGTTAAACATGCAAACAAACAAACCAAAGCGTTTACCTTCAACAGCTTGGGTGTGAGGAACATCCTCCAGAGTGAGAATGAATCCAAGGCCGAACAGTAAGGTGGGCAGCATGTTCTCCTGGCTGGATGTCACTGCTGCTAATGGAAACGTGCGAATGGTTCATCAAATCCGCCGAGTGGCGCGCGCGCAGAGAGAGTGCTCCCGTTGTTCCCCGAGCCACCACGCTCTCCAAATGCCGAGCAAACTGGAAGCAGGGCTGGCCGGCGGTGGAGAAAGAACACCGTGTCGCTGCAATCAACAGAGGAGAGGGGTGTACGAAAGAAACCCACACGCTTTCTCCAAGCCTAGAAAGGCGACGCGTTGTACAACAGCGCGGCCATGTAGACTCCAGGCTCGGTGTGTGTGCGCGTGCGTGTGCGCTCAGCAGCACCGCTTTATAGACAAATCACCGCACACTAACGGCGCAGATCACAACCGCAGCACTGGAGTGGAAAAAAACACACACACCCAGTGAAAGGGAAAATAAAACAAATTTTAAAAACAAAAAAACACACACGCAAGACACCTTTAACTCATTGAGTCTGATGCTGGCGGTCAGAAATACTGAGCGCGCGCACACATATACAGCGGGGTCGCTTCACAGCTATGACGTCACCAACCTCAGTCGTCCCGGCCCCCCCCAAAAAAAAAAATCGACGCGGCATTCTGCGTACTGCGCATGCGCGCCACAGTTTCGCGCTCCTACGTTGCTCTGAAGCGAAACTGTTGGACTTTGGCGGCCATGTTGGCTCGGGAGCAATTCTGATTTGCTTTGTGTGTTTTTTGGGGTTTTTTTTGATCGGTTCTATAATATAATGCAGCTCAGTGATTACTTCAAAGGTATCAGTCCAAAGCCTGTTGTCATGCTTACACAATGAATCCCTAGTAATCACATATCATTTATTACATTTTATGGGGTAAAAAGCAACAACAACAACAACAACAACAACAACAAGCTGTATTAGAGTACAGTAGCATACAGCAGAGTAGAAAAGAGTAGGATATAATAGAATACAATAGAATAGAATAATAACAGTAATAATAATGAATAAATAAATAAATAAAACGTTTATTTATACAGTCCCCTCCAAAAGTATTGGAATGACAAGGCTAAGTTCCATTTGGGTTTCAGCTCAAATGATGAATCTGAGATGATAGCTCAGAATTTCCTCATATTCACAGGTCGATGGCACCTTTTGTTTGAAGCCACTTATTTTTCAAGTGATCAAAAATACTGGAATATGGGAC
>CM022768.1:24340264-24650264 GCA_012411365.1 Ameiurus melas | reverse complement strand
CTCTCTGTGAAACCCTTATTAAGCACAAGGTCACAGGCGGTATCGGTATCACATCAAATTCAATGAAGCCATATGGAAAATGATGTTGGTAGTAAAGTGGTATTCAGAGCTGGAGACAGCTCAGTGGAACAAATGATTGAAATAACCAGCTCAGATGCATCCCAGACAACAAAGAAGATCGAGGATTTTGAGCTCGCCCATGCCACTCCATAGTCAACTGAATATTTTTGGGTACTACTTTTATCCAACACTGGAGCATTAAAGACACACAGAGAGCACTGCTGAAAGAATGTGCTCAGGATGTTCAAGGACTCGACCCACCCCAGCAACGGTCTGTTCACGCTTCTACCAACTGGCAGGCGTTACAGAGCCATTCACACTCACACCAACAGGATCAAATACATCTTCTACCCGTTGGTCATTTCACAACTGAACTCAGAGCTCAAGTAAGGACACAGCCCAATAACAACAACAACAACAACAACAACAACAACAACAACAACACAATGATCAGGCAAGCTGCTAATCCCAATGTGCAATAAAGAGCTCAAGCAATTGTGCAATATCCCTCTATATGTGCAATATTCAGCCATAAATGCTATATTTGTCTTATGTGTCCAATATTTTGTCTGTGTCATGCCTTTGCCTGACCTGTACCTGTACTTATTTGTCATTTTTAGAACCTGAAATTTGTAGCTTTTTTAATGTCATTGGCTCAGGATATCACCAGTAGAATTTCGTGACAATAAAACAGGGGATGTTGAATCTGCAGTCAAAAACAATCCAGTTTCCTGTGTACAATTTCACATAACCTGAAAAAGTAGTCCCTTTTCTGAAAGGACAAGCTGTACATTTTTAGACAATGTTCATCCATCCATCCAAGGACAGGGTGCCAGTTCATCGCAGGGCACACTCACATACACACTCACACACCCATTCATACACTACGGACACTTTAGACACGCCAATCAGACTACCATGCATGTGTTTGGACTGGGGGAGGAAACCGGAGTACCCGGAGGAAAAAACCCCCGCAGCATGGAGAGAACATGCAAACTCTGCACACACGACCTTGGTGGGATTCGAACCCCGGACGTGTGAGGCGAACGTGTTAACTACTAAGCCACTGTGCGTCCAGATAATGTTCAATGTTTGATCATTTTTTGTATGGGTAATAGCTTTGGAATCTGTAATGAAAGTTTATCGGTTCTACTGTAAAACTTTTTTTTAGGTTTCCCAGTACCCCTTGGGGGGGGGACAATGGCTTAGTGGTTAGCACATTTGCCTCGCACTTCCAGGGTTGGGGGTTCTAATCCTGGTTCTGCCCTGTGTGTGGAGTTTGCAGGTGATTAGACCACGTGATTTGGGAGGTTTCCCTTTTAGAAGGACCAGTGCTAGATGTTTTGGAAGTAAACTTCCCATAGTAGTAGATAACCAGGACTGAGCTTGGGAACTCTTGCTTTAAGGGTTCTAGATTTAACCTTTAAGTGTAAAAACCGGTAACTATCCAAATAACCATTAAGTGTGTACCGGGAACTGTGGAAGACTCTTAATCGCACATGTCCAATAGATGTGGTAGATACAGTAGAGATTAGGTTGAAAAGTGTAAAAAAGTGTTTAGAACTGTATTCTTTATTCACCTCGTGTCCCTTCAACCTCTCAGCAGTCACACTGGTGGAAAAATCCTCCACTGATAATAGTACTTTGAGGGAACATTAGAGGGACAAGGTCACTTGACCCTCTCCCTCAAATGCCAGCTTTTTCTTCATGGTCACTTACTAATGCCTTGGGAGAAACTGTGTGGTACATCTTTTTAATTCAACTTCGTTGCACACTGTAGATGTTGAAAATGTCCCAGTAGGCAGATTAAAAAATACAGGCGTGTCCTGAGAAAGTCCAGAAATGGAGTTTTACAAACAGATGATGAGTCATTTTCGCTGGTAATTGAGGTGAAATGTGGAGATTGAGATTAATGGGGAGCGACTGAGTCATGGTCACCTTCACGCCAGGCCTGGGGATGCTTTCACGTCATTCACATGACACGTTTCATTTTGTCCCGAGACATGAAACGAAGCTTAATAGGGCCTTCTGCTACATACACTGGTAACACCCACCCATACACACACATACAAAGTGGTGCTTGAAAGGTTATGAACCTTCAGAATTTTCTTTACTAGATATATAGCATATTAAAAAACAAAACAAAAAACCAACCTGTGTGTGTGTGTGTGTTTGTGTGTGTGTGGTCCCTTAAACTAAAATCCTGCTGGCTCATGAGGGGAGGGTTTTTTGTGGTATACAAATGCCATTTAAAAACATATATTTAATTTTGGTTTTTAGGGTTAAGGTTGGTTAGTTCAGTGGAAATCCCCTATAAAACAGCAATACCAACATTTCTATCTGTGTGTGTGTGTGTGTGTGTGTGTGTGTGTGTTAGTCCAGCTGTATGTCGCAACTATTCTCCTCCTAATGGGCCTCTATCTCTGACATAAACTAAATCAAATCCTTCATTATAAACACACTGGATTTTCATCAGCAGGACCAGACACACACTCCCATGTTCCTGTCAGCACGTCTGAACATTTTTCTTGCGTTTAAATTGCCTGAATATCGACTGTTTGCTTGCTTGCGCCAACTCTAATCTGCACCTTATGCTGTTTATTGGTTTGACTTGCTGCCAGCTTAACCATGGGGATTGATTATGTGAGTTCAGTTAATCTTTTTAATCTGCATTTGCATCCTGACCGCAGGCTTCTTGACCAGTGTCAAGCTTTTCTTCCACAATCTTAAAATATACAATGTTTTAGATTAAAGATTTAAAAAATGAAAGATTCACACACACAAAAAAACATTTTCCAACATTTATTTTATATATATATATATATTATATATATATATATATATATATATATATATATATATATATATATATATATATATATATATATATATATATATATATATATTTACTGTTAATGTCCTCCTTTTAAATAAATACTGCTTAATCACATGCCATGATATTCTTTGACCTTGAACTGAAAATGGAAAACTTCTTCAGAACTTCTTCAGAAAAAATAAAGGTGAACGTTTCCCTCCACTGACCCTCCTGTCCTGCAGGTGGCACTGTACATCCTTTCTGGATTTTGCTGTTTGAACAGTCCCATGATTTCTTTTTCTTCAGGTTGTACCCTTGTATTTTTAGAAGCCACTTCACTGCCACAAAACTCATGGGAATTAGAGTGATGAAAAGGAAACACTTTCTAATTTGATTTGAATAAGTGCTCCACCGTCAACACTCCACAAGTCTAATATTTCGAAAGGTTCAGAAATGTTCAAAATATGCCGTTTTTTTTTTCATTCTATTCATTGACTTTTAATGTCACAGGGTTAAACAAATATATTGTTGATGCAGGGTTAGGACAGAAACAAATTGACACTTTTTTTTTTTAATGATTATTATTTAAATCACAACCCGTTTAAATCCTATTATTTCAACGTTAAACCCATTTGCATATCTATTAATGCTGCTAGTTAATGCTATGCCTACACCTGAACCTAAAACCAACATTATCTTCACTAAGCAAAGGAAAGCACATTGGCTCTTTTAGATTTTAAATAAAAGCTTGTCTTGCTTTAAAAAAAAATAATAAAAAAGTTCCCACAAAGTCAAAACTGTCAGATATTCCTATTGTTTTATATCCACTAAGATATATAAAGAAATCCCACACTCATAATGCACACAGCTTGCTGTGGAGATACAGCGACAGACCAAATCTCTCAGTTACACTGTACGACTATAAAGCAGAGGCTTTGGAAGGTTCCGGTGTCTGCTGTCTCTCAATACGGGTTGTTATAGTGCCGGCTGATCCGACTGTCAGGTAGAGGGCTGAGAATCCAAACTTTCCCGTGAAACCCAGCCAAGTGTGATATATGTCCTGGAACAGCACTGGGACGTGTACAGGGGATATAAACAGAGCCAAGTCAGTATGTCATTATGTCGGTATCTTGCATCATCTGTGCACAATGGAAACCTTATCTACACCATGCAGATCACTAAAGGCAAGAGGAGATTCTTTTCTCTGATTTCAGGACTTCATGCAAGTTGTCAGGACATACTGAGACGTGAGATGTCTCAGTATGTCCAATAACCCACCCTTCTCAAAGGCTTAAATATGTCAGGCTTGAGGGGAACGGAACGGTGGCGTAGGGGTTAACATCTCTGGGGCTGGGAGTTTGGAGTATGTGTGTGTGGAGTATGCACGCTCTCCCCATGCTTTGGGGGTTTCCTCTGGGTACTCCGGTTTCCTTACCCAGTCCAAAGACATAATGAGTCATGCACAGTGAAATAGTTTTTTTTGCATACCCCAGCATGTCAGGAAGCTGGGGTCAGAGCACAGGGTCAGTCATAATACAGCACCCTTGGAGCAGAGAGGGTTAAGGGCCTTGCTCAAGGGCCCAACAGTGGCAGCTCGGCAGTGCCGGGGCTTGAACCGCCGACCTTCCGATCAGTAACCGCCAAGCCACCACTGCCCCTACAAAGACTTGCACTGTTGGCTGATTGACATTTCCAATTTTATTTAGAATAAATGACAGGTATCATGATGTTCTGGGCATTTTGATGAAATTTGAAGGGGTTTTGTGTTCCACTCGTACAAATACTGTTCATATTCCGGATAGCAGAGATTAACGAAAGACATTCATTGAAAAATAAAATGTATACTAAAATCACTGTACAATAAGCTGAAATCAAACATGAAGGCTTGGGTCATAATTGCCATATAAATAGAACGGTCAACTAACGTCGAATAACGTATATAAAAAATATTTTCCTCTGTAAGCAAGTTATCACACAGATGTGAGTTTATATGGACAAAACTTTCAGAACCAAACCAAACGGTCCTTCCTGGAGCACATGAAGCTCCTCGTCTGAGCCTCTGAACACTCGGTAGACCACAGACACACTCCCAGTGGGACATGGAGAAGGGAAAACATCCATGTCTGAGAGGGTTCATATGGGGTTGGGGGAGGGGGGGGGGGGGATCCTTCACCCTCCAGATGCTGTGAATGAAGACTCCGTTGAGCAAGAGAATTTGAGCTATGTGGAGCATGTGTGAACAGAGATGTCTGGCAGACCATGTGACCCCATTCACAGACCCATTTTCATCAGAGCTGCCTGAAATTCCAGCCAATGTACTGTATACTATATATACAGGGCCCTCCACTAATATTGGCACCCTTGGTAAATATGTGAAAGGCTGTGAAAAAATGTCTTTATTGTTTAACCTTTTGTTCAGAACAATTCACAAAAATACTCGGCTCTCATGGATATCAAAGAGTTGCAAACAAAACACAGGTTTATCCCAACAAATATCTTAATGTTAAATACAGGTGTACAACAATTACTGGCACCCTTTTAGTCAATACTTTGTGCTACCTCCATTTGCCAAGATAACAGCTCTGAGTCTTTTCCTATAATTCCTGATGAGGTTGGAGAATACATGGCAAGGGATCTGAGACCGTTCCTCCATACAGAAATCTCTCCAGATCCTTCACCCACTGGTGGACTCTCCTCTTCAGTTCACCACACAGGTTTTCTATGGGTTTCAAATCAGAAGTCTGGCATGACCATGGGAGAACCTTGATTTTCTGGTCAGTGAACCATTTTTGTGTTGATTCTGATGTACATTTTGGATCACTGTGTGGTGCCCTCATGGGCCGGTGAGAAAATACCCCGTGAGAAATTGTACCTTGGTACTACATTTAAATATTACTTTGATGCATTTATACTTTACTTGTGTATTAATATAATGGAATACTTGTACTTTTACTTAATTACATTTCCAAGAGGTAAAAAAACCCTTATTATTTACTCCTAAACTTTTTATGTAGACCTTCAAAGTACTACAGTGCCTTGCGAAAGTATTCGGCCCCCTTGAACTTTTCAACCTTTTGCCACATTTCAGGCTTCAAACATAAAGATATAAAATTGTAATTTTTTGTGAAGAATCACCAACAAGTGGGACACAATTGTGAAGTGGAACGAAATCTATTGGATATTTGAAACTTTTTTAGCAAATAAAAAACTGAAAAGTGGTGCGTGCAAAATTATTCCGCCCTTTACTTTCAGTGCAGCAAACTCACTCCAGAAGTTCAGCGAGGATCTCTGAATGATCCAATGTTGTCCTAAATGACTGATGGTGATAAATAGAATCCACCTGTGTGTAATCAAGTGTGTGTAATCAACTCTGTATTGTGACTTACTGGCAAAATGGCATAGTTACTTTCAAATGAAAATCATCTAACTGTTTTAGAAAGTACATTTCACGTAAGAACTTACTTTTTAGAGCTGATCAAATGTTTCAAACATGAACTTTTTTACTTCTCTTTTTACTTCTTTTACCTCCTCTTTTCATGGAGTAAGATTTTGACATATTATCTACACTGTAACTTAAGTATAATTCCTCAGTACTTTGCCTACCCCTATTCCTGGGTTAGTAGCTTTACTATGCATCATTTACCTGGAATAATGAATAGTTTGTACTTAAAATGGATAGGTGGCTATCCTAATCTAAATCTAATACCTATCAATTTCTTGACAATAAAACTATTTGGTTTAAACACTGCATTACGTATACTACAAGCTCATGCGGATGGAATAAAAAGAATGATGTGGGGTAGACTATTACACTTAAAGTTTTCTGGCACTGTCGTCAATAAGGAGTGGTTTGTGTGTTCTAAGTAACATGACATTTGCATTTATTATCTATTATTAACTGAGAGAGAGAGAGAGAGAGACGGCTGAGGAAATGACTGAAATGACTGATTGTAGCTGTTATAAATGATAACAGGAACGAACTTGTTTCACCGACATTCCACAATGTTAAATGGAACTATACAGAGATCAAATGTACAATGTTGATTTTTAATAAATTAAAAAATGTTAGTATTGAAACCTTGCTGTGGTATAAGAGGAAAACAACATTTCAGGTAATGCTGTTTTAGGGAAATAGTTCACTTCAGTGTGGTAACAGTGAATCCACTTCATGGGTCACTCGCTTATCTCACACTTTTATACAGTTTGGTTTCATAATACACAGACCCATGTACTGTACTGTATACACCTATTTAAAATGAGCTGAATGCACTGTAAAAAGGTCAAAAAGGACATGTAACAAAGGTTTGCGTTGTACGTAATTGTCATTTTGCCCTGTCCGACCTGACGTAAACATGCATTAATAAATATATTCCTGCATAAAACATTTGTTGGAATAATAGTTCCTAGCTAAACTCTACTGCAAATGTACTAGAGGTGGAGATATAAATATTAGGATAAAAAAAAAAGAAAGAAAGAATGAATTTTTAGACCGGTTAATTGAAGTGCCTCTCTGAGATGAAGCACAGATTCTATTTCTTTATACCTTTCTCACAAAAGAAAAAAGTGGTCTAATGGGGCAGACCCTCAAAAGCTCAATCAGTACAGATGTTCTATGGGATTGTCTTGTCTTGTCTTGTCTTGTCTTGTCTTGTCTTGTCTTTTCTTGTCTTGTCTTGTCTTGTCTTGTCTGGTATGCTTTGGGTTGTTGCTGTGATGAAAGTTGAACCTTCACCCCAGTCTGGAGCAGGTTTTTGTTCAAGGACCTCTTTGTATTTGTATAAATACTGACCAGTCTCTCGACCGGTCCCTGCAGCTGTGAAGCACCCCCACAGCATGATGCTGCCACCACCATGCTTCACCTTAGCAATGGTATTAACCAGTTAAATTGGTACATTTTTGTCAAAGCAGACCAGAGAATCTTTTTGGTCATGCTCTCAGATTCCTGTCAGTGCCTGCCCTAACCTAGTAACCTCCAACTAGTTTCTACCACTCCACCATAAATAATGGAATATTTCTAAAATGACTGTCCTTCTGGCAGGTTCAACCATCTCTGTGGAGGACTTCTAGAACTCTGTCAGAGTGGCCATCGGGTTTGGTCACCTCCCTAACCAACGCCCTTCTGGCCTGGTTACTGTTTGATAGATAGATAGATAGATAGATAGATAGATAGATAGATAGATAGATCACTTTATTCATCGCAGTATCAAATACAGCGTAAGACTGTGATGTGGAATTAAAACATTACGTTAGAAACATTGTCAACAGTGTAAACATTGTAAATAGTGTGATAACACACAATCGAATTGAAGTGGATATGGATATGAATAGTCTATGGTGGTAGTTCAAATATCCAAGTTCAATTATTATCCAATGATCTTGTCCTTAGACAGTCTCAGTGTGATCACTGTTGGTACAAATGACTTCCTGTACTGCTCCTTTCAACAGCAGAGCTAAATAAGTCTTCTACTAACGCACTGCTGTATAAACAGTAGGTCATGGAGGGGATGCGAGTTTACTGAGTGTCGTCTTTTCCACCACCACCTCAACACTATCCAGAGAGCAAGACCGAGCCAGCCTTCTTGATAGTTTTTCCTTTTGTTTTTGCAAAGAAGAAGACTGCACTGGCTACCACGGAATGGTAGAAGATCTCTAACATTAATGGACCTCAGAAAGTCGACTCTGCTCATCCCTTTCCTGTACACAGCCTCTGAGTTGTATTTCCCAGACTTTCCAGTCAAATTGGTCAGTACTTGGTGTCTGCCTTTGTAAATAATGTCCAATCAAATGAATTCGCCACAGGTGCACTCCAGTCAAGCTGAAGAGACATCTCGAGATAATCAAAGCAGACATGATGCACCTGAGCTCAATTTGGAAAGCCTTGCCCAAGGCTCTGAATACTTATCTGCAGTAAATGATATATTTCAGTTTCTGATTTTCGCTAAATTTGCAAAAAAAAAAAAAAAGAAATAAAAACATGTTTTTGCTTTCATTACGGGGTTTTTGTGTGTAGAATGATGGTTACAAATTTCATTCAAATTAAAATCCGTTTGAAATCTAATCTAGAACACAACGAAGTGAAAGGGAATGAACACTTTCCAATCCCACTGTAAGTCATGTAGAGTATGCCTGGCTTCGTAAGAGGATGGACTGCAGAGAGGAATTGGAAAACAAGTTTCATGACATCATAGGAGTTACGCACAATTTAAATGCCGGAAATGTTCCATCCTGCAGATGTGATGAAGCTTCACAGTAGTGGAATGTCTTCAGGATTGGTCATCCATCACACGTAAGCTCTTGGTCTTGCACAATATGGTAGCGATGTGAGCGTAATGGCCTCCTGACCCCAGTAAGCTATCAAAGAATGTTTTCCGTGAAACACGTCTGGGATAACATTCTGCTGCCCAGCTGAGTAAAAGCTATCCAAGTATCGACTATTAATTCACACCTGTCCTCTACATTCCCCCATAACAGTCTGATAAATGAAAGCCCAACAGCCCCAACACAATGTGAGGGATATTTATTTGTATGACTTCTAATCTAATCCTACAAATTCAGCTTGTAATTGGTGATAGTGTAGACGTGAGCTGCATGCACTCACTGAGCTGTAACCATTGGCAAACCACTAAAGGACCTCCTTAGTGTAGTAGCTAAGAAGAGACACCTTAAATGGCTTCAAGGGGTGCGCCAATAGAAAACTCTGTGAGAGTGAAACTGAATTGGACCAAACTGAAACATTTCACAAAGCTTCGAACTCCATCGCTCCCTTAACTCCGACCCCACCCTCAACGCTCTGCTGCGTTTCTCTGTTTTTTAATGGCACGTTATCGGTTTTTGGTGGAAGCAACACAATGGTTCGTTTCCATAAAGGAAAGTTTGATTTAAACTCTCGCACTATGTCTGTGTTTGATTCGATCGCTAAAGAAAAAAAGGTATAAAAATGAACTAAGGCCAGTATGCATATGGTCAACTCCAGAAGTATTGGCACCCTTCATGGGGAAAGAAGTCAACATAAATCTATAAAACATATAAAATGATTTGGGCAATATTAAGAGATTGAACATTTTTATTTTCACTTGAGATGTCATGACACTCAAAGAGTTAGTATTGGCATACCAATACCCATCTGGGTTTATTTTCATTCCTTTTTTTTTTTTTTTTTTTTTAAACTGAAGCACTTCAAATACGAAATACATATAAAATACATATCTATATACAAATGCATAAAAATACATGATGTTTTTGTGACACAAACACAAAAATCACGTTACTATCTTTACATTACAAATATACATAAATATCACTGTTTATTTAAATACTCATAAATAGATAAAGTCCATCCATCTTCAACCTAAGAAGCTTATTCCTTCTTCAGGGTTGCAGGGAACCTGGAGCCTATCCCAGGAAGCATCGGGCACAAGGCGGGGTACACCCCTGCCAGTCCATCGCAGGGCACAATCACATACACACACACCCATTCATACACTATGGACAATTTACCAACCTACCAAACAACCTACCATGCATGTCTTTGGACTGGGGGAGGAAACCAGAGTACCCGGAGGAAACCCCCGCAACACGGGGAGAACATGCAAACTCCGCACACACGGCCCCAGCGGGAATAGAACCCCAGACCCTGGAGGTGTGAGGCGAACGTGCTAACCATGTTATATCATATTTGTTACAGGACAGGATCTAATTTGCTCCTTTTTTTTTTCTCCGATATCCTAGCCACAACTTTTTTATTTTTTTTTTTACTGGTATCAGCACAATACTGATCCTGGGCATTGGATTGGTGCAATCTCTAATTTGAATCCAATACTTTTCAAATAGATGTTTTAATAGATTAGCTTCAATATAATTCACACCCCTAGAATGAATACGGTACTGGATAAAACCTTGTCCCAAAGAGAATAACAGCACTGAGTCCCCATGGTGATGAATGTCATGAAAGGAACAGGAAAAGATCACGTCATATGTGGACACAGAGAGAAACGTAATTATGCCATATAGGTTTTTGAGAGAAAATACTCTTATTATGCAAATAATAATAATTGAATGTTAGAGGAACGGTAAGTAGTCTCTTTGATTGATCTGTTATTTGAATCGCTGTGACTTGAGTTCATTTTAGGCAATCATTTGAACTCATTCTCTTGAAGGGTGCCAATAATTCTGGAGTTGACAAAAGAACATTAACCTACTGGTCCAATGCGTTAAAAATAACACCTAACCCTGGATATTGGCACTAATGAGTAAATGGTGTGTTTCGTGATCAGCATAAAGAAGATATAAAGTAAGTGTGTGTGTGTGTGTGTGTGTGTGTGTGTGTGTGTGTGTGTGTGTAGTTTCTAGAAGCGTTAGTGTGTCGTGCGGGGGTTGGTTTGAGATGGTGCCAGCATAAACATTCCCAGACCACATGTTCACTCAGGGCACAGCATCTGGCCACCCTCCAAGCACATCTGCACACAATCGAGTGGCCTTCACCAGCCCAACGCTGGAGTAAAGAGGACGAGGAGGAGGAGGAGGAGGAGGAGGAGGAGGAGAAGTAGAGCTTTCCCAGACTCCTTCAACCTGCTGAAGCCATCCAGGAACACCACAGCACAAACTGCAAGAGACACACACACAAATGCCCAAATAAAATCCACACATCGTCATTTACAGTGATTCACGCTGGGACTGCGTAGATAATAAAGCACGGAAACTCGAGTAAAATTCAGATGATTGAGCAGGGGCGAGGTAAAAAACAACAACAAAAACAAACAAAGCGTGTGTGTAAACGAGAAGAATACCAGTATGATTTTGCAGTGTCTCTCACCTCAGGGAATAAGTGAAATGTGTGTAAGGACTGATAGATAGAACCAGGCTCGTGTAAGAATAGAGTCATTTCCTTTGGTGTAAGGGATTTTGTGATGTTTGTGTGTGTGTGTGTGTGTGTGTGTGTGTGTGTGTGTGTGTGTGCACATTTGTAGAAATGTCCAGACTGGATCGCGTCACATAGCTGGAACTGGTGAATGTCTGCTGAGCCAAGATTACTGGCCCTGAGCCTTGCAACAAGACTGATCGCTTCATAAATCAGTCCGTGAAGCTCCACCTCTGGCCTGCATATGGCACCGAGCTCCTCCTGCGTTTCTTTCATCACTTTCCTCCTCCCCGTCTGCAACTCCCGGAGCTTACCAAAGAATGAACATCATTGCCAGGTCTCCTATATGACATTACGCCTGTTGTTACAGCCATGCATTATAATAAAGAGCACTGCTTTACGATGGAGCTTTTCCAAAGTCTGTTGTCGACTGTGAGTGATGTGTAAGTTATAAATAAGAAATAAAACTACAACAGAGCAAATCATCAACCATGGGCTGGTGTGATGCAGTTATTACTCAACTTTGAAGCAGCATTCTACTGATTGCAATTGTTTTTTTCTTCCAGTTATCGATGAACGACACGCCGAATGTTTTATCTGATTGTAGTTACGTTTAACATTACGTTGAATGTTTTCAAGACAAGTTAATTATCGGATATGTTACAGCCGCTATAAACAGTTTGTTTATCATCTGTTTTTCACTCTCTTATTAATCCATCCATCCATCCATCCATCCATCCATCCATCCATCTTCTGTACTGCTTTATCCTTCTCAGGGTCACGGGGAACCTGGAGTCTATCCCAGGGAGCATTGGGAACAAGGCGGGGTACACCCTGGACAGGGTGGCAATCCATTGCAGGGCACAATCACATACACACTCACACACCCATTCATACACTACGGACACTTTAGACACGCCAATCAGTCTACCGAGCATGTCTTTGGACTGGGGGAGGAAACCGGAGTACCCGGAGGAAACCCCCGCAGCACGGGGAGAACATGCAAACTCTACACACACACAGGGCCACGGTGGAAATCGAACCCCCGACCCTGGAGGTGTGAGACGAACGTGATGACCACTAAGCCACCGTGCGCCCTCTTATATTAATAATAAGTTAATTAAACAAAACTATTGAAGATGGGAAACATCAAGTTACAGCTTTACCTCTGAGAGTGTTACCAAGTGCTGACACTGGAGACTCCTTCAGAAATTAATTCACCGTTGCAGTAGAAATGCACCCAGTGTTGTTGTTTTTTTTTGTTGAAAGATTAACCTACAATTACTGCAAATCATATACAGATGTGTGACAAATTAAAGGGGAAAAAAACCTGTAATGTTATGGGAAGCATTTATTTTGTTGCCATAGTTCATCTGACTGAGCAATTTATTATTTAATGAAACATTTCTATGCAGATAGCATGGTCTCTTCCAGGATGACTCCGCCCCAATCCACAGTGCACAAGGCCTCAGTGAATAGTTTGATGAGGATGAAGACCACATGTCGTGGTCTTCCCAGTCACCAAATCTCCACCCAATCGAACACCTGTGGGAGATTTGGGAGCAATGTATTAGACAGCATCCTCCATCACCACAGCTGAGGAAATATCTTTTGGAAGAACATCTCTCCAGAACAGTTCCAGAGACTTGTAGGATCAATGCCAATGTACATCAAAGCTGTTTGGGCAACTTGTGGTGGTCCAACTCCGTACATGACGTTTCTATGAATTTCTCCCCCAACTAGCGTGAAAATAAAACTGCAAATCGGACTGTTAATATGAATAAAACGACGCTCACACCAAATAATAAAAACAGATTTTCCATATAAACATAAATGTCTGAAAACAGACCCTGGTATGAAAACCCGAGTAAAAATTTTGGATCGGTGAAACCTAAGTCACGAGGCTGTACTGCTAACTAATCCTGCAAGTTAAACTGAACCTCGCAGAGAAACCGAAAACGGCAGGACATCAACAAGCATGAAAAACAAAATCACGAACCTTGGTATGGCCATTAAGACAAACTGTGCAATGCAGAGTAACTTGCAGCTCACACGTAAAGCTGTTGAGCGTAAATTTCCATAATGAGGTCCAGGTGGAGTGATGCACAGCCAGGTCACGTTTAAATATCCGTTCATTCAAAGCTTAGTCAGTTTCCTGTGCATTCCCCTGCATAAGACCACCTACTCCCGGGCCATGAGAAGCAGATTAGAGGATCGTTTTCATGCTGCAGGCGAGAGCGGCGTGTGCCAGCATTGCCAGACACTTCGGTATGTTGCCATCATGCCAAATTCTTGACCTCCATACTGATGCCACATTAGCTACCTCGATGTTAATGCTAGTCTTAAGATTTTATGATGGATATTTTCAAAAATGGCGAATTTATAATAATGCAAAATTGAAAATAATTGATCATGTATAATAAGGATAAGTAGAGAAAACAAGCACGGAATCTGATCTGTTTAGGTTTCATTTAATGTGAAATGTGATACACAGGAATACGAGAAAACTTTAATGTCATTACTGGATGATCATTACTGGAATCAATTCTTTTGGGTTTTTTTTTTTTTACTCTCTATTACATTAACAGAAACTAAATGAGCAGTAATGTGCCTTTTTAGAAAAAAAAATGGTGGAAAATAGACATACAGGAATGTGTGGTAATCTTTCTCCGATTCAGTACCAGCATCATTTGAAACATGATTTTGGAGTAAAGCAGCTCTGTTGAATAGATTCAATTCAACTGACCTTTGTTTGCATAGTGCTTTTAACAATCGACATCGTCAGAGCAGCTTTACGGAAAGCCGTATGCACAATCGAGCAAGCCAGAGGCAACCGTGGTGAGGAAAAACTCCCTGAGAGAACGTGAGGAACAAACCTTGAGAGGGGTCAAGAGACACAAAAACACATCCTCTTCTAGGTGACAGTGGATAGTGCGATTATAAATCAGCCTACTGTATGAAACATGTCTTTGGACTGAGGGAGGAAAATGGAGTACCTGGAAGGAAATCAGCCCCAGCCTCACTTCTTTACACCATTATGTGGATTTTTCTTACAACAATTGGTGGTGCTGTTCTGCTTGGATCCAGAAAAATCCCAAATAATCCACTTCAAGACTTGAATACAATACTCTCAGTTCTACTTCCTTTGATACATGATCCTGGAAGGTCCAATGTCTACAGTCGACATTCTCTTCATTTATTCTAAAGAGCAGGAAACCTAAACACTGGACCTAGCTGTCTGAGCCATGATCCCGAGCCAGAGATTTAACTATCCAGAGGTTCCTGAGTTTGGCCAAAGGAGTTCAGCCGGTCACTGGGAATCACAAGCGTTCAAGTCTTCCATCTTCCAGTTTAATTCGGGTGAATGAACTTTACTTTGACCTCTAATCGTTCCTCAAGAGGTCTGGTAGGGTTTGAGGATACAGCTGAACCTATGTAGTGGATATGGATGGTTCGGTGGTTATCATTCACACACACACACACACACACACACACACAAAGGCTAAATTATGCAATTATCGGGTGGATCACTGAAATAACAAATCATTTAGTTTAATTGCATTTTTAAAAATATATTTCATTCGCGTTTCAGGAGACCTTCATTTGTAGCAGGACCACGTTACTTACAAGCAAACGTAAAAAAAGAAAAAAAAAACATAAAAAAAAAGACAGACATAAACATATAACATAAAATGTTTTATGTTTAAACATCAAACATCAAACATCAAAATGTAAAGTACACACCATCCCAGCTGTGATTACAGATCGAAAACGTTCCAGTGGAATACAAGTTTCCAAGTTTAAGATCCTCTGAAGTTCATTCCAGCAGTACTGATCACTGTATGATGACTGTATGATTAACTACCTCAACTCCAGGCCATGTTGTACTGCTTCATCTACTCTTTGATTAGTGTTAGCCGCACAGTTAACAGGAAAATCACTTGGTGTTCGATGAAAACGATGTTATTGGATATACTATAAACATATCAATAAAGACTACCACTAATTATGACCGTTAGTCAAAGCACTCTTATCTGCATGCACCAAGAAACAATTCAGGATTAACCACAGACTTATACTGCACAGATTTTCCATATTTGTATAATAACGTTTGGTTATTATATGACAGACTATATGATTCTCATTGCATTATGGATGCATCCACCACTGATAATAAAGTTTGGTCAATTGAAACTTTATCTGCCTCCAGCAAGAAAAATAATAGAGCAGAGTTCATTTTTCTTTCCTGAAGTGCAGATACCTACAGCTAAAATCATTTTTTACATTACATACATTTCCCATGACTACACTGCCCTCCACTAATATTGGCACCCTTGGTCAATATGAGCAGCGAAAGCTGTGACAAGTTGTCTTTATTGTTGAACCTTTTGATCTTTTGTTCAAAACAATTCTCAAAAAAATACTCTGCTCTCATGGAGATCAAAGAATTGCAAACAAAACACAGGTTTATGCAATATATATATATATATATATATATATATATATATATATATATATATATATATATATTATTTATCAATATATATTTTTTTTTTTTTTTTTTTTTTTTATATATATATATATATATATATATATATATATATATATATATATATATAAATCTTTGTTAAATATATGTGTGCAACAATTATTGGCACCCTTTTAGTCAATACTTTGAGCTACCTCCATTTGCCAAGATAACAGCTCTGAGTCTTTTCCTATAATTCCTGATGAGGTTGGAGAATACACGGCAAGGGCCATGTATACAGGGCCATGACGGCAATATACGGTAAGGTTTAGTTTTTGGGATCATATTATTTGTAGTTAACAAATGGTTTAAACCAGATTATTGTGAATTTGGTGTGGAATTTTGAGGAACAGCACCACCAATGGCCATAAAACAAATTACACCGAATGGTACAGTATAAAGAAACTAGGCTGGGGCTGATTTCTTTCCAACCCAGATTTAGATTCAATACCAGTGACAGTGTCATGTTTTTATCTCCATTTGGACTGATATTTTTCTGTAGCATGCCATCAGTGTTGATTGAGAAGGCACATGTGAAATACAGTTGTCAAGGTAATGAACATGAACACAAAATGCCTTTGAAGAAGAAACTAAAAATCTGTAGATTAAGCACAAATTGTTCACTCAAAGTACAAAACTGCACAAAAGGACAGATAACAGAACCATAATTGTAGTGTTTGTTTGTACATTTGTTTTTGTTTGTTTGTTTGTTTGAATAAAATGGTTACAACTTTTATTTTGGCATGACCCCAGTAGAGCATTATAGACTTGAAACACTTGGTGAAAACTGTTATTCATGTTGCTTTTCTGCAAACAAAGAACATACAAAAGTAAAAGAATTAATTACACGTTAAAAGTCCTCATATTAGAATATGATGTAAATGTGAGTCATAAGCCTAATTTGAATTTTTATCTGATGCTCGTGAAACATTATTCAGACCTTAATCAGAGTTTGTATTTTAGGTCATACTTTAGAGGTTCACGGATGACTACTTTATGTGCTGTTTTGACTTGTAACTTGTAAAACTGGATTTGTAGACTACATGACATGTTTGCTACCTGCATCACATTTACGGCATTTGGCAGACACCCTTATCCAGAGCAACTTACATTTATCTCATTTATACAACTGAGCAGCTGAGGGTTAAGGGCCTCGCTCAAGGGTGCAACAGTGGCAGCTCGGCAGTGTCGGGATTTGAACTCTCGATCTTCCAAGCAGTAGCCCAACGTGTTAACCACTAAGGTACCACTTCATCACCGGTAGCGCTGCCATACAACAAATTTTCGGGTGCATTTTTATAGTTTTAAATAACTTACGCTATATTTTTGTTTACGCTCGGCCACCTCAGCTAGGACGAGTCATTCATTTGTCACAGCAGTGACGAGAGTCTTTCAAACAGGGGAAAAACACACGTAAAATGTGTAAAAAGAAATGAATCATGTGGAAAAACATCATATGTGAAAATGAACACATTCTATGGAGAGAAAAAAAATCACATTTGGAAATAAATTAATTGTGTAGAAAAACATCATATGTGAAAATGAATGAATGATACGGAAAAACTAACAAGAAATCGAAACAAATCATGTGGGAAAAATCACGTGAAAATTAATGACTCACGTACGTGGGGGGAAACCACGTGAAAATAAATGACTCACGTATGTGGGGGGAAACCACGTGAAAATAAATGACTCACGTATGTGGGGGGAAACCACGTGAAAATAAATGACTCACGTATGTGGGGGGAAACCACGTGAAAATAAATGACTTAACGTGTGGGGGAAACCACGGAAAATAAATGACTCGCGTAGTGGGGAAACCACGTGAAAATAAATGACTTACACGTGGGGAAAATCACGTAAAAATAAATGACTCACATGGGGGGAAATCACGTGAAAATAAATGACTCACATGGGGGAAAATGCTGTGAAAATAAATGACTCATGTATGTGGGGGGAAACCACGTGAAAATAAATGACTCATGTATGTGGGGGGAAACCACGTGAAAATAAATGACTCATGTACGTGGGGGAAAATCACGTAAAAATAAATGACTCACATGGGGGGAAATCACGTGAAAATAAATGACTCACGTGGGATGAAATCACGTGAAAATAGATGACTAACGTGGGGGGAAATCACATGAAAATAAATGACTCATGTGGGGGGAATCACGTGAAAATTAATGACTCAAAATCCCAAGTAAAAATCAGTGAATCATATGGAAAATATTACTTGAAAATAAATGAATCATGCAGGAGAAAAAGAAAAATAATCACATGTGAAAAATAATATATAATGTTTGGAAATGTTCCCATGCAAAATAAATAAATAAATAAATAAATACAGAAAGAAAGAAAGAAAGAAAGAAAGAAAGAAAGAAAGAAAGAAAGAAAGAAAGAAAGAAAGAAAGAAAGAAAAAGAGGGGAGGGAAGAAAATAAAGGAATCACATGGGGGAAAAAATCACAAATGTATCACGTGATAGTAACTTAAAGGGAAACTTAGGAAAAAGTTTATGCAACGAATCACAAATCAATGAATCATATGGAAAACAACATATGAATCTAAATGAATCATTCAAGAGAAAAAGAATCCCATGTGGAAATAAAAACACATGCACAACATGCACACGTGTGAAATGTTCAGTACAAGTGAAAAAAAAAGATCACGCGAAAACAAAAACGCACAAAAGAAAACACGTCTAAAAGCGCGTGTATTACGAATCGCGTCATTACTCTCAGATGAAGCTCAAGTGAGTCAACATGCGATGTGACTCAGAACAAATGAATCATGCAGAAAACTCCACTACACGTAGCTACTACACATGACAAACATAACATGCACATGTAAAGAAAAGTCACGTGACAATAAAACGTGAAAAATGTCAAAACATCATCATAAAAATAAACAAATAAATCACGTGATTGTGTAGATATGAAACTTTAAAGAGTAAACATAATACAAATAAATAAATAAATCACGTGATTGTGTAGATATGAAACTCTAGAGTAAACATAATAAAAATAAATAAATAAATCACGTGATTGTGTAGATATGAAACTCTAGAGTAAACATAATAAAAATAAATAAATAAATCACGTGATTGTGTAGATATGAAACTCTAGAGTAAACATAATAAAAATAAATAAATAAATCACGTGATTGTGTAGATATGAAACTCTAAAGAGTAAACATAATAAAAATAAATAAATCACGTGGTTGTGTAGATATGAAACTCTAGAGTAAACATAATAAAAATAAATAAATAAATCACGTGATTGTGTAGATATGAAACTCTAGAGTAAACATAATAAAAATAAATAAATAAATCACGTGATTGTGTAGATATGAAACTCTAGAGTAAACATAATAAAAATAAATAAATAAATCACGTGATTGTGTAGATATGAAACTCTAGAGTAAACATAATAAAAATAAATAAATAAATCACGTGATTGTGTAGATATGAAACTCTAAAGAGTAAACATAATAAAAATAAATAAATCACGTGGTTGTGTAGATATGAAACTCTAGAGTAAACATAATAAAAATAAATAAATAAATCACGTGATTGTGTAGATATGAAACTCTAAAGAGTAAACATAAGGTGAGTGTTTATTATTATTATTATTATTATTATTAGTATTATTATTGTGCTATGTGCGTGTATCCTGTGTGTTGGCTATTAGATGAATAAACAGTTTTGCGCGGTAGTGGCGCGCGCGCTCGGGTTGGTGTGATCACGGCGCGCGCGGCTCCAATCTCTTCCCACACTCGGCGCTGAGTGACGTCACCAGGCTGCCTCGGCTGAGCTCGCCGCTCCGTACGGCACACGGTCGGGAAAATAAAATGCTGCTCTCCGCACCGCCAAGGACAGGAACCAGCCCGTATAACGGCTACACTCACAGGACCGGCAAAAAGGTAACCTCTGGACGAAGCCGCGACGCGCTTGTGCTCGCGCATGAACGCTCGTTTTTTTTTTTTTGGTTTTTTTTTTTGCGCTTGTGTGTTGAATTTGCGCGGTCGCGAGCTGCAGTGTCCTTGAAAGTGGAGCGTATGGGAAGGGACGGTAAGGGGGGGGGGGGTGAGAACCGGAGTGTATCCCGTACCGGATAGCGTAAAACCGCTCGTGTAGCGGGACAGGGATGAAGTCCGGGAGTGCGGTGAAGGGTTTTCCGGTTATTTTCTCGCGTCGGGCTGTCGGGGAAGTTGAGCTCGCGGGCTGTGGAACGGTTCACGCGGCCGGTTTAAAGGGAAACACGCAAAAGCGCGTGACATCAAAGCGTGCAATTAATTAGGATGGCTTATTGATTGGCGTTACCAATGGAATCCCATGGGGGGGTGGAGGTGGTGGCAGGGAAAGGGAGGGAGGGAGGGAGGGGGGGGCAAATACTAAGTGAGTTTAACCAAGTTTGAGTAATTAGCCCCACCCCTAAATACTCTCAGCATGATGCAAAAAAAAAATGGCTTGAAATTATTAAGGGTTGAGGGGTGGGGTGGGGTGGGGGGGGGGGGGGGGTTAAAAAACAACAACAAGTTTTCTGTGTTCTACCATAAACGAATCTAAACACTCTAGAAGCCTCATCTCTTATGTGCTTATAGTCATATAATAATCTAATAATACCAGCCATAACTTAGTTAGAGATCGAGATCTAGATTGCACTAAACTCCTTTCCTTGCTGCCATCTTGTGACCCTCAAGGGTGCACCTTTTGTACCTTTAATAAGTATCTTACACCTGGACGTAAGCTAATGGGCCACCTTCTAGATAAAACACACCTTCTAAAGGTACTTTTAAAACGTACGCTTTCGCGACGCGCTTCAGAGTGTACATACGGAAACATTCCATACTATAATAATCGTAGTTCAATCGTAGTCGATTTGAACATTTGTTTTTTTGTGTTAGGTTGAAAGCGTCCCGTTTTCAGTATGAGGTAAACAAATCAAGTGGTTGCCTAGTACGTTTCCAGATGTTAAGGACGAAACCCCCGAGCAACCGGTTTGGCACTCCGGGACGAAGGAGGCTGCTGCGTGATCAGCGCAGTGCTGAACGCCCTGGCAAGGTCATCATCTTCCCAGTTAAGGACAGCCAAACAACACAAGCTTAGTCCCAGAATCCAGACATGTGGATTACTCAGTTGGCTGAAGCGTTTGAGTACAAGCTCCGGGGTTTGGCAGTTTACATTCGTCGCTTCGTGTGCGCATGCCTAGAAATGACGAAAAGTTGTATTTTCAGAGCAAAAAAACAAAAACACGTCAGTCCGGGTCTAAACAAGTGCGAGCTTTCAGAGCAAGCTTGAAGAGTGAGTAGAGGTGTTGCTGCCGATCGTGTTGTGATGATGAACGATCACACCAGCGTCCTTGTTGCTACCTGATCGTGCAGATGCCGGATTACATTAGAGTGCATCAGCTGTAGCCTTCAGAACATTATTCTAACTGTCATCATAACTACAGCATCTGTGCAACTATAACTGTGAGATATGGCGCTATAAAGTCTGTGCATGGTGACAGCGTCCGCACCGGAATGGTTTATAGACGGAGCTACAAACTGCTGAAGTACGGTTAAACAGGACTTTTCTTCTTAACTCAAAACAGTCATCTAAATGAAATACCTCGAATCTATCGAGAGTCGCAGTGCACGCTTAAAAATAAAGGTTCCGATTAGAACAAAAAAAAAAAGAAAAAAAGGGGGTTTTCAGCCTGATGTCAAAGGAGAACCTTTTCTGCATAAAGAACCTTTTATTCCGAAGTTCTTTAGAGAACCATGTATTCACCGGTGCTTTAAAGAGCTCAGAAATGGTTCTTCACAGAAGTACCACAAGGAACCATGTTATCATACAGTCATGGACGAAAGTATTGGCACCCCTGGAACTTTTCCAGAAAATGCACCATTTCTCCCAGAAAAGTGTCGCAATGACAAATGTTTTGGTATACACACGTTTATTACCTTTAAGTGCATTGGAACAGCACAGGTTTCAGTTATTTTCTCCAAAGGGTGTGCAACCAAATATTAAGTTGAGGGTGCCAACAATTTTGCCCGACCTAATTTTTGAGTTTTGTGTAAAATGATGTTTTTTATTCTTCTGCTTTTTTGTGCTGTTCCACTGCACTTAAAGGTAATAAACGTGTGTATACCAAAACATTTGTGATTGCGACACTTTTCTGGGAGAAATGGTGCATTTTATGGAAAAGTTCCAGGGGTGCCAATAATTTCGTCCATGACTGTAAGTGCTCTAGAAAACCCATAGTTGGTGCTTTAAGTTACCAAAGTAAGGTTCTTAAGAGTGATGCCGGGAGAACCATTTCCAGTCCCAAAAAGAACCTTATCGGGCTCACATTAACCTTGAAGGACTGCTCTGAAGAACCTATAAAGAACTTCGTTTAACCTCCGAATAACCCTAGAGCTCAATGCTGGAACCCTATACAATGAAAATGGTTCTTGACGAGAACAAGGTGTAAAGACCAATCGAACAACCTATCTTTTAACGAGCGTGTATCCCTTTTAGATTCTGTCTGAAAAGCTGTAATATTCAAAAATATTCATTCGCTTGACTGAATAATGAAGCTGACTCATCTCACGCATTAATGATGCCTCCTACAGATCCGTAACGAAGACAGCCAGACAACACTCAGCTAAACTGAACATTAAATAACTCAAAACGTCATTTAACATTTTTATTTTTTTTTTGGTAGAGAAAGAAGTGATGCGTTTTGTTGTTCCAGGCACAGAAAACTCGAGGAGGGGACAAAGCGTACACTCCCCATGCAGAGCTGGTAGAAAGCACCAGTGGAAGTGTGTACAGAGTTGAGTTTTGAAATGAGTCTCAGAGAGGATTTTGGCTCCTTCCTGCACGCTTGGCAGGGATGCAGATCGCTCAGATTAATGACTTGGAATTCCTGGAATTCCCAGCTCAAGCAATGCACTCACATCTGGAGGTGTCGGCAGCCGCAGAGTCAAAGCTTTCCTTTCGGGCAGATATCAGGAAACTTGACAGCTTCTTACGTGAATAAGTCTCAGGGAGGGGAAGGCTGTCGAAATGGAAGTACAGCGTAACCCCTCATCTGTAGGTTTTACGAGAAAATGTGGGAGGAGGGAGGCGGACGCAGAGGGGTTGAGCGATTTTTCTTCTCTCTCGGTCGCTGTTGCTTCCAATTAAATCATCATCTCTTGTGCTGAATTCATCGGAGTGATGCGATTTCGAAATTGGTCTTGGTTTCGAAATGAAACATGGTCTATTTCTGAGGAACTGAGGAATCCAGACCAAAGTGCTGCAGAGTTTCATGTTATTTTCTTGCTCCAAACACACCTGATCCCCCTCAAGACCTAATTATGAATCACTCAATACATTGGATCAGGTAGATGTGGAGCAGGGAGAACTCCAAAATGTGGTTTCTTCTGGATCCTAATGTTATTTGCTAACTTGGTTCCTGTCCACGTTCTTTAGAGAACGATCGATTCGCTGGTGCTTTAAATGGTTCCTCACAGCAGTGCCAAAAGGAACCATGTTATCATAAGTTCTCTTCAAAAAAATACATAGATCCTTAGTTAGTGCTTTAACGGACCACAGTAAGGTTCTTGAGTGATGCCAGGAGAACCTTTTTCCAGTCCCACAAAGAACCTTATAGGGTTCCTATATACACTGCTCTGAAGAACTTATAAAAACCATAAAGAACTTCTTTAATCTCCAGAGAACCATATAGCTCAGGAACCCTATACAATAATAATAATAATAATAATAATAATAATAATAATAATAAAAAAGTTTCTTCACAAGAAGAAGGTTTTTTGCAGAACCTAGGGTGCTGTAATGAACCATAATTTTAAGTGTACATAAATGTTAAAAGCATTTCTTTCCTACTATCTAACTAACTAACTAAAATAAGTACAAGTTATTGGGGCAGGTAGTAACCGTTTATGCCAAAACACATCAAAGGTATTTTGAAATGAATATCTTGATGTATAATGATGAGAAATGTAAGTAAAGCGAGTGGCGGTGTTCTGTTATGGTGGTATTTCGTTGCACATCCCCTTAGACGCAGGTATCACTGCAAATCAATCCGAAATTATTCTGACTGATCGCGGTAATTCTATGATAATGGGTGTGGCCTCTTCCAGGATGACTCCGCCCCCACACACAGTGGTTTTACTAAAGATGCGGGGTTCACGCCGGACGGTTTGATGAGGATGGCAATGTAAAATGATTATTTTGAAAAAATGATTTAGATAACCTTATAGTATTGTCACCAGATCCCAACCAACTGAACACCCCGGGAGGGGGGGAGGGATCTTGGAGTGACGTGTTAGACAGCCCACCACCGTCATTAAAATGAAGGGAATATCTTCAGGATGAATGGTGTTCATCACCTCCGGTACAGTTCCAGAGACTTTTAGAACGGCAGCCTGTCATGGCCGAACAGCTTATTAAGACACTTTAACGTTGTTTAAACGCCTTTAAGTTTCCGGCGTAAATGATTTTCAAACAAAAAAGGTTTAACGTACAGGGAACTATATTGGAATTATTTTAGTAATTGGTCATATGGTACAGATAAAGTGTACAGTGAGAAAATGTTGAATTCACTTCTGAGTCCCAGGCTATCGCATTTCCTTCCATTAAATGGTAATGGATAGACTACTCATGATTTCATATCCAAATTGCCCTGGCGTACACATCCTGATAAATGCTTCTGGTTTTATTAAAGTTGCAATTTGCATGATTTTTGCCTGTAACTTTTTGCATAGCTGATAGGTACAGCCAAAGGACGGACCGGGTGTTCCTGGTGCTTCTAATCCCACAGCAGATATCTAAAAAATATATTGTCTGTTCTCTTGAGTAGACTCTCATTATCAGACCACATATCTCTGGGAGTGATGATAGAGCCCTCATGTTTGTATGGTGCAGTGAAGGAGAGCCTCCCTGATTGAATTAGGCACAGACCGAGATGTACCGGCATGTGCTTTGCTCATATTGATTTGTCTGTGACCGGGTGTTTGCTCTGCAGCTTGTCACACTGAGCTAAGCCGCGCTCGATAGAAGCAAGAAGGATCAGATCGGCAGGAACGCAGAGCCGAGACAGGCTCACGGAATGTGAGAACACAGGTGTGAATATCTCAGGGTTCGCGTGGCTCTAGACTGTGAAGAATGTCTCTGACATGTCTTCAGCATTTTAATGATAGTTAGCGGGGGACAAACAGGTAGTGCCGTCGATAATGAATGGAATGCCTATGCTAAAGATCCTGTTGTTTAACTGAACCGCTTTCGGAATCATTTTAAACGGACAAGAAGACATCTGAGTGTATACGCTGTTAAGGAATCTGCTTCGTTTGGTGGTGTTGTTTTTTGTTGCATATTAGTTGCTCAGCTGATGGCTTCATGCAGGAGTCGAGTTGCATCTCACCTTGAGCAGGACGAATGGGCTTGGCAGAGGGGGTGCTTCTCGGTCATTAGCTTCTCTTGCGGCGAAGCAAAGCAAGCAGAGTGTAGCAGTCTTAACGAGACAGTGACTTCTCATTGCCCCCCAGCACATGAGAGAGATTAGCGCTGGACGCTAACAAGCTCAGCCCCCAATTAGACAAGCCTCAATGGCCGAGCCTGACTCGAAGAGGAGCGGAATGGGGCAGCGAGCACTCGATCATACATTGTGCATGTCAGAAGCGTTCCCTGAGTGGGAACGAGGCCTCTTGAAATGGGAATACGGTTTTTGAAAGGCTTTCAAAATCCTTTAAACATGATCCCTGCCAATTCCAAAGAGGAGGCTGAGAAATGTTAGATAGAGGTAATGTGAGTGCAAATAAATGTTTTTCTTGGGTGGGAGATGGCAGCTGTGGATATTTCAGCATACTTTCCAGAGATCAGAGAAGTGGAGGTACATGTCTGGTCCAGGGGAAGTAGGTGTCTGGTACAACTGACAGAGTCATTTTGATTAGATGCGGTTCCACCTAAAACCTAGCACACCACAGAGGATGTGGGTGTGCTTACAGTAAAGCCGAAAACATGTGAAGAACATGTGAATTTGAGGCTGATTACACAAAGAAAAAATATATCATTTTTTTTTTTTTTTTTATAACTGTGGGGTTCAAAGTTCATTTTATGCCCCAGTGTTAGCAAAACAACCGTTTTCAATTAGAGGAGGCAGTGGAATATCTTTTGGCTGTATGATGTTTCATGAGGATGATCCCACTACCTGCACAAAGAACCAGAACTAAACTTACCTGGGACTTTTAGAAGATCAAAAAGAGTGCATCAAGCACTTTTGCAACGCACTAATTACAGATGTGTCCAGGGTCTGGCTTAACCTTCATGACAGGTATCCCGTGGAAGCCACCCTTCCCAAATTTCAAACATCCACAGCCACACAAGTGATCTCGAAGCCTGCATTAAACTGGTCCATTGTTCCCTGTCCGTGGTCTGATTTCACAGGCCTTTCTAATGAAATCTTCCATCCTTGCCTGCCCCTGTGACTGATGAGGAGTTAATTGGAAAAGTAAGCAGAGCCTTGCGAAGAGGGGGGAAGCGGGGGGCAAGGCCGTTTCCAGCCCTACACATGAGATCAATCTGCAGTGCTTTGATTATGACGAGTCTGAGTGATTCCTGCACCTGCACTAGGACTAAAACCAAAACACTTATCTTGGGGTTTTTTTTTTTAGATGGTTAAAAGGAGTGTGTTTGGCATGAGAAAGGCAGTATGTTATTGTTCTAAAAATATTGTAAAATCATACACTTGGGATTTATTTATTCATTTATCTTCAGTAAGTGCTTTATCCTGGGTAAGAGTCATGATAGTTCTGGAGCTTATCCAAGGAACATTGGGCACGAGGTGGGAATATTCCCTGGATGGGATGCATATTTATGCACTTATTCACAACAAGGAGTAATTTAGCATAGCCAACTTACCAACTGCTGTGTTTTCCGGAGGTGGGAGGAAACCAGAGAACCCGAAGGAAACCCACATGAACACATGGAGAACATGCACGGAAAGGCTACATAGGCAATAACCCGAAATCAGGATCATACTTGGGACCATAAAACATACTTTTACAATCCTTCCTATTATCTGGCACCCAAAGTTTTCTCAAATGTAATAAATAAATAAATAAATACTCCAAACCCAGACACCTTCAAGTTAATATGACAATTCTTCTAGTTTCATGAAATTAGTTCAGTCTTACTGTATCTCATGGGTGGGACCAAGTCTCAGCTTATTCTCTCTCTATTTTTTTTTTTTTTTTTTTGCAGGCGTATGTGTCCTCCACCCAACAGATGGCACCTCCCAGTCCCAACCCCACATCCAGCAGTAATGGGAGCAGTGGTGGAGTGGACCAGCTGAGTAAAACCAACCTCTACATCCGTGGCCTCCATCCAGGGACCACAGACCAAGACCTGGTTAAACTCTGTCAGCCGTGAGTGTCACCTGTAACATGCACGTTTTAACACATCCACCGAAGGGTAGGCCTACACAATAGAGGGGTAACTGAATACGCATGTTTTATCCGTAATGAACATGATGTGTTCTAAACAGATACAAAGACCGATATGAATAGATGGTGCACTGTTTTTACCCCCATTCGTGGGACAAGAAAGAATACCCAGGTTTAAATCTGAACACGGATACAGGTAGGAATTTTTGAGAGCAGTAAACTAATCTAGATAGTGGCAAATGTAAACATAAAAATAATAATAATAAAAAATGAATATGAAATCGCAAGATGAAAAATTGCCATTCCATTTGAGTTGATCAACCACTGTTTCTGCTAGAAAACTTTCAAAACAAAGTCAAATGTAGAAAGACCAAAAGAATCGACTGTAATTGGCATCGTGGGTACTAAGATTGATAGGAACTCAGTTCATACTGTGTGGAGGGAGACATTTATAGAGACTGAGAACGAGTCTCCAAATGTCCGGAGTTTACCTTAGACATGCAGTTGAAAAAAAATACACGGCAGATATCTTGAGCCAAAACATTAATGAAATACTCCTGATCCTTTGCAGCATCTTGACTTGAGTGATTAATAGATTTGACGTGTGTGCATGTTTGCTTTATAGATTATTTGTAGCGGTTATTTTATATATATATATATATACTTTCATTATGTTGAACTTGGTAAACCCGTGTCCCTTATCTTTAGCTTAGATGACCCCGCTCTGGAATGAAACCCTGCAGCAGGCTGTAACTTGTGGTAAAGTCAACAGGGGTTTGGGTTTCAAACAAAGCTCTTTCTAGTTGGCAGCACTAAGCCTTCCCAACAAGTAGGCATGATTGCGCCTCCCCTGAACCTCCCCTCCTTCCCTTCCTCCCTTCCTTCGTCTCACTTCCTTTTACGGCTAGAAAACGAAGGAGGGGCTCTCTTTTCCCAAAAAAAAAAATTTTTCTTTTTTTTTTTTTTTTTTTTTTTTTTAAAAATTTTTTTACAACATAACAATTTTTTTTTTTTTTTTTTTTTTTTTTTTTTTTTTTTTAGATACGCGCTTTTGTGGGTCAAAAGGTAAAATGGTAATTTTTGGTAGAGATGAAGGATGGCAGAAAGGAGAAGCAGAGAGAGAGAGATTAAGAAAGACAGAGAGAGAGAGAGAGAGAGAGAGAGAGAGAGAGAGGAGGCCCTCTCACTAGCAGTCTGGATGAAACATCGTTGATGTGGCCGCCCAGCCCTACAGGAAACTGCAAGCCCAAGGGGAAAGAGAAAGACAAACAAGGGCAACAACTGGGAGGGAGAGAGAAGGGAAACAGAGAGCATTAGAAAGGAGGGGACGAGAACGAGAGAGTGTGTCAGGAAAAGAAAGAGAGAGGTAAGGGAAGGTGACTGGAGGCTGAGGGAGAATGAGAGTGAGAGTGTAGAGTGAGAGATGTATGTGTCAGGTGTTCCTGAGGCTAATGGTGGCAGCTGGTAAAGGGGACATTTGCAAGGGTAATTACTTTTAGAAAAAGCTGAGCAGCGCTCGCCATCATATTCATATTCCATATGAAAAGTGGTGTTTACCCAGAGATCTCAGCGTGATCCAGAGATTTCATCAAAACCTGAAAAAAGCCAATCTAGCCTTAATCCTTAAGTTTTAGACTTAAGCGATCTTATAATGTTATTGTTACACTGTTCGACTGAACCAATCTTGGCCAAATTCTGTAACAGACTGCGTGTTCTCCATGCCAGATTATACGATGAAGATCCTCTAATGATAGACCTGCTATTAAAGAAATATTTCTGTTCTGCTTACATCATCAATCAGCACAATATGGGCTCATGCAGGAAAAAAAAAACCAGGCTTGCGTAAACTAAAAGTCCTCACAGCGATGTTCTTTCTGCTGCCACAGTTCAACAATCTGCTCTTCTTTTAAATCCCACATTTTGTTTACGGTTCGTCATCACCAGTGCCGTCCCACGAGTTTTGAATAATCCTGTGCTGTCCTCTATTTGGTGGCTTTTAAAAAAAAAATATATATTTTTTTTTATGACAAGCATTGTAGTAGAGGTCACAGTTTGCGATTCTAATCCCAAATCATCTGACACTGCCAGAACTTCAGCTGCTAGCGCAAATGATCTCCGTATTTACAGGTGACGGGTCATTTTTATCTGTTATCAAGCAAAATCGGGTTATGTTTGGTCATCTTGTCAATATCAACGTCGTTGGCTTGTATATGTCCACGCTAGTCACCTTTACGATGTCTTCAAAAAGACATACTAGAAGAAAAATGACGCTAGACATAGGTCTTTTAAAGATTTTTGTGTTCACTGGTAAACTTCCATTTGGAATTAAAGCTCGGTAATATTAATCACTAATTCCTAACTAAGCCGGCTTTGCATACTGTCTCACCACACCTGGTTGGTTTTGGCCAAACACACACACACACACACACACACACACACACACACACAAACCCAAACAAACCAGTATCTACAATGGCTTTAAATAAAGGCTGCACACCCAAGCTGTAGTTCTCCAAAGCCAAGTGCTCTACAAAGTCATAAACTCATTAGTTAGTCCACCAGACATGTAATTGCTCCAGAGTGCTTATCCCATGTTGTGGTCGCCTGAAATGAGTTAATATCATGCTCAAATACTGTAAGCAAATGCTACAATAGCTCGCAAGGTAGGCAAAAAACAAAGCGTAGCTAATAACATTTCACGTCAGTGTATAACAAACTAGTCAGTTAAAGGGCCGCTGTTTCGAATTTCCAAACTTGTTCCAAACACTCTTGGGTGAGGTTTCTTGGTTTTGAAACCTCCCCCTAATGACACATCTTATGCCGAGAAGAAAATTCGGTTGGGCTACAAGAAGAGGGTGGTTAGTATTTCCTCCTAGCGTGTGTCAGTTGTCCTGTGACATACTGTAGCCTGAATAGCAGTTTGTAAAGGTGTGGTGACTTTGTGTGTCTCAGAGGAAGCATGTGCTGGCCTTCATCCTGCTTGCTTGGTCGAGGTGGCATGATGGGGAGAATCTGCTAGTGGGGGTAGTTGATGAATGACCAACTACATAAATAAAATAGCTCAAACATATTAAATATATGAGTCAACTGGAGTGTGCTGTGTTTAAAAATACATAAACAATTATTACAAGTACATATAATTGGATTCAGTTTTCATTCGTCCATGCCTACATGGTTTAGACTATGCTCTGTAGTACCCAAATTCGCCAGCACTCAGCTGCCTACTCTAACTTACAGATTCAGAACAATAGACTGGATCAGTAGTATCACAACAGTGTTATTCTGTTATTTAATATTAAAAAATAAAAAATAAAAAGACCACAGAGCGTTTTTCGAATCTTCAGCTGTCCATTTTGGGTGAGCCTCTCCACATCGTAGGCTCAGATTCCACTTGAGTGAGTAGAACCCAGTGTGGTCTTCTGCTATTGTATTCCATGTGCGTCAAGGTTCTTCGTGTTGTGCTTTCTGAGATGCTTTTCAGCTGACCTTGGTTGTAAAGAGTGGTTATTTGAGTTATCGTAGCCTTCTTGTCAGCTTGAGCCAGTCCACCCATTCTCCTCTGTCCTCTCTCATTAACAAGGTATTTCTGCCTGCAGAATTACCACTGCTCAGTGGATGGGGTTTTTTTTTTTTTTTGGTCTTTTTGCACCGTTCTCTAAACTCTTGAGACTGCGGAGTGTGAAAATCCCAGGAGATCAGCAGTTTCTGAAATCAGCTTGTCTGACACCAAGAACCATGCCACAGTCTAAGTCAGTGAGATCACAGCTTTTCCTCATTCTGTTGTTTGATGTAAACTATTATCTGAAGCTCTTGATCTGTATCTTCCTGATTTAATGCATTGCATTGTTCACACATGATTAGCTGATTGGATAATAGCAAGATTGATAGGGTGTACAGGTGTTCCTACTAAAATGGTAGTGAGTGTATACTTAAACTTTAAGAAAGCATAAATGTATACTCAGCAAAAATAGAAACGTCCCATTATTAAAAAAGCATTTTGTAAAATCCAGATAAGCTTTACAGATCTTTCATGCTTGTTCAATGAACCATAAACAATTGTTGCACATGCACCTGTGGAACAGTCCTTAAGACACGAACAGTTTACAGGCAGTAGGTGATTAAAGTCACTAAAGTTAGAACACTAAAGAGACCTTTCTACTGACACTGAAAAACACCAGAAGAAAGATGTCTAGGGTTCCTGCTCTCCTGCGTGAACATGCCACAGCCAGAGGACTGCGGATGTGTCCAGAGCAATAAACTGCAATGTCTGTAATGAAAGATGCCTAACACAGTTCTACAGGGAGACAGGAAGGACAGCTGATCGTCCTTGCAGCGGAAAATTACACGTAACCGTGTGTCCTCCCGAGATGTGATCAAGAAATGCCTTGGTGGAAGAGTGGAGGAACATCTGACAAGGTTCTCAGAATGAATATCAGGATTTGAAGTTGTTGGCTACTTGCGATATGGCCATAATCAATTCAGACTGTAATGTCAACATGTCTTGTGATGTTCCCGCTCTGCAGTCAGAATGAAATCTTTAAAGCAAGCTTCTTCTCACGTTCGGGGTAACAAGCTTGAATATGCCATAATCCTTTTTTTTCCCCCTTCTTATGAGAGATGTATTTTAAACTGTCAGATGTATGAATGCAAGTTTTGTTTCATGTTATCATATTTAGATGCTAGGTGTGTATTACTTAGTACATATACGATGTTGCTTTGTGGGGTGGGGCATTAGGACCCAGTCGGCTGTTAGCATTGTGGTGCAGGGCAGACAAGGAGAACTCTCAGGTTACACTGCAAGCACATGCCAGGGGAAAGGAGGCCTCTCTCTCTCCCTCTCTCTCTCTCTCTCTCACTTATCCCTTTCTTTCCCCTTCTCTCTCCCACATCCTCCCTTTTCTTTCCCTCTCTTTCTCGGCCTCCCAGGAGATCTCCTCTCCTGCATCCAATCAACACACACGTATGCAGCTTGGGCCATATATCTTTTATATCTCTTCACCTCCAAGATATGCAAAGCAGGTCTGTGTGCACAATAGCATCCATTATTGAGAGCATGGTTTCTCCACATTACGGTGACCCTCATAAATGCTTCATGCAAACAATGCAAATGATGGCAGGAAGCAATGGAAGAATAAAAAAAAAACAAAAAACAAATAGTGGTCTTGCTCTTTCTTCATGGCAATATCAATGCCAGGGTCACAGACAACAGCAGGGTGCTATTGACATCTCTTCTGACCTCAGTGTTTAACATTTAGAAGGTTTTTTTTTTTTTTTTAATGGTATTTTTTAAATGGATTATATTGTGACAAACAGATCTATACTTACTGTGGCTCCTTTGCTCAGAATTAAGACATCTACATCGCAAGGCATGTATTTTCATACCAACTGTACGTAGCGTATAGCCAAAATGAACATTCAGTACAACTGAGACAGGGGCTATCTCATACTGGTAGCTCTAGAGCTGAACCGCTAGCTGTCTGAACAGCATTGTGAACACAATTGATTTAGATAGAGATTTACATTCAGTGGTTCGACATGTTCCTTGTGCAGGTGTGGAACAGCAACAAATCACTGTTATTAAAGACAATGTCTGCTGTTTTGGAATGCAAAATGCTCCGCTTCATTTAGTATGCTCTTTGCTAATTGACTGGGTGCCGGTAAATTGGCTAACGTTAACGAACTGTTGTAGAAACTTACGACGTATTTTGCTTCTCTTCTGCCACATAATGTGTCGTTTAGGTTAGCCTACATGATATCTACATGAGCTTCAAATGAGATACTAGAGTCAATAATCCCACCAGGGTCTTTTACTGCTGCACATGCAGCAACTGAACACCCAGGCGGAGTTCCTACAGCAGGCTACAGAAAGCTTATTTCTAGCCGCTTGTGGCAATAGTAGAAGTACCATAATCTTGTCAGAATTATGTAGAAGAAATTATTCAGCATCCAGTGTCTAATATTCTTAGACATAATGTTCGTAATTTCATTAAAGCCGGTATGTGTCATCAGGTTTGGCTGACAGTATACATACATTTGTGTGTCATCAGCATAATTGTACCCAGAGGGAGCACATATCAAGCAACACCAGTCGGGGAACACAGGCCCGGTCATATGCTAGTAGTAGGTCATTTACTAAGCGCTGTCTCAGTACTGTGATGAGACCTAAATCCTGAGGGGAAAGTAATGGACGTGATTCCTGTGCAGGTACAAGCTTAGCTTCTGAGGTACAACCTTGGATCTAGGATCTTGGAGAAAAAAAGGGTTTGATATTGACCTGTAGTTTGACAGCTGACAAGGGTCAAGGCCAAGTTTTTTATGCAGTAGATTGATAAGTGCTAGTTAAAAATACGTATGTAAATAGCCAATGCTTGTATCTATAGAATGAGGTATCAAATTGTTTAATTGGTAAAGTGATGCTCTTAGTGGTTAGCACATTCTCCTCACACCTCCAGGGTCAGGGGTTCGATTCCCACCGTGGCCGGAGTTTGCATGTTTGCATGAGTTTGTGTGTGCGGAGTTTGCATGGTTTCCGTAGTGTATGAATGGGTGTGTGAGTGTGTATGTGATTGTGCCCTGTGATGGACTGGCACCCTGTCCAGGGTGTACCCTTGTGCCTGATGCTCCCTGGGATAGAATCCAGGTTCCCCTGTGACCCTGAAAAGGATAAGCGGTATAGAAGATGGATGGATTTTCAATCCTGTCATGGGAAAAAGTCTTTACCACTGCATGCAATTGGTGTTTGTGCTTCTGTAGGGGTCTTGTTCCTAGTTACTTTGCAACTGTACTGAATAAGAATCTAGGATTATTTGTTAACTGTTTGTCTAGAGTTAACAAGGGTTTTCTTCCCTGAAATTTATTAGACTAGCATTTTATTTTGATACCATTTCCATTCTAAATTATGAGCGGTCTTTTTTAAAATATGTATAAAGTTGGTATATCAGATCATTATAGTTCCTTTTAAATGGCGCAGCATTATGGAGCACGACATGCAGCGTTGACTCTACACCATCAGTCATTTTCTCGAGTTATGTGGGGTCAGAAGGCGAGCCAATCAAAGTTGATCAATCTGGAAGATAATTGTTTATAGCACCTTCAAAGTGCTCGAGAATTACAGAGTCATATATATATTTTTTTCTATGCTACACAAGGGTGTAGTACCGTATGCATCAGCCTTACTCAACAGTTTGGATATGAAAATGTTCATTAAACGGTTAGTATACTACTATAGTTTCAGTGATTCTAAGCACTTTATAGAATCCTTGTATAATCAAGTATTGAATATTAATTTACATTTAAGCAGCTGAGAGATAAGACACTTAAGGGCCCAACTTTGATTCTGGGAAGCACACAGCTACTTCAGAGTCTTAGAAAATGAACTACTGAGCTTCCACTGCCCTAGAGGCTACCAAACCACTGCTCTCAAGCAGACAACTACAGCCCCTCATTAGCCTTTGTTGTCCTAAAGGAGACAGTTTCAAAGCGACCTCTTGATCTGCTCCACCACTTAGCTCGGCCCCGACATTAACACTCTGGGTAAAAGACTTTGCCTGTAATTTGAACTCTTCAGCCAGATTATTCACGAACATTCTTTGTGGCATATGAAAGGTATGATGGTAAAACATCTACTTCTAGCAATGATAAAGAGTTAGGAGAATGGAGATGTGGAAAAGTGGAGAAGTGTTAAAAAAAAGTGGAGAAGTGTTAAAAAAAATAAAAATAAAAGCAACAGTTGGAATTGTTTGTGTGTGTGTGTGTGTGATTTTGTGCCCAAAAGGTATGGCAAGATCGTGTCTACCAAGGCCATCCTGGACAAGACCACCAACAAGTGCAAAGGTAGGATGTGCTCTCGGTTTGACATTTGCATGCGAGTTGGCCTCCAAGCCTTGTTTCATCTGTGGTAAGTGTATGCATCATGATGTAACAGCACTGAGATCGCTGTTGAGTAATTCCACATCTGTTGACCTGAAACATTACCGAGTGTGTGTATGTGTGTGTGAGCACAGTTCTTTTTCCATGTGGTACAGCTTGCCTGCTTGAGCCGATAGCTGAAAGCAGGCGACGCTAGTAGCTTAACCTATTGACTTGAACCAGAAGCTGCTGAATAACATAGAAATTATTCAGTACATGTTCAGAATTTGAACATGTATTATGCAAATGTGTGCATTTTATACTTTATAATGTGTGTGTGTGTGTGTGTGTGTGTGTGTGTGTGTGTGTGTGTAGGCTACGGTTTTGTTGACTTTGACAGTCCTGCATCTGCGCAGAAAGCTGTTACAGCACTGAAGGCCACTGGAGTTCAGGCTCAGATGGCAAAGGTAAGAGGTCACAATTCTCTAATCTGAATCACTCCAACATTTTTCATCCTGATCTCTATTAATCTGTAGTGTATGTGTAATTATCCCAGAAGAGAATTTCAACACATTTCCATGTACTTTTCCATGTTCCATATATATATATATAAAAATACTCACTCAGTCTCTCACATCCCAGAAATACTTGGCGTGAGGTGGGAATACTAATAAAAGTATTAGGAGGAGACAGACATGAGACATGAGTCTTACTAAAAGTATTAACAAATGATTTGGTTTACTTTATGGTATTTTGGCAGACGCACTTATCCACATCATTTATACAGCTGAGCAGTTGATGGTTAAGGGCCTTGGTCAAGGGCCCAGCAGTGTCAGCTTGGCGGTGCTGGGATTTCATCTCATGACCTACTGAGAAGTCCAAACACCGTCTTAAACACTGAGATACCAAGTAATCCAGTCTCCGAGAGACGGTTTTTATTTATTTATGCCGAACTAGACACAAATTAAACTAGAACTAAAGGCATTCTACCAAAAATATGGACGTCGAATAAACGTTTGCCCAACTAATGCCCTTTTTGACTTCCGTTATAAGTGAGTTGTGAGTGAATGGCTTTTCCATTCTTTGGTCAGTACAGGAAATGTGTCAAAAAAAAGATCGTCTGTGATTCTGCAGATAGAAACTCGGTTGAAAATGCTGTATTCCTTTAATGTCAAAGTTAACATCTACGTCGTAAGTTTGGGGATGAAAACCATCTTTATTTCAAACAAACTTCAGATTTGAGAACGACTTTGGCTTGATCTTTGACCAAGCTGTCTGGGACAGTAATAAATGGGGGAGGTATTCTATCCCGATGTATACTTTACCTACAATACTAGCAGGTTTCGATTCTCTTGAGAGAAATAGACGAATAATAGGTACGGAGTGCTGTGTTCTGGGGCTGCTTTTTAGACCATGGCCTATGTGTGTGTGTGTGTGTGTGTGTGTGTGTGTGTGTGTGTGTGTGTGTGTGTGTGTGTGTGTGTGTGTGTGAGGGTGCCAGGCCGTGAAAATAGTGTAGTCAACTCCATTAGGCCTGAGCATGTTCAGCACTGAACTTGTTGAGAATAAACAAGGAGTGCCAGAGGGTCCTGTTTCCACCTTAAGAGCCTGCTTCTCTCTCTCTCTCTCTATTTCCCCGTCTCTCTCTTCCTGTCTCGCTACGTTCTTTACCTTATGTCTCGTCCTATGACTGTTTATGTCCATTTTGGAGACGTACAGTAGATGTAAGATTGGTATGCATTTCATGTCACACAAGTTTGGAAGTGTAGCCTTTTTTTCCTCTGTCAGTCTCTCCCAAAGAAATAAAGCAACACTCGTTATTACCCTCCACTCCAGACTTAATTACAACCAGTGTAGAGTCTCTTAGCGCTCTGACCTATTTAGGAATGTAAGACTTATGTGGCAACTGCCTCGGGCTTCCTAGCACCTCCCATTTTCTTGAATAAGAAAAAGCAAATCATCTCAAGATGAGATGAGATCTGTGCAGAAAAAAAAGAAGAAAAAAAAAAAAATCACCTTCACTGCAGGTCACTGCAGTTACACATCCATTATTCATGACATGGAGATGAAGCGGTAATGCATTTACAGCTTTTTAATTTCATCTCTACACCGACGTAATTAATATGCAAAGCGTTGTCGGGGTGAATTGCAGGTCTGCCATGTCCCAGCTGTCTTTGAGTTAGTTTTGGGTAAGTGACACCGAGAGTAGCGGAGACGTCGGCTAACACGTTGGATTTAGTCTGCACAGTACAAGTGAAAGGTGTGCGCACATCCTCCTGGGCCGAGTGTCGAAGTGTTGAAAAGCCACCTCCCGTTGCAGCGTAATGTGAAAGTAGGACTAATTGGCCGAAGGCATGCATACGCATGCATTATGGATATATTTACTCTCAGGTGAGGGTGCGTATTATGCAATGGGCTGTCATATTGCAGAGCCAGTTAGGATGTACATATGGTAATAAGTTGACCACCTGAACATTGCCAAACCAGTTATTTTTGACACCTTTTATCGAGAAAAAAAAAAAAAACGAATCCATTAGTCAGTGTAGAATTGTCTGGATGTCATACCAGCGCAATACATATCCAGATACAAATACACACCGTATAGCTGTTTCCCTTGAGAATATTGAAGTCTAAAGCTAGTAGTGGTGTTACACTATGCATACGTCTCCCTCGTGGTGCTACCTGTGTGTCAGTCCCTCCTTGCTCATCCGTCTGGCTTTTATTATTGACGGAAGCTCAAACTAGATCTCATATTGCACTTACACCTTCCACTTTCTTGACGCTCTTCTATCACATTCAAGCCCCTCTTATAACGTATTCGACTCAAACGCGTACATTAACTCAATCTCTTCGCCGTGCTCTTATATTCCACCAAAGCTCTCGTACAACTCGAACTTCCTTCATCCATCATCTTATATTCATCCCATACTCTTCTTTCAGCTGTCATTCTCTTGTATTTAACTTTCTTCGTGTCATCCACTTATACAAACTCACACTCTTTCTTCATTTCTCGTGCTCTTACATACAACTCGGACCTTTCCATCATTTCTCATTCTCTTACATACAACTCAAACCCTTCCTTCATCCATCCCTCTCTTATACTCACATCATCGGTCATCTTTTGATATTCAACTCAAGCTCTTTCCTGCTCTTACAGCGTATTATGCTCAAACTGTTCTATGACACTCTACATTCACCTCAAACTATTCCTCCGTGCCTTATGTTCAACTGTAATTATTCTGTCCTACTATTATAGATATTCAACTCAAACGTTCCCGTTGTGTTTTCACAACATTCCCTGGCAACTCGAATCTTTACGGTATTATAAAACGCTCGATTTGAACCGAAACGATAGACCTGAAATGCAATCTCTTTTTGCAGCAACAGGAGCAGGACCCTACCAACCTGTATATCTCCAACTTGCCTCTGTCCATGGACGAGCAGGAGCTGGAGAGCATGCTGAAGCCCTTCAGTCAGGTCATCTCCACACGCATTCTCCGTGACGCCAGTGGTACCAGTAGAGGGGTGGGCTTTGCCAGGTAAATCCGGACTGCCTTTCTCAACACACGACATCCTGTGAAAGTAAAGACATACTGCACTTCCATATATTCTCTGCCATATTATTTTAGTATACAATGTGTAAAATTCTAAACAGGATGGAATCGACAGAAAAATGTGAGGCCGTTATTCAGCATTTCAATGGCAAATACATCAAGACACCACCTGGAGTGGCAGGTACAGGACATTTTCAATTTCCGCTATTTAGTTACTGATACTGATTTTATTTGTGTATTTTTGCCTGTTATTTTTAGTTATTATTAATGTTCTGTTGTCATTTCCCCAGTGCCTATGGAGCCTCTGCTGTGCAAGTTTGCCGACGGGGGGCAGAGGAAACGTCAAAGTCAGGGCAAATATCTTCTAAACGGTCGGCCGTGGACGAGAGATGGGGAGACGGTGAGAAATCATAATAATTCAAAATAACATTGTCTACAATATCTGTTACTTGCACCAACGTTGTTATTTCATCATTTACGGAAGTCTAGCGGTCAAATCGAATAAAAGTTGTACCAGATGGTGGGCGTTAAGAGATAACCAGCACCATACACGCATTAACATGCTGAATTCTTCCTTCTGGTTGGTCAGAAAGTGTTGATTAGTTTTCTATAGCAGCAGCTCGGACACTAGTTTCGGCTGCAGTTCAAACCAGAGATTTATGTGAATGTGCTCATTCTAATATATTATGGGTTTCGATGGTAACATCTTATACAGTTTTACGATGGACGCTTCGCATTAACAAATATAAAAACGTGTGTATTTGTGGATATGGTGAAGTCTTTTGTGAGGAGATGTTTATTTGACATTTATGGAAGTCTCCCATTTCAGCATTTTGTAACACTCGGGGGGTAAAGCTGTTCCTTTACGTTTATTGACATGTGATCAGGACAGAAGGCTTTGCAGTATTTTGAGAACAGGCCAAGTTGAATTTATCTTCTTTGATTAACTTCAAGAGAGACAAAAACTAACTAGAAATACGAACTCATTTTGCAGACGGTGCACAACGTTAAATGTAACCGTAAATGGATAAAAGTGGCAAAAACTGCTAGCTTCGGTAAATTGTTGTGGAAAATAATCTTCCCATTGTTATTTTTCTTCTTATAATTGCCCCAACATGTTTTCTTCCTGATATCACAATTCCCAGAAAAGTGAAGGAAGGCAGTGGTAGCTCAGTGGACAAGACGATAATGACCTTCTGATTGGAAGGTCATGAGTTCAAGTCCCAGCACTGCTAAACTGCCCCTGCTGAGCCCTTGAGCCTTTTATACAACTGCTTGGTTGTATAAAACAATTAGATAAATGTAAGTTGCTCTGGATAAGTGTGTCTACCGTTTGCTGTAAACGTGTACAAATCTACACTGTATGTGCTTGTTGAACATCACTTTCCAGATTTAGTCCCCGTTTGCTGTTTTAATAACCTCCACTCTTCTGGGAAGGCTTTCCACTAGATTTTGGAGCATGGCTGTGGGGATTTGTGCTCATTCAGCCACAAGAGGATTAGTGAGGTCAGGCAGTGATGTCGGGCGAGGAGGCGTTCCAGTTCATCCCAGTGGTTTTCAGTGGGGTTGAGGTCAGGGCTCTGTGCAGGCCATTTAAATTCTTTTACGGCGACCTTGGCATGTCTTCACGGAGCTCGCTTTGTACACGGGGTATTGTCATGCTGGAACAGGTTGGGGACACGTAACTCCAGTGAAGGGAAATGGTTACGCTACAGCATATAAGTACACAGGAGGCGGCTGTGGCGCAGGTGGTTGAGCGCGTTGTCCACTAATCGTAGGGTTGGCGGTTTGATTCCCGGCCCGGGTGACTCCACATGCCGAAGTGTCCTTGGGCAAGACACTGAACCCCAAGTTGCTCCCAATGGCAAGCTAGCGCCTTGCATGGCAGCTCTGCTACCATTGGTGTGTGTGTGTGTGTGTGAACGGGTGAATGAGACACAGTGTAAAGTGCTTTGGATAAAAGCGCTATATAAGTGCACATTTACCATTTACATCCTATATAATTGTGCGCTTCCAGCGCACAACATTTTGGGGAGACAACATTTTGGGGAAGACCCACATGAGTGTGAGTGTGATGGTCAGATGTGCGTATACGTTTATCCATATAGTGTATACAAAATTTAGTTTCATTCAATGAATTTTCTGTCTGTTTTTATTAACAAATAGTATATAAATAGTTTTTGACATTTTGACCTCATTCATTCTCCTCCGTCTGAATTTACAGGGTGGAATGATGCTGACCTACGACCCGACCCCTGCCCTGCAGAATGGGTGAGCTTGCTGTGCTTTAGCTGCCAGATATACTAACGCTAACATTGCATCGTCTGTGAGATGACGGAGACACACTTGTCACCAGTACAGATATATAGTAGCTGTGAAATGTGTGTATTTGTGTGTGTGTCTCCCCCTGCAGGTTCTACTCCTCTCCCTACTGCATTGCTCCCAACAGAATGATCACACAGACCTCTGTCTCTCCATACATGCATTCCCCTGTTTCAACATACCAGGTCAGGCCTGTTTTCATGCCTCACATTTAGTCTTTTGTTTCGTTTTTATTCTTGCAGCTCAGTGTACGTGTGTACCATTGCAAAGTCCATAGAAAGTTGAGACTGGAGGTTTTCAGTCACCCACATTATTTGTAATGTCTATTATAGGAGGTCAGGGCAACTTGTAACATTTTCACCGTACCTTCGGGAAAATTCATGATGTACGTGATAGGCCGTTCATCCTTAAATGCGCTAAACAAGTTCTGTCAAGGATTCTTTGAGGAATTTTAGCTGGCTAAAGAGGTTTTCTGAGCACCATCGTTAATAACGAAGCACTATGTAGGGTTCTACATTCAACCTTTAAACCAGTAGGACCGTGTTCTGAATTCAACTCCCCCCTTTCCGAGTATGCATGACATAAGAAACACGATTGATTAATTCCATTTAATATATTTTTCACTTCAAATATGTTTTAGTTCAGTTGAAGGGCTGCACAGTGGCTTATTGGTTTGCCTCGGACCCCGGGGGATGGAGATTCGATTCCCACCTCCACCCATGTGCTTCGGGGGCTTCCTCCAGTTTCCTCCTCCAGTCGAAAGACTGGCGGTATGCCGATTGGCATCTCTAAATTGTCTCTAGTGTGTTAATGTGTGTACGATTGTGCCCTGAGATGGGTTGGCACCCTGTCCATGGTGTCCCCCATCTTGTGCCCCAAGTCCCCTGGGATAGGCACCAGACTCCCCATAACCCTTTGTAGGATAAGCCAGGTACAGAAAATGGATGGCTGGATGGATAGTTCCATTGATAAGTCTGTGGGAAACAGTTTTGCAGGTTCCCGCCAAGGTGGTGTTTTTTTTGTTTTTTCAAATGCATATTAATTATAATGATCGACAATGTGTGTTGACTTAGTGATAAACAGAACCCTTCCCTGTACTACAGGTACACAATCCATCCTGGATGCACCATCAGTCGTACCTCATGCAGCCCACGGTAGGTCTTCCATTAAAGCAGCACATCAACCATCAAATCAGTGCTCCTACCGTATGGTTCTCATCAGCTTTGCTCTCATTTTCTCTGTGGAATATCCACAGGGAACACTCCTAACACCTACCATGGATCACACACTGTCCATCCAGCCTGCTGCCATGATGCCACTGACCCAGCAGCTCAGTCATCTTTCCCTGGGCAGCAGCGGCACGGTGAGTCCCCGAACACTCCACACTATGTCACTAACGACAGAGTGCGTTATGAGTTATAATCTTTTATACCACAGCGCTGTTGAATTCTCAATTCTGATTGGTCAGATGGTGCTAATTCATTTTCTATAACAGCAGCTTTGACAGTAGTTCCGACTACCACAGGTTTAAATTAAGGCGACTGTTATGCTGTTATTTAATGTACAGTATAATTATTGGTGAAGTTTTCTGTAAGGAGAATCTATGGAAGGAGTTATGGAAACGGTTTTCATGTGAGAGTCTTCAGGACAGATGACTTTGCACTTTTTGGGTTCCTGGTAATATGACAAGTAAAAGTTTTTTTTTGTCTTATTAACTATAAGAGAGGGGAGGGCATGGTGGGTAAGTGGTTAGCACGCTTGCCTCGCACCTCTGGAGTTGGGGGTTCGAATTCTGTCTCCACCCTGTGTGCACAGAGCTTGCATGTTCTCCCCGTGCTTCGGGGGTTTCCTCCCCCATTCCAAAGCCATGTGTAGGCTGACTGGCATTTCCAAATTGTCCATAGTGTGTGAATGGGTGTGCGATTGTGTCCCGTAATGGGTTAGCACCCCGCACTGTGCCCCGAGTTCCCTGTGATAGGCTCCCCAGTATAGAATATGCAAGATTGATGGATGGAACTTCAAGAGAGAGAAAAAGAGAAGCTTGTGAGGGAAGAGCTATTTATATAGCTATAACACAATCGATAACAGGAACTAACTTAGAGTCAACAACATAACTGGATAAAAAAGTATGACGTCATTCACTATTAAATTTAGAAACTTCTGGGTGCTAATAGTTAGCAACATCACACCACCCCATTGTTCTTCCTATAACAGCATGCCCCGTCATGTTCCGTTCCTTACATAATTGTTATTCCTCTCTTCTTTCTGTTTTCAGTATATACCTGCAAACACAGCTATGCAAGGGACATACATACCCCAGTACACTCAAGTGCCTCCTGCCAGTGTCTCAGTCGAGGTAAATCAGCAACGATTACCAAGGTTACAAAGTGTTGAGTGTTCTCAGAATGTATTTGTGGCTCACTTGTTAAATGAAAACTGTAGGAAAACGGTGTCCAACAGCCACAAGTTACTATTGAGGCAACCACAGAGCATCCAGCATATTCCTACCAGCATGGCAAATGAAGACAAGGTGGGTGTTCTTGTTTATAGACCAGAGAGCATTTTATCTTGACCGCTGCTAAGATATACTTCACCTGAATATATATTTCACCTGAGCCAGCCAAGTATAGCTTTCTTCCAGCAAAATATTCCATGTGTGGTGCATTCTGAGATGCTTTTCTGCTCACCACAGTTGTACAGAGTGATTATCTGAGTTACGGTAGCATTCCTGTCAGTTCCCAGTACCAGAAACAGTCTAGCCATTCTCCTCTGAACTCTCTCATGGACAAGGCATTTCTGCCTTTTGGTGTCAGTTCTAGAGAATGCTTTATGTGAAAATCCCAGGAGATCAGCAGTTTCTGAAATACACAAACCAGCCTTCATTGGCACCAAGAACCGTGGCTGGTCAAAATAATTGAGATCACATTTTCTGATGATTGATGTGAATATTAACTGAAGCGCTTGACCTGTGCAGTATGTGCATGATGACCATATGATTGGCGGATTGCATGAATGAGCACTGTGTTGGAAGAAAAAGTAAAGCCAGTGAGTGTATGTATTTATGTAAATGCACCGTATTTATGTATCGTTGGCATGGTGATATAAAAAGTTTTCCCCCATGCAAATTTTATGAATCCTAAATGTCCTAAATGTCTGAAAGCTATGGTAAAATTTGCTTACCTTGTGCCCTTCAAATGACAATGTCTCTCTTTTGTCTCGCAGCTCATCCGTGCAGGAATCAGCAGTCACTGTGTCTCCACTTTCTGCTGCTGTGGACATCAAAGGAGAGACACTGATATCTAAAGGAGCCTGTCCCCTAGTCAATTAAAGGAAACAGACATTAATTCTACTGGAGACTCTTTCAAGAGTGCAAAGACCAAGCAATGGAAAGTTTAACCTCTTTTGGCAGCATTAAAAACAACATGAAGGAAGCTATGCACTCAAAAGGAGGGCAATGAAACACACGTACAAATACACATGGTCTCTCTCACACACACATGTACACACACACACACACACACACATGTACACACACTCGAGAATTTTTTTTTTTCTTTTGGCACCTCTAAAATCTTGGTCATCCAGAGTGAACCAGAGACAACACTATCATTTTAGAACAGTAGTTTGTAGTTTATTTTTAAACAATTTTTCTTTTTTCCATTTCGCCCAATTGTTTTAAATATGTGACTGCTTTAAAAGTCTGTTTTAGAGGTAGGTTTTTTTGTACATACAAAAGGGCAGTGTGTTTTTTTGTTTGTTGGTTTGTTTTTTTAAGTTTTTGCTGCATTTTTTTAAAAATTGAATATCAAAGAAACGGTTTTAATTAAATGTGGAACAAGCTGCTTAAGAGTGACTCTAAAGCAGTTAAAAATATGGTGGAAAATACGTTCTGTTGTAAACGTCCACATCACCCAGCAGTATGACGTGACTCACAGTTGCTATTTTTAACGAAGGTCAGAGTTTATTAATAGTGGAATCAAGCTCATAGACATGCTGTTCTGCCTCTGTCCCTAAAATGCTGCTTTGTCTCAGAACCAAGGTCGTACGTACTCTTTTGAGATATTTTTTTCTTATTTAAAGTGAAATTGTCTTTTTCAGAAAACTGACAAAACTTTCCTAAAATAATTAAATGCCAGCATAGCATGGTCTTCTGCATACTTTTGTGATATTTCACATCCATTTCATTTAAAACGGTTTCATGATTGCACTCAGGCCCAGGACAAACCCTGTTCTTGACCATTAAACGTTGATTAGATGGGGCTATTCCACCAATCAATGGATCCCCATGGCCACCACCTGGTCTGGGCCTGGGAGAACTTCTCCCCTGAGATGTGGGTGGCTGGACTCCAGTAGTAGTGAGATATCTAGGTTATAAACTGACAAAATAATATAACAACTATACACACTAGACGTACATGGGGTAATTTCTTTAAATCTCATTCCTGCCTACTCCAGAAGGGAATCTTACCAATCCCACCCATTCTTGACCAATCCCACCCATTCCCCCAGATGGTTTGACCTCCAGTTGTTGTTGGGATTATTTTTTTTTTTGACCTGCCTGTGATATTTTCTCATTAACTTAATTGGCTGTATTTCATTCATTCATTCATCTTCAGTAACCAGATTATCCTGGTCAGGGTTGTGGTGGAGCCAGAGCCTATTCCAGCAACACTGGGCACAGGTTGGCGGTAATCATTCTGGGTGGGATGCCAGTCCATTGCACGCCACCATGCATACACATTGTGTCGCACTTAGGGGCAAATTAGTGTAGTCAATATATCTACCTGCATGTTTTTGGCCAGTGGTAGGAAAATGCAAAACTCCTAACAGAGAGTAACCCAAGCTCAGGATTGAATCAGGGACCCTGGAGCTGAGTTAGCTCTATTTCACCCCTCCTAAGCATGAGGGATACCTTCTTAGGTGTGTGCTCATGTATGCCAAGACCTTCCTACAAAAGTGACAAAGTGATGCATGATAGAGATTTTCCAATAAATACAGATGCCATGCTGCCATCTTTCCCAGTCTTCTTCTCACCTCTTTCATATTTGACCTAATGTACACCTTATGGATCCATTTGCGTGTCAGATTGTAGCTACAGGTACCCTTTCCTCACTCACTGGACAGCGACTGCATCCTGATAACAACGTCACAGGAGTACAAACCTTATCCCGCAGTCGGCCCCCATCCCTTTGAGGGCTCAGGGCCTTGTAAGTGGCAGAACCCATCAGGATTGCTGTTCTGACCCATGAGGGTCTTTCCCTTTTGGATAGAGTTGCAGTCAGAAAGGTATACCCCATGGTTCTAAACAAATGGTTTCTATTCAGTATACTTTCTTGTTCAGAAGGACGGTGGTTTCTGCCCCATTCGAAATCTGAGATGGTTTTACTGCTTCCTAAAATCATTGATTTTGCATGCTAAGGATATCAGTTGTTCTTCATGCTGTTGCAACCACAGGAGTAATTCACATCAGTGGATCTGCACAATGCATATTATGTTAGCATTGCTCAGAACACAAATGCCTTCTGAGGTTGCCTCCCAAGGATAGGCATTTCAATGTCCTACTCTTTGGCCACTGTCTAGTGCCACAGGTGTTCAAGATGTAAGCAGGGGACCCGTCGCCTCGAATGGCCAGAGATAGCAGGATATAGCCATATTTGGACAACTAGCTCCTATGGCGCCCCACTAAGGAAAAGGCCATGTTCTCATCTTAGCTAGAGAGGCATGAGCTGTAGCTCGCTGGAGAAGCAAGACCTTTCTCACAAAAGGGGTGGCATGAGATCAGAACACAGCAAGAAGTTGGAACGAAGAGTGAAACACTGACATTTGGGTCATCGGGGTGCCATGAGGTCAGATGGCACTCTCTGCCTTGTATAAATGGCCATCCATGGTTAGCTTAATTGAGAGCAACTCACCTACAAGGCCTAAACAAGGGTGTAGCAGAGGTGATGTTCAGGGGCGTCTGCACCCAGATGTGGTGTCCCAGATCTGGAAAAGTTTTGGCAAGATGCAGCTTAACCTCTTTGGTGATGTCAAAACCAATCACTGCCAACCGTGGTTATCCCTGGCGGACAGCCTGCTGGGACGAGACGCACTGGCCCATTATTGGCTTCACTGTCAACTGTAGACATTTCTGCATTTAATGCATTGACAGCCAGTTAATTATATAATCTTTTGGTTAAAGCTGGGTTTCTTCCAGAAGTCATATCAATGAATGTTGTAAACCAATGGATTGACCTTTTCCATGATGGTGATCCTGCAGAGGGTTCCTTGTTGCCCAGTAAACAGTACTATAAGGACCAGATGGCAGCCATTCCATTATCAGATCAAGTGTTTATCGGTCATGGAGGACAGCCAAAAGAGCTTATTACTTGGTCTACAGGGAGGCAGGATGCCCAGCACCTATTGTGACATGTCCCTTTATGAGGAGTGTTCCTTCCTCTTGGACATGACTTGGAGCCACCCCAGAAAATACATGTTGTTGCTGCTGCCTGGGCATCACTGTGCACCTTCTCCAGGTTCTGCAAGATAAACATCATCCCTCTGAACACCTTTCCAGTCAGTCCTAAGGCACACTGGATCCTCATGATATTGTGTCAAATTATCTAGGTGATTTTCACCATACCTGGCAGTTCGGGGAGGTGAAATAGAATATGATGGATAACTATTAGGGTTCCCTGTTATTCAGAACAAGGGCGGATCTGGCAGGAACTTGGCGAGAAGTTCCAGGGAAAAAGATGGTGTTGCGGGATTTATTGTAAATACTGCAACATGTTTGGTTTCATCACTTTGCTGTAAAGTCTTGGTATGCACGCACACACTCACAAGAAGGTATACAGGTGATTCTCGAGGGCCATGACAGTTGTCTAGGGTTCACAGAACCACTCATAACTATAGAACTTCCATACGATGAATAAATGTGCTGCTGTGTTCAATACACCCGTATTAATCGGTACAGACTTCATATCTGACCATCCACTGCTGCAAATATTTTTTATGAGTCCTGCAAGATCCCACTACTGATGAAAACCCCCCTTACCTGGTCACTTAATGTTATAAAGTAATCGCACACTTGCCAACGTGGCATCATATACGAACAAACCAACACCTTGCAGCCATATTAAATCCTATATGACTTAGTTTATGTAATATGTTTTCCACTAATATATTCAATTCTTCAGGTATAAATGGCATTGTTAAATCAGACAAGGACACTAGAGCCAAATGTGTAAGGATTTTTAGCATGCAGCTATTATTAGTTTTTAAAAGTTATTAACAGTGGAAATTTTTATTTATTTTTAAAGCACAATTTGGACTACAAAACTGTCTTGGCTTATCACAAGATTTTATGTTCCGAGAAACTCGGAGGCAAGTGGAAAATCATTACAGATCTAATGTCTCCAAGACGGTGGTTCTCAAACTTCAGCATGAGGCCCAACTTGTGCATCCCTTTATAGCCACTTAGAGTCATCCAACTTTCACAATATCGTTTTGTATTAACTTTCTCAGCAAAGAGACTACATCTGCCAGCTAAAACTTCCCAATTTTAAATGGTCTTATCAGTGTGTGGCTAACTACACAATATCAATGCATGACTGTTTAATGTGCGTCTTAGTTTGACACTCTTGACATACACACAAGCAAAATTAACTTTAAAAATAAATAAATAATAATGTTCTAGCAGTTCTATCCCCCCGGCTGCCCCCAGTTTGAGAACCACTGCTCTAAGGGCCCTCTAATGACAAATACTTTCCCCATAACCATTTACATGTTTGGTGTTGTGTCTAATCTCTGAGGAATGACACCTTTTTTAGATTTTTCTGGCAAAATTCATGTACAAATGAAAAATTTTAAACCAATAAGCAAAAGAAAAATAAATTGTACGGTAAGTCAATCCAGGACACAGCCTCGGGTATTTTATTTCTGGAAAGACCAGATCTACATACAAAACAATAATAAAAAGGTACAAAAATGTATTAAATATGACTTCAATTAATCTGTGTAGACACAGTATGTACAATAATTGCAAATATAGTGGAGACAAAACTAGAAATGGCTGCAAGTATCTAAATATAGTACGCTTACATAAAGAGAGGCGAATATCCTCATCCTCTGAGGTCGATATAAAACAGGGAGGATGCTATACTGCTGGTTCTATTTACAGGTAAAGTCGCCCTACACTGACCTCTCTACAGATAAATGGTGCTGATCTGATTTGCCACTCGTCTCATCCTGCAGCAATAATAACCATCAGAAAGTGTTTCTTGGCTATCCATGTGGAGCCTCAGCTGAATGAACCTCCCTAAAAAAACAAAAAAACAAAAAAAAAACACCATAGAAATCAGACTGAAGTCATAACTGCTGTAAACCAGACCTCTGCAGAAATGAGCCAAATGCATTTCGGCGATTTCGTAATAAAAATCTTTGTGGCACGTTTACTCGGAAATGTTTTGTGAGATACAAAATGTCTTGACATCAAAAATATAGTGTTCTCTTGAATGCTTGTTTGCTTAGTGAACAAAAATTGAGATTGTCAGATTTAGCTCGCTTACTGTTTGAAAGCAAACAGCTGTTGGTCCCATGCTGCTTCCTTCGAGGTCAGACAAGTCGCTTTTTCGTTTTGATGCAAAAAATATTTTTAATAAATAAACCTAAAAGACATTAACAATTATGACTTCAGATAAAGAGTGAAAATTTCTCTCTCAACTCAGCTTAACAGTTGACGGAGCAAGTTCCTCATACATGGCACTAGCAGGGGGAAAAAACTAAACAAAACAAAAAAACAAAAACAAACAAAAAAAAAACAACAACCACCAAATACTCGGGATAGAAATCATGCTGCAGAGAAATTCTAAGCGAAAAGCATGATTGAATTATTAGGAGAAAAACACTTGGACTTCGCGGGGTCCCTTTGTAGGCATCCTTTTACAAATTCAAGCAGGCTGAGCATCAGCAAAATGGGACAGCAGCTGAAGACGTGTGAACGCACCCCTTCCATGTCCGTCTCTCACTGAAGTGTCCAATTTGAGGTATCAAGCTCAATTAAACAAAAACTAGACAAAAACCACTGAGATAGAGCCTCATGTTGTTGCTTTCCCAGGCAAGTCCTCAAAACATGAACTTATCGCAGAAGTTTCCGGTTCAAGATCTCCCATACCATCCGCCTCCTGAAATACGGCATGTGCTTCTGCAAGAAAGGAAAACGCGTTATAACAGGTCTAACAAAGATGAGCGGTTTTTTCACCGCGCTTCAGAAGCAGAGCAGGCCTACCTGTGTAAATGTGATCGGTTTGTCTTTGGTGATATATTCAGCGTACTTGCATGTAAACATCCCACAATCACTGCCATTCATTTGCTGAGGAATCTCCTGAAGGTTTAATAAAAACAAACAAAAAAAAAAAAACACCACACAGTTAGGCAACCTTTTTAATGTTAGACTGAACAGTGCATCAGCAAATACACATCCAGCAGTGTGTGGTTTATATTGCCAATGAATATGTTCCCATATGAAGCAAATGATTGATTTTGACATTGAAGTCTGAAGGACAGCATTATAAAAGCAAACCACTGGTATTAACTGCCAGTACTCCACGTGAAACATGAAAAGAATAACAAGCTATCTATGATTCTTTAACAAAACAAAAACAATCACTAATCAAATGCCTTTTATAAATCTCAAAAATGAAAGCAGCAGCAGATGGTTTTAACATGTACAAAAACTATTTTTGCATTCTTTGTCGTAATGATGTGAGCTTCAAAATCCCACGTGTGATTGTTCGACTCACGTTGCGTTTTTTACTACGAAGTATCCAGCCTGAGGTATCAAACTCGTGCTTCTTTTTGTCTTCACTTTCTTGCTTCAAATATTTTCTGTGGGATTGAGGTATGCCGTTTATTTCCACAGAAAAAGTCCAGACAGCAAATTTATGACTTGCATAGGTCTCTCACACACACACACACACACACACACACACACACACAGAGACAAATATTTGGAGACACCTGACTGAAATGTTTCTCATGATCTCAAAAAGCTTTTGCTCTGAAGGTGTATGATAAAATGTTTGAAATCGGTGTCGTAGACAAAAATATAATTGTACCAACATCGTTTCTTTTATTACAAAACTAACATTTTATTGACAAAAAAAAAGAGAATGTTTTTAAACAGACGACTCGGAGGAAAACATTCCAAAAAGCTAAACAGTCTAAACAGTAGTTCACACCTACGCTTGGACATGTATCGGTTTATCAGCTGCTTTTTGGAATGTTTTCCTCCGAGTCGTCTGTTTAAAAACATTCTTTCTTTATTTTTTCTCAGGGAAAAATTCCTCAAGAAATCGGTCGATAAAATGCCAAGAATACATTTCTGGAAATTCTAGTCAAAAAGGGGGTCTACTTTGAAAATGCTAAAATATTTTTACATTTTTAAATTTATTATTATAAATTTTTTTTATCACAACATAATTCCCATAGTTCCATTTGTGTTATTATAGAGTTTTGATGACTTTATTATTGTAAAATGTGTGTGTTTCGGGGGTTTAGTGTGTCTCAACTTTTGACTGGTAGTGTATATGTTCATTAATTAATTAATTAAATAAGCAAAGGTTTTGGGTGACATGAGCCATTGGCTTCATCCCCAGTTCCTTTTCTCACTCTGGAAAAGCACTTACAGCAAAATCCGACAGGCTTCGTCATTGCTCCCACCCATGGAATCAAAATACGTGATGGTCTTTTTGCGGAAATCCACTACCTGACAGGGATGAGAGAGAGGGAGAGGAAACATGGCTTAAAACTACAGAAAGAAATAAGCTTCACGTTCAAACCAAACAGTAATGCAACAAACAAAACAATGAAGAAAAAGAAAAGAAAGAAAGAAAAAAAGTGAACAGATCAAAAGTTTAATTTTTAATTATTTTTTAAAATAAATAAAAAACAGAATGGAAAATCACTTGAGCACGCCTGAACAGAAAAGCACTGGTTCTAGGTGAAGGCAGCTGGTTTTCATTTGCCTTACTACTGAGTGACTTACAGAGAGACACCAGTGCACTCCTAGGTGGACAGGCACCAGGATAATGTCCACAGAGAAGATGTCCACCTTCTTGGTCCAGCGCCGTACGGTTGAGTATCCCGAGCTGCGCAGCTTGGGAAAGAAAAACGTGTTGAAGGTGTAGACAGAGGGCAGGTGGGGCGACTTGCTCCGCTCCACCAGCATGTTCATGTAGAAGTTTATCACCTGTGGATAAAGAGGTGGATCCATTATGATTTCATTGTTGGCCTGCTCTTTAACACTTTTCAATTCCTATGCCAATAAAACTGCACTATGAATTATCAATGAGTTTCTCTTCTCGACTATCGGCTAGAACATTACACCTCCGGCAAATGAAAAAAGGGAACAACTGCAAGAAATAACCGTTGTTTAAAAATCGACATTACACACTGGTCACACTGTCGTCGATACAAAAGAAATACAATATTGAAACACCAAATATGGCTAGAATAATGTTATTCCTCAATTCCTCACACTGACCTCATCGTTGAGCCAGTTGAGGTTGTTGAGGGTCTGCAGGTCCTTCCTGGTGATGATGAGGCGGAATCCCTCACTGAGCACATCGTCCTGATTTCCTCTCAGTGCCTGGCTCACCTCATTTTCCATGACCTGCATGCCACACACACACACACACACACACACACACACACACACATACACACACACACACACACACACACTTTCAGAATTCCTTGTTAGATTGCACCATAACACTCATTACACCTTTAAACCAGCGCAGGGGCCGTCTATTTCAGTCCAGAACACAAACAAGTTCTGCCTATGGACTCCTGATTTAACTCACTAGTTAAACAATAGGTTTAATAAGTGTGTGAAAGCAGCAGAATCACCAAATCGCACTGCAAGTCTTGCCCTCCAGGACTGGAGTTGGAAATGTCCAATCTAGAATTGGCTGCTTTGTTTTGATGCACAAAAGGTGTAAGAAAAAGTAAGATCCTACACTGATACGGTGATTTGATTATTCTGATATATTTGCTAGATCTTTGGCTGTTTAACCAAGGAGTTCCGTAGACGAGAGCACGCGGTTTCTTTTTTACCTCGGTCAACTCGGGGAATTCCTGTTCCTCTGCTTCAGGATCTGGTTCCTCAACGACGGGGGTCACAGGAACCTCCTTTTCTAGAGGGACCCGCACCCGCAACTCCACACTTCTTAAATCGGCTCTAGCCTCACCGGAAAGACGCTAATTTGTTACACACGCATACAAAACAAGGCCGAGAGTTAGAAAAGAGCGGTGGAGCAAACAAACACAATGAGAGAAGTAAGTGTAGGAGAGGCCCCTAGCTCACCTGACGCAGAAGCTGAGACGCCAGAGCCTCTTGCTCCTCGATTAGCCTCCGTCTCTCCCGAGCTCGAGCATCATAAAGGCTTCTCCTGCATGCACACGGGTATGACACAGATGTAAGCTAAAACGTTGGGATGGCCCCATTATCGGTTAACATAGTTCAAGAAGAAATGCATTAGAAGAAATGAGATATGAAAAGTGCTCACAGTTCTTTGATCCACAACTCAGCTTGGAAACATGGCATGCTGCAAAGACAGAGGAAGGAGACTCCTTAACTTCTGAACATTAATAAGAGCACATGTCACCTAGACGATGGTCTTGGTGAGCCACAGCCTTGCAAAGTCAGTGATTGTATAGTTTCAATCTTCTTCTTTTTTTTTGATTGGGGGGGGGGGACGGACTAATCTTCTGGCTGCCAGATAATTAAACCAATCTATACATACAGTATCTCACAAAAGTCAGTACACCCCTCACATTTGTGTAAATATTTGATGATATCTTTTCATGTGACAACACTGAAGAAATGACACTTTGCTACAATGTAAAGTAGTGAGTGTACAGCTTGTGTAACTGTGTAAATTTACTGTCCCCTCAAAATAACTCAACACACAGATATTAATGTCTAAACCGCTGGCAACAAAAGTGAGTACACCCCTAAGTGAAAATGTCCAAATTGGGCCCAAAGTGTCAATATTTTGTGTGGACACCATTATTTTCCAGCACTGCCTTAACCCTCTTGGGCATGGAGTTCACCAGAGCTTCACAGGTTGCCACTGGAGTCCACTTCCACTCCTCCATGATGACATCACGGAGCTGGTGGATGTTCGAGACCTTGTGCTCCTCCACCTTCCGTTTGAGGATGCCCCACAGATGCTCAATAGGGTTTAGGTCTGGAGACATGCTTGGCCAGTCCATCAACTTCACCCTCAGCTTCTTTAGCAAGGCAGTGGTCATCTTGGAGGTGTGCTTTAGGTCGTTATCATGCTGGAATACGGCATACTGATAATGCTCTGATTCAGTATGTCACAGTACATGTTGGCATTCATGGTTCCCTCAATGAATAGACATAGGAGTGCTGCCAGCATTGCTGCAGAGGTTTGAGGGGTGGGGGGTCAGCCTGTCAGTGCTCAGACCATACGCCGCACACTGCACCAAATTGGTCTTCATAGCTGTACGTCTCAGAAGGAAGCCTCTTCTAAAGATGATGCACAAAAAAGCCTGCAAACAGTTTGCTGAAGACAAGCAGACTAAGGACATGGATTACTGGAACCATGTCCTGTGGTCTGATGAGACCAAGATAAAACTTATTTGGTTCAGATGGTGTCAAGCGTGTGGCAACCAGGTGAGGAGTACAAAGACAAGTGTGTCTTGTCTACAGTCAAGCATGGTGGTGGGAGTGTGATGGTCTGAGGCTGCATGAGTGCTGTCGGCACTGGGGAGCTACAGTTCATTGAGGGAACCATGAGTGCCAACATGTACTGTGACATACTGAAGCAGAGCATGGCCAGTATGCAGTATTCCAGCATGATAATCGTCATGGAGGAGTGGAAGAGGACTCCAATGGCAACCTGTGAAGCTCTGGTGAACTCCATGCCCAAGAGAGTTAAGGCAGTGCTGGAAAATAATGGTAGTCACACAAAATATTGACACTTTGGGCCCAATTTGGACATTTTCACTTAGGGGTGTACTCACTTTTGTTGCCAGCGGTTTAGACATTAATGTCTGTGTGTTGAGTTATTTTGAGTGGACAGTAAATGTACACTGTTACACAAGCTGTACACTCACTACTTTACATTGTGGCAAAGTGTCATTTCTTCAGTGTTGTCACATGAAAAGATATCATCAAATATTTACAAAAATATGAGGTGTGTACTCACTTTTGTGAGATACTGTGAATGAAACGTTGTCTACAAAATGAAAGTATGTCGAATAAATTTTCAAGAGAGAATAACCTGAGCGCCGCTGAGTAATAAGCACTATTTACCAAGAGGTTAGAGAACACGGAGTAAGGACAGGCAGGATAAAGGATCTGTGCAAATTATCATATCTAGACCAAGTGAGCAGGCTGGCATTACACAAAAGGCTGTATTAATAATAATCTCTGATGCATGGCTCCTTTCTCAGGAATTATTACTTTTCAGACATCGGGATGGTCAATACTTGTATTTAGCAAAAATTGTGTGCTTTATGTCCCTCGAGAAGATTTAAATATCAAGAAATCCGCTTGAAAATCCTTACCTGGAGCCCTCTGGTCTCTTGCCTGGTTGCTCCTTTACAAAAATGACAGAATCCCCATCATGAGCTGTGAATGAAAAACCACAGAAGACAAATCAAACGGCCAATCTTTACTTGCTAAATAACATGTATACCCAGTTATACACGGTAGTTTTCACAATGCCTAGTCAATCGTCACAGTTTACTACAGACAACCGTAATAATAGGTTGACAGGCATTGTATATAGAGCTCTGTGCTCTCATGATTGCATTGCAGATGGCAATGATTAGCTCTATAGTCATGCTACATACACTGTCTCGTTGTTATGCGAGTGCGTTACGTTGGCAATCTAAACAGCTGTCTTACAAACAGAATGCATCGAATAGAAAAAAAAACTATAGTAGTCGACAATAGCAATACAGGATGGTTTTACGCTAAACATCACTGGCATGTGTTTCATCTAGAGCAGACATTTACTTTTTTTTTTACTTCTATGAAAGCCAAAAGTACCCGAGTGCACACCAGAAGATTGCGTGTCCTGAGAAGTAGTATCTTGAAGAGCCGCCGGTGAGGGCACAGACCGCTCGGCCAATGGCGTTTTCCTTGCGGCGTACTTGCCATCTGAATCAGGATCCCAGGACTGGGTTTCAGGCCCGTTGGAGAGCGCACAAGGGCTGTGCATTGCGCTCGAGGTCTGCGGACTAGGAGACAGGCTGGATAAACCGAGAGAGGACTCTCCCGCTCCAGAACCTGCTGGCGATGCGCAATGCAGCAACCTGCGACTCGATGTCAGGAAACTAGAACTGCAAAACCAGACTCCAGTAAATATTTACAGTACTGCTCAATTATGTAGTAATAACAGGGGGAAACGCTTAGCCACTCACAAATCCCGATGTGACCGGATCCCTGGGTTAGGAGTGCTGTCATTGAAGAAGGACGACTGGCCACCAGACACCATGGCTAGTAACTGCCTGTACACTTCCTTCTCCTCCTCACGTACTGACTGAAAATCAGAGAACGAGAGATTAGAACATAAACAGTAGACAGCGTTGCACACACGCAGCCACTTAGTTTTAGCATAACTAGATCAGAACGAGTCAGACCTCCTGTGCTGTGCAGTGAGTTCTGCCTCTCCAGTGACGGCTGGAGGAGCCAGAGGAAGGATTCTGCACTACTCGAATGGGAAAGGTTTTCTCATACACGCTGGTGTAAGATGCGTTCCCCGTGCTCGGCCCAGGAGACAAAAATCGACTGGAAAAAAAAGAAACCATAACCATCAGTTAAAGGATTACTCATTAGGTCCGCGTATGCCCGAACGTACACTGCATTAACAGATGCTAATTAGGAAAAGCTAAAACACTAGTTTTAACTACATTGTACTTCTAACTTTAAAAATATCGTACAACTAGGACATTCCTTCCAGAGCAAGGATTACTAAAGCAAAACAGTCTTCCAATAATTGCGCTCGTTTTGCATGATGCTCACGGTTTCATTCGGCACGTGTCACTGACTAAGATATGGTTTACCTTGATGTGGTTGCTCCACATTCTCTTTACTTTTGGACTTGTAGACTTGTAGAATACACCACGGAGCATCCAGCATTTGGTAAGCTCATTAGCAATACAACACGTACCTCGGTGATCTCTGCGCTCTGACGTAAAGAGGACGGCCGAGTCGCGGAGACGGGCAAGGCTTAGAGGTGCAGCTAGTGACGGTGTGGCCGTTGGTTTTGTGCGTCTCGTGGGGCGGAAGGCTTGCATGCACGTGCCGTTTGCTGGACTTCGATATGGTCACTGACTGCTCGGTTCGGAAAGAGTCTATAAGAAAAGAAACGATTCAAACCATTGCCAGAGAGAGAGAGAGAGAGAGAGAGAGAGAGAGAGAGAGAGAGAAACCGACGAGACGAGATTTGTTTGGTCACCTGATTTAACCATGGTCTTCCATTCAAAAGCTGTCGCGGGAGCAATAAATGTGTCCTTGTGCGTTTCGTGTCGTCTTTCAAACAACTGAGGGGAAAAACATGCCTAATTTAGAACAAACATGATTCTGAAATATATCTTTAAAATGTCACAAACAAATTACATTGAGAATGTAGAGCAGTAACTTTAGACCCAAGACCAACTACATTTAAACGCTGGAATTTCACATGACTGAAGCAGAATATAAAGTGCAAATATAAACTGCACCTTAGAAGGAAAACCCCATGATACACATGGATGAAGGGGAACGCCAGATTTTAAATCGATTTCTACACTTTTAATGATGCTTAACCTTCAATTTGTCCGTATTCCTTCTTTAGCTTACAATTTTCCAAGCACTTAATGCAAAGAGTACAACATTGTACCCAAATGATACACAAACATGCATAGCATAACCTGCACAACCTCTTTACTTTGAGTCTCAGTGTGGTGACTACGAACAGTGCATTACCTTGTTTTTAGTCCACACAGATCCTGATATATTAGCCGCATCAGATGAAAGCATTCGAGTTTGAGGTGGTCCAGGAGAGGCGGGTAGCATGTTCCTCAAGGTTGGACTGACACTGTCGCGCATCCACGAAGCAACACTGGAGCCGTGGGTCTTCATTCCTTCAGCAGCATTCTTCATTGTGTCCATAATATCTCCTAAAACACACAACCAATTGGTCTATGCATCAGTGTCTGGTTAAACATCATGAACAGCATGATGTAACGTAACGGCTTACCCATTCGAAACTTCTTCACAGCTCTGTCCTCTTCATGATTCATGCTATCCCCATCTTCAAAACTGGCCAAAAAAAAAAGAGAGAAGGTTTGTGCACATGTTACGTAATACTGGACAAAGACGGCCACGAGATGCTTTCAAGCAGTTAGGTTAAGGTTTGACTGTGACGCGCTAGACCACTTACGAGCACAGACACTTCCACTCAGGAAGGGCTGTTGATTACCTGATTAGTCGAATCACGAGTGTTGGGAGCAGGGAAAACAGAAAACGTGCCAATTCGTTCACAAGTCACCGTGTAACACCGAACCAGGGTTGGAAAATGGTGCACTAGACGCATACTTATGTCGAGGTGGTTAGTGAAGCAGACCGGACTGGACAGAACAAAAGTTCCGTCACACTGAGCTAGACCTTCCATACGACAGTCTGTACAGGAGTTCACTCGATTTTGTTTACACGTGTTTTTTTTTTCTAACACGGATTGGCGAAATCACAATGCCTTTCGCAGTGATGTTTGCCATCCTCACGCTCGATGCAGGTCAATCGAACCGGGCTTTGTCTGAACACGCGCTGTGATGCCGTCAAAGCGCCACCGCCCAAATCCGCGCACTTTTTTTTTTGTAAATGGAGGAGTACACGTGTACAATCACAGTAACCGACCGTACTGACTTAACACGGGTGCACACGGTGCCATTTTTAAACAGTCCTTCGTGACCGTTGCTTGTCAGACTGCACGACCTTGATCCGCGCTTGTGAGAAATGTCACACTGTACGGTCTCGGTGGTCATTAATATCGGACCGTACGACAGGCAGGACTCGAAAAACAGACGCGTGCGAGAAGACTCGTACAGCCACACTACAGGACTGCGCCCCAAATCATCTGACAACGCCGGAATTTAATCGGTGGAAAAACGCGATCGTGGCGGCCGTTAATCGGCTGTCGGCGAACAATCGATCAAAGACGACAGATTTCAACCTCGGATTTATAGGAGTCTCAAAATTTGTGACCCGAGCGAACCCCGATTTACACCCTGTTCACCAGCGGAAAGGGACGACCGCAGGACCGTATCCGGATCGTGGACCGTTCTCAATCAGCACAGCGTCTGTGACTCGGACGCGGTAGTATGTAGTGCCGGTCCAGGTCCAGGTCGATCAGACAAAGTAGGTGAGAACAACCACGGCGTGTTCTGGGGTCATTCTCTGCTGGTCCCTTTCCAGTGATGAAGGAGGTTTGATGAATGGCCTTTATAAACACAGTACAGTCAATAACCACAGTAAACGTACAGAAACCTGGACATCACCCGTGTTTAGAAACGTGTCTGATTGCCAATTTACAGACTGCACACGTCACTTCCGCCCACTTTTCAAGCTTCCCGCCTTAGTCACCAGCTCAAAAGCACATCGCTCCTAAATCCCCCAAGTAGAGATCAACCTGGAGTATGACCCCGACACTCTCACCTCTCGAACGGTCTTTTCCTCTGTGAACGAGCGTCTCGTCGAACTCGGACGGTGTCGGACGGCTCCGCAGCAGCCGGCACGCCGTCGCGAAGAGTTGCTATTCCACTCCCGAGCCATTCGTAGAATTTATTGAACATGCTGAAGCTCGTTCGAAGAAGAAGAAACTCCTCCAAGCCACACGGGGTCCGATCTTATAGGTTGAAACGTCTGTGAACTCGTGCGTTCGTGGAACTCCCGCCCGTCGCGCGCATGCTAGTAGCCAGAGTTACCCAATGCTAACTAGCTTTGTTAGCTGACTAGACTAATCCCCATTTCCAGTAAACGCACCTCGCGAGCGAGCTAGCTAGCTAACATAAGCCGAGCTTAACCTCTCGACTACCTACGCTGACTAGCGAGTTAGCTTACAATGCTAATACTAGCGAGAAGTGACGAACCGTCTGCCTCAACTACCTCCTAACAGTCTCCTGCGCGTGGCAGTATTTGTTGTTGTTGTTTTTTTTTGTTTTTTTTTTAACTGAGTCGAGGGCCGTAAGAAATACTGTGAATGGGGGGGGAACTTATTCCGCACGATAACCTCTCCCGCTTCTTCCTCATTTAAAACCACAACATGGCCGAAAGCCGCGTCTCAACATGACGCGTTCTCATTGGACCAACTGTGATGACGTAGGGCGCGCGCGTGTTCAGACCTCGCCCAATCAAATTGCGAAAGGCTGTGTTACGTCATTACCCCTCACTCTAAACGGTTCTTTAAAGGCGAGTCGGATAATCGTGTCTTTTCTCCAGCTTTGTGTTTGTGAGAGAGAGAGAGAGAGAGAGAGATATATATATATATATATATATATATATATATATATATATATATATATATATATATATATATATATATATATATATATATATATATATATATATATATATATAAAAAACTTTTAATGAAAAGTGAAAAATGGATGCAAGCTTCTTTCAACAATTGAAAATGGCAGTTTATTGTGAAGTACCAAATTACACAGACACCCATTTTCCTCTTTCCCCAGGTCTTAAAATACTGTAATTATGTATGTATTTCATTTAATTTTTCCACCCTTATTGTGGAATTAGTGTGCTTATTTACTTTTCTACCTGTGGCAACATTGTTCGTGATCGTATATCTCTACCTTTTATTATTTTTATTTTTTTTAAACAACAAAAAAACACACTTGGTGTCCTTCATGAAAGCACTGAAACCAAATCATTTCAGATTATAATAGTTTCTAGCACGTTGTTTAAATCAAACAGACCACTACACCAGGGATGTAGTAAGCGGTGGCTTCACGGTTAAGGCTCTGGGTTATTGATTGGAAGGTCTGGGGTTCAAGCCCCAGCACTGCTGAGCTGCCACTGTTGGGCCCTTGAGCAAGGTCCTTAACCCTCTCTGCTCCAGGGGGCGCTGTATCATGGCTGACCCTGCCCTCCGACCCCAACTTCCTGACAGGCGTATGCGAAGAAAAGAATTTCACTGTGCTCTACAGTAATATAATATAATGTTTATAATATGTGACCAATAAAGACTCATTATCATTAAAGTAAGCTATTAATTGTCAAGTCATTTGAGAACATACTACATTAGGCCATGGTATCTTGTAGTCTGGAAAAAAAAAGCCATATTATCTCGTGCAGGACAGAAAAAACATGGTTAACACCTTTCGTCCACAAGGCACTATGTATTGCATTCACATCTAGCGTACCAAGTTCTCCTACCAGAATGTTTCTGATGGGTGGAAAGAAACCAGGGATCCTGGAGGAAGCCCACACAGACATAGGGAGAATATGCAGAACTCCAGACAGATAGTAACCAAGTTCAGGATGGAACTAGAGACCCTGGAGCTGTGGTAATTCTTTCATTATATTTTGGAAACACTGGGTGCCAGTCCTCGTGTCTATGGGCAGTTTAGCATAGCCAGTTCACCTACCGGCATGGTTTTGGGAGCCGGGAGGAAACTCACATTGGCACAGCTTCCTTTTTTTGTGGCTTTCACCATTTTTCAGTGGTTTGCGGTCTTTATTTTGTCAAAAGATCCACTGCAAAGTCTTAGCACAGAGAAACTAAGATTTTGTGTATAGTAGATTGGGCTGCTTCCAGAAAGATTTTAAGCTTTTATATCTATCTATCTATCTATCTATCTATCTATCTATCTATCTATCTATCTATCTATCTATCTATCTATCTATCTATCTATCTATCTATCTATCTATCTATCTATCTATCTATCTATCTATCTATCTATCTATCTATCTATCTATCTATCTATCTATCTATCTATCTATCTATCTATCTATCTATCTATCTATCTATCTATCTATCTATCTATCGATATAAACATATATATATATTTATATGATATATATACAAAATTCTGTCTGAGTTTTTGCTGAAAGCATTTTGGTGATGATGACAAAATTATTTTCCATGTATACAGCAAAATTGTCTTTTGTAAGAGGAGAGTTTTAATTTCTCCAGGTGTTTGAGTAAAAAAAAAATTACCCAACGTGTGTAATGTTTATCCATCTTCTACCACTTACTCACGGGGAACCTGGAGCCTATCCCAGGAAGCATCGGGCACAAGGCGGGGTACACCCTGGACAGGGTGTCAGTCCATCACAGGGCACAATCACATACACACTCACATACCCATTCATACACTACGTACACTTTAGACACACCAATCAGCCTACCATGCATGTCTTTGTACTGGGGGAGGATACCGGAGTACCCGCAGCAAGGGGAGAACATGCAAGCCCCGACTCAGACCCTGGAGGTGTGAGGCTAACGTGCTAACCACTAAGCCACCATGTGCCCTGTATAATGTTTATTTAAAATATTAATTTAAGCCAATTCTTTCGGAAGGGTGCCAGTAATTCTGGAAGTGACTATAAAGTATATGTCATTATGCCATTATACTCCTATAATGTTGAATGTATTTTATATATGAACTATTAACAATATGATAAATAATAGAAATATCATAAACTGTTGTGTTAATAAGAAAGACTTCAATAAATCATACCTGTTTGAAGTTATTTATTTGTGTCTCAGAGATCAGGATTATATGCATGATGAACATTTCATTACATTATTTACATCACATTTCACAATTCGTCTGTTACTTTCTATCAAAAATAATCATTCCATCAAAACTACTTTTGTAATTTGTTTGAAACATTTCTAAGTCTATTTCTAAGTAAAAACCACGATGTATAGTCAAGATCCCTCACTACAGACTTATTTAAAAATACAAATAATAAAAAAAAAGCAGATTTTAGTCCACATAAAAATTTTACAATGCTGAGAAAGAATATCATAAATAAATAATTTCATGCTAATGAGTCCATTGCCAGTACTGACAGTGAGAATAAATCTGTAGAAAAAGCACTGCAGGCAAAACAGAAACATATTCACCAGTGAGCGAAAATGAAAGACTGCAAATCATGAGTTGAACACGCTTTAGAAAACATACATTAGCTTTGCATACAACCTACACAAAATTAATTTTTTTTTAATAGAAATGATGTATACACATGCTGTCGTGCACCTTGGGCCCTTTGTCAAGGGGGAAATACAGCTTCAGTCTAAAGATTCTCACCTAGTTACGATGGTTCTATACATGGAAGTGTTTATATATATATATATATATATATATATATATATATATATATATATATATATATATATATATATATATATATATATATATATATAAGAAATAATAACTATACTGGCACTGTATAAGTATGCATGTATCACTTTTCTTTTGTCACACATGCTTGTATTTAAATAGCATCTATCCTTCATAGCTATATGATACTTCAGATCTACAGGAAAAAGATATGGAACACACATTGGAGCAGGAGAGAAGCTTAGCTCAAGGATGAAACATTACAATAAAACTCTGAGAGGACATGATCATTCACACTAGAATTAGGGATTAAACAGAGATAAAAGGCTACAGGGAACACGGAGTCACCTCACGATGCAGTGTTGGGAAAGTATCTGCATCTTGTGAAGCTCACAGTGTTTCTTATTACGAAAAGTTCAAATACAACAGCAGCAATGGAGGCTTTAATGATCATAACTGATTGAGTATTTTATTTTTTTTATGCATTTGTTAAATATCCAGTTTCTGGACTATTCTTAGCTAGAACAGTTTATCAATTTATGAATACAATGTTCTCTGGTATAGTGGAGCAAATGGATAACCATTCATTGTTTCAGATTTGAGATTGTTTCTGCCGTACTCCTATTTTGCTTAAGAGAGTATTTAAAAAAACTTTTCTTTAATTTTTTTTTTATTTATTTAAATGGCTTACTTTTAACTTTGTGGTTTTGCAACAGTGCGTTCTTTAATATTTTATGACCTATTGATTAGCACTGTTGTGTCGTTTTAATGCAATATAAGTTAAATAAATTTTATAATTCCATTTGCATATACATTTTCATATTTCAGCCTAATTTTAAGGCCTTAAAAATACTTTACCTTTTTTTTTTATTACATAATTTATCTTATGCATCATTTTTACTCAAAGATAACATAAAAATAAAAAAAATGCAGCATAAATAAAACATTATTATTAATATTGTTATTATTATAATTAGTAGTAGTAGTAGTAGTAGTACCACTCACTCATTATTAGCTTTGCTATGGTAACTTTTGTACTTATGTATGTTTAAAGGCTGTTTATGTGGATCATTTTGGTTGAATGCCTTTGTGAATTTTTCAATGAAAGGGACTATGTGTTATCTGCACATACACAAACATGAAAGGACCCGAGTTTCAGCTTGATGGCCCATGGAATACCATCAGAAAACAAACCAGAAGGTTGACTAAAACTACATACCAGTTCTGCTAAGACCTTCTCCAATGTTTCCCTTCCTAATACATTTTAACGTTAGTGTAAATGCTAGTTTTAGAATTTGTGTTATATAATCATGCATTCTAAACGTTTCGGAACATAATACAGTAGCTGTTCCTGGTGAGTTTCTAAGCGAGCTCTGGATAAACAAGTTTTCTCTTCTAATCACACAAACAAACCACAGATCTGTTTGATAGAGATTAGCTTGAGAATCCCTGAGTATTATGAATTTCTAATGCAAAGCAATGAACAGTGCACACTGTGGTCCTCACAGGATGGCAAATCATTCCGAAGAACACCAGGGTGAGATGTAACTTCACATTGCATACAGTCCTGGAAATGCATTAATTAGGAGAGCCGACTTAAGCTCAGCTCACTCTCTCTGATTTCCAAAAATCTGGAGGAAAAAGGAGAAGATGTACACAATGTCCAGATAGATATTGAGTGTGGCAAAGACGTACTCCTCTGGGCTTATATTGTAGCGCTTTTTCCCGATCAGGAGCTGTGTGTCGAATGCCAGAAACTTGAAAGAAAATGACAGCACCATCAGCAATGTTAAATTTCACACACCCACACACAATTATTAAATATATATATATAAAAAAAATATATATATATATACACACACACACACACACTGTATATTTATTAATGAGCTACAGGTAGCGCCTTACCATGCTGAACAGTACTGCTCCCATCCCCGCAAACACAGCCTGCATCCAAGGAACCTACATGGTTAATAGTTTTTTAAAAGGAGCTGCAATAGTTCTGCAATCAGATAGTACATGATTCAGTATCATTCATGGTGTTCTTTTCTGTGGAAAATGGGTACTTACATGGCCAAAAGGAAGAATGAAAGCCAGGACCAGTCCACATATGAAGAATGAGCTGCACATGACAAACAGCACACCGTGACATGAGGTCACATCGATCTATAAAAAAGAAAGAAAATTTGACCAATCCCGCCGTCTCCCACAGTTATTACTTTTGTCTGCGCCTGCCCGTGTTCTTTGAATAGAAATGTCTTTGAAAAGACAGTGGATATTACAACCCCAGGTCGAAAAAATTTGGGACAGTATGGAAAAAAAAAAAAAACCCCAAACAAAGAGTCGTTTGAAAATTCAGTTCACCCAGGACTACACTGAAAACACATGATTAACACATTACTTGAAGTTTTACTTTGTGCATTTAATTTATTTTTTGAAAATATCCTCTCAAAAATGTTAAATCTGATGACTACAAAAAAAGTTGTGACACTCGACTGTTTACCTCTGTGTAACATCACTTTTTATTTTAATAACACTTATTAAGAGTTTGAGCGCTGACTGAAGACACCAGTTGGTTTAGTTTAACAAGTGGAATTTCCCCCCATTCAGACATTATGCATTTCTTCAGCTGTGCAAGTGTACGGGACCTTCGTTGCGGTATTTTGTGCTTCATAATGCACAACACGTTCTCAACGGGAGACGGGTCAGGACTGCAGGCAGGCCATATCTCTGCTTATGCAACCATGCACTTGTAATCCAGGCAGAATGTGGTATGGCGTTGTCCTGCTCTGGATGGCAGCATATGCTGCTCCAAAATGTGTACATACCTGACAAATGTTTACCAAAGTATTCCCGAGCTTAAATCAGGAGATCCATTACAGACTCATGATGGTTTTTAAGACAGTGACGTCTGAGGGATTGGAGATCACGTGCGTTCAGAAATGGTTTTCGGCCTCGTCCTTTACGCACAGAGATTTCGCCGGATTCCTTGAAACTTTCAATTATTTTGTACACTGTAGAAGGTGAAATGCCCAAAATCCTACCGATTTGTCGTTGGGGAATGTTGTTCTCAAAGTGTTGGATTATTTGGGTGAGCCTTGACCCATCCTTGCTCTTGAAGGACTAGGCCTTTTTTGGAGGCTCCTTATATACTACAATTAGACGATTGCCTCATCTGTTTCACATCACCTTCTGATTTCAACTTGTCACATCGCTATTAGTCCTAAATTGCCCCTGTCCCAACTCTTGGAACATGTTGCAAGTCGAGCACCCAATACACAAATATGTTAATGAGCGTGGACTTTATTTGTCCCACAAGCTTTATATGTGGCCGATTAGTCCCTCCCACACAAGAATAAAAACCGCCTCTGACTTCTTCTTGGGTCCTTTGACATACCAGTCCAGATGCATATCTCTATTACCAGTTAAACAACCCCAACAGCATGTTCAGTGTCAAATGAAACTTGTCAGTGAAGTATATTTGAACAGACGAACATTAATGAGAGACATACAGTGTTTCTGTGAATGATCTTGTACTCACCTTTGTCTGAAAGCTAAAAACCGTGACACTGAGACAGACCAGGACTGTAATACCCAAACAGATCATCACAGACTTGGTATTGTAGTAACTGTTGGGGAAAAAATAGATGGAAGCCAGGGGAACAATGTGCATCAACGTGTGAGAATGTGAGACATTTGAGGCCAAGTGTCATGTCAAGTCCTGTCATGACGTTAATAGAGACAGAAATGTTTGCCCATTTGAAGCCCTTAAGTATGTTACCTGGAAAATACAACAACCCCAAAACAAAAATGCATGCTATACAAACAGAATCACAAACACACAAGGACATACGATTGGATACTGTACCTGGACAACATTCCCGTCATATATGAAAGAGACAGAGTCTGGAATGGGAGAAATTACAATGAATGCTGGCACAATGAATTTCCAGTACTACACAGGAAATCCCCTACCTTAGACTTCCATAGGTTTATCCGTCAATGATTGTACAGCCTAAGCTATTCTCAAAGAGAAACCTATATAATATGGAGATATGATACTGTATTGTGTCAGTATGTTTTCTATATAATGATTATCTTCAATAGATTGGAGGAAGACTCACAAAGATGGCCAAGAGAATCAGGTTCCATGGAAACCGCCTCCTATACAGATAGAAAGAGAGTTGTATCACAGCGGACCTGTTTATTAATTAAAGCACTATAATAAGACTCATTTGTATGCTAAATGTACCAAGTGTATAATCTGAGCGGTCAGAGTTACAGTCAGAATCTCACCTCGGTCCAGCACAGCAGGACAGCGTTATGTAGGTTACCGCGAACACTGCGCTGCAGGTGAGAATAAAACATAGTCATTCAGCAATATACTATCCGAATCATCGATTAAACTTCTTTGCACCATTTATGACTTACTATGCTGCCCAGTACCATCCAGGATTAGCCTGAATATAGTCCTTTATCGGCTCACTGAGAAAGAAAAGAATGTACACATTAAAACCACAGTGACTTGTGAAAGTATTCACCCCTCCCCCCTTGAATTTTTCCATATTTTGTAGTGTTAGAACCTGGAACTGATATGGATATAATCAAGATTTTTACCATTTGATTTACACAAAACGTGTCAATGCTAAATATATATTTTTCTTGTGACCCCCTGGGTCAATACTTTGTAGTCATGGTCAACCACTTTTGGCTGCAGTCGCAGCTGCAAGTCTTCCCAGATACAGTATGCCTCTTGGAAAAATGGCTAAAGCTAGGTCAGATTGAATGGAGATGGCGATTTTCATGTCATCCCTCGTATTAGCCCTTTAACGTTCTTGGTTTTGAACCACTGCAGTGTAGCTTTGGCTTTCTGTTGGAAGGTGAATATCCCTTGAATGTCTCTTGAAAGCTGGAAAAGGTTTTATTCTTGAATCACCCTGTATTTGGCTTCGTCCATCTTGCCCTCTGATCTGTTTCCCCAGTCCCTGCTGATTAATAATATCCCCACAACACAATACTACTACCACCATGCTTCACAGTGGGGTGAACATGGTGTTCTCTGGGTGATGAGCATTATGGGTTTCCATCAAACAAAGCGCTTTGTGCCAATGCCAAAAAGATGCATTTTTTCCTCATCAGACCAGAGAACCCTTTCTCAACATGTCTGCTAAGTCACCAGCATGTCATCTGATAAACTCTTATGAGTTTATTCTCTTTCATTAAACTGGCCTTTATGGATCTCTTCAGCTACTGATTCCTGGCCTATTGGTTGCTTCTCTGACTAATGCCCTCCTTACCACTGCGGTCACTGACTTTTGCTGGACGAGCTACTCTTCTTGGAGTCTTGGCTGTGCCATATTGTTTTTAACATTTTTTAACAATCAACGTGTATAATCTCTTTTCGAATTACACCCATGAAACACCATGAAGAAAATCCGGTTTCTTTTGAAACAGAGCTGCTAACACGTGTAACACACTCACCAGAAAATGAAGATAGACACAATGGCCAGGGTGACAGACAGCTGGAGTGCCAGGATGGCATAGACCTGCACATATACATCAATATCAGGAAACTAGTACATTCAAATATAAATCAATAACAATCTAAACATATGATTTGTTTGTTTTCAAGACTCTTTCATTTATTTAATTTTTTTTTTTAATTACCTTCCGTATAAATGTCCGGCGTATGTTCAGGTCATCCCAGCAGTACTCTATGAACATTTCTCCCTCAGGATAAGTTCCACTGTAACTAGGGCTTCCACCTTAAACATCACATTTGGTGTTAATAAGACTTTTATTTTTGTGACCTACTCAGTTGCCTACTAATAATGACTCAGGATGCTTTAGTCTGAAATAACATTGACAACTAATAAAGTGTAATGGACTTCAATATTTTTACAGACGTTCCCTAAGCAAGGGGAAATCGTCTATGTTAGCATGTTAGAAACGGTACTGCTGCAGATACTATATAGCAGTCTGTTTGGTTGCAGCATCACAAAGGCTCTCGCTGTTGATAAATTGAAGAAACCTGACAAACAAACAAGTATTTTATTGTATAGTATTTTATTGCTCAATGTGATGTGTGTGTGAGTGTGTGCATACATGGAGCACTGTGATTGACATTCGGCATCCCAGCCAGAGCGTATTCTGTGATTGGCTCCAGATCCACTCGAGCTTGACTTTTTTTGACACATTCCTCCACAGGATTGGTGTTATTTAATAGGGCATGCGTTTCTTATGTGATCACAAATTACTCACGTGTTTACTTGAGTCCACGTGTGCAATTTCAGAGCATAATATGCTGAAATGTACGTTTTCCCACTTGATTGGATGTTACTCACGTCATAAAATCACATGTAAGGTGCAGTTACTGGAAATGAATGAATGAATGTTGTTCCTGTATCCAGTTATCAACCACCAACCATCAACAATTTTTCCAGTAGTAGATGGTCAAAGAAATTGCATTAGACTGTACTGCCCTCTACAGTCATGTTTACAAACTTCACCTGAGGTAATATTAAAATAATGAGACCTCTTGTCCAGTGATGTTTCAGAACACATCCCTAGTCTTGATGCAAGAAATGTATGTTAAACAATTACCCTGATGAAAAAAAATCAACCTCATAGAATTTGTAATGGCTTTAATGGGAATTGGATTGGTTTGAACGGAAACTGTAATGGTCCCTGTGGGTCTCTACTGGTATTTGTTGCAATCTACTGGTGGCCTGTTATGACTAGGACCAAAATTGGTAATAGTATTGGTTTTAATGGTTAGCTGATGGTTTGTAATGTTATTTGTAGTGGAAACCATTAGAACTTCTGTGATGGTTTCAATTTTTTTTTCTCTCCAGCAGGGTAGAACTGTTTCACTGCGAATTGTTGTTTCCATCCATCCATCCATCCATCCATCCATCTTCTACACCGCTTATCCTTTTCAGGGTCACGGGAAAACCTGGAGCCTATCCCAGGGAGCATCGGGCACATGGTGACGTACACCGTAGACAGGGTGCCAATATATTGTTGTTTCTTTCTGCTAAATCTGTACGAATTTCCATTTAACATATGTGATTTAAAACGTGAGCCACAAGGGGACAGAATAGGGCGACACCATACAGTGTGAGGGAGAAGAAATGTTGTGAAATTACCTGCAGTCGCCTCATCATAGCTTGGAGGTGGAGGAGGCAGTGGTGTGCCTTCATTCGACTTGTTTACCACTGTAAGCTGTAAATAAGCACATACAGGGCTATTTATGAATCCAGGAAGAAGGATGCAAACGAACTTCAAACACCTGTTCGTGTAATGTCTTATTCAGATAACAATATGAAACAATACATGTATTTTAAATTCAAATGCTTCAAATAAAGCAATGACACAGGCTTGTGCGTAAGCTCTCATAGTGTGTTATGTATGTTTGTCAGTCAACATTATGGTCAGAGGCATAATTATTTGATGTACTTAAAATGATCAGTGGTAATAAAGTCTAATATGGACTAAGGGATAAGGAGGTTATTATTACTATTATTATTATTATTACACCTGTATTATTTTCAAAGATATGAAACACTTCATTGAGTGTTAGCTGTAAATTCCAGGCTGTTTAAAGTAAGTTTTAATATTTAGACTTGGGTTAAAATGAGGCAGTCGGACAGAATTGGGTACAAAACCCAAAACGTGACACTGCTCTTTTATTTTTTTTTTAGTCTCTGTGGACTTCAAACCCTGTGCTTACCAGTGAAGGCAAAGATGAAAACAAACCCAGATGGAGCAATTTATCACCATTGAAACCCCCAGTCATCTAAACCCCTAGTTAAATAATTTAATTGAACATGCGCACCTAAGCTCCACAAGGATCTTACCTTGCCTTGAGTCATGATAAACGTCTATTTAAATCAATCGTCCAGTGTGTGGTACAGTTCTTCTGTATTTATTCACTCTTCCTCTTGTGTCTTTTCCGCAGACTCGTTGCCAATAAAGAGATGCTCGTCTCGGTCTGTTTAGATGAAGCGTCTTGCACTGCTGTAATTGTGTAATCCTGCACAGCAGCTCTATTAATCATACTGATCCCCCTCCCTTCCTGCAAAAGGCACATTCTAGCAGCATCCAGCACTAAAGCGCAATCTACACAGGCCTGGACTAAACCAAACCTCTTAAAAAACAGGGGTGATCCCCCCCCCTCCCCCTTTAACATGCACTCAGTTCTGAATCGCCGAAACAGCCTTGGTCTAGAGAGATCTGGAACGATCACGCAGCAGTGAGAGAGAACGTGAAGAGGTTTGGGTTGAAAGCCCAGAATTTTTGTTCTTACTGGAATCTTTTTACTATGTCTTTTGATGTTCAAGTTTATCTGACTTGGACAATGTGACAAACCAATGTCTTAATTGTACTTTTTTGACATGTGTTGTGACAATACAGTAGACCATTACGGTGCTGCTGAGGTGGCATGGCGCAAATTAATGAACTGAGGCCACGATATTTCAAGAATATGATCTAATGAATTATTATGTTGTGGACAAAAATTGTGGAACTTAAACCCACAACTTAATATGTTCCGGGAACGTTCTACTTCAAAAGTGGCCTCCAAATACCAAATACAGGTGCATCTCAGAAAAAAAAAAAAGTGAATATCGTGGAAATTTTTTTATATTCTATTATTATTATTCTAATATTTTGAGATGCTGGGTTTTTGTTGTAAGCTGTAAGCCATAATAATCAAGATGAAAACAACAAAAAGGCATGAAATATTTCACTTTATGTGTAATGAATCTAGAATATATGGCAGCTCCACTTTGTGAATGAAAATATGGAAGAAAATAATATTCAAAATGTTTTGAGATGCACCTGTAGATTTGAATAAACTGGCCTCAATATACAGTATTAAGTCACCGTCATACCTTTCCCCCTCATTTTCTCCCCAAGACCCAGCTGTCCCCTATCATACGATGACAACTAACCGAGGAGAACGAAGGCGATCACATCACATGCTTCCAAATGAAGTCAGCGAACCACATCTGCTCACACTGCTGCTAGTGCCGCATGCGCTTCGAGGCAGCGCAATGCACTTTGTGGAAAGAGCTCTCTACCCTCTTCCGCATACACAAGCTCACAGATGCCCGTGATTGGCTAGAGTCACTATGACTTACAGGGAAGAGACAGTAATGCCACCCCTCCCATCCCATCCCATCCCATCCCATCCCATCCAAACAGAATGGCCAATTTTGCTCCCTTATCTCCTATTTTGATAAACTACTAAAGGGCTAAGAGTAATCTTCTTAACAAGCCAATTTTAATAATATTCTAGAAGGTCTAATAACCAGATACTAGAACTACAGGTGCAGTGCAGCTGACACGACATCATCATTTAATGACATCTTTAAAAGTGTGAAACTGTGATATTGGGATTGTGATATTGGGCTTATCATACCAATTTCACCATTGGTTTAGAAGAAAATATGATGCATCTCATTAAATGCAGTCCACACAATGCATTCGTAAGATACATATAGTGTAAAATAAATATATTTAAAAAAAATTTAATTCTATATAAACACAGACATTCACATGATAAAATGTTTTTCGTTTCTAGAGGAAGGAAAGGACACAAACACTGCTCTAGGCCACAAAATCATAAGATCTTTAATACAGAATTTATATGGTAATGTAATTCAGTCAGGTCCCCAATATGTCATCATAAATCACTCAATGGCTAATTTTAATGCATCTAAAAGTGCAACCCCTTAAAATCCCAGGAACATATCTAATTCCTCATCTCTCACTCATCGATCGATCCTTTATCTATAACTGCACAATTCCTAGTGACCGAATCATACAGTTTAGAATAAATGCCGGTAACTAGGACTTTAACGGCTTCATCAAGACAAGCCACGTTTGTGAGGTCCGAGTCAAGTTGAAACGGACAAACAAAAGGTCAGAAAGTGTCATAATAATATGACATGTAACGCAAGGATTCAGTTGAGGTTTCAAAACTATAAATCGCACAACATGCAATAAGAAAACCTGCATTACAGTCAGAGGTCATTTTATGATGAGATGCATTTGAAAACATCAATAATGCAGGACAAGGCTAAATAATACTCAGCCAATAACCATAACTAACCGAGTAGTACAAATGATCTTAAGGGCAAACACTCACACAAAAAAAGCATGTTATGTTATAGCAATGACGTAAGTTGGCGATATTTACAGTGCATCCCAAACTCATAGATAAGTCATGGGAGAAAAGCAAAAATCACTATTGTAGCTACTTATTCTGTTAGGTAGTTATTAGTATAATGAAATAATATAAATAGATAGTGTTCTATATAAATCGATGCACTCAGCAAAACTTGACAGAGAGCCACTAAATGACATTAAGAATGGAATAAAAACAACAGAGTACACCGTTATGGGAAAATAATCAGTGATGTAGTTGATTATACAAGCTTGAATTTAATTATTTCCCTGCAACACCAAGCCTTATATCAGATTGTTCGTTGATCAAAACAATCCTTCATTGATCAAAGAACATATGGTACGTTTTTATTATTATTTTTTTAGTTGAATTGAATATTTCTCTTGCTTGAAATCAATTAAAAACAAACAAACAAAAAAAAACTAATAATAATAATAATAATTAAAAATAAAGATACAGCTTGTCATTTTACCAAGAAACCACACGGAATAATTTTCTCTTCTGTTTTGGAAAACATAAAAGTTACAGCATTACCTCAGACGGTTCCAGAAAGCGCGGACACTGGAGACTTCTTACACAAAACTTCACCATAGCAGCAACTATTCACGTTTATTCCGTCGTACAAGTCCCTGAATTAGCTGTTGCTATAGAAACGATAACGTATTAAAATGAGCGCATTGATCTAGACGTGGAATTTACCTTGCAGTCTGAAAATTAACATACATTAACATGTTCTGACCAATCAGAATCAAGAATTCAACAGTGCTGTGGTATTTTATATTTATATATATATATATATATATATCTCACCTCAAACTTTCTCAAAAAAAATTTTTATATCCTGGAAAAATTCATTTTTTCTGTATTTTCATTCAAAAAGTGGAAATTTCATATATTCTATATTAATTACACAGTCAAAAATTTCAAGCCTTTTTTTGTTTTAATCTTGATTTCAGCTTACAGCTCATGGAAATAAAAAATCCAGTAGCTCAAAATATTCGAATACAGAATTTATAAGACAGGAATGTTGAACTTGTGAAAAGGATGATAATTTATACACTGGTACTCGGTCGGGGCTTTAATCCTTTTGCAGGATTTAGTGCATGAATGCGGCGTGGCGTGGAGGAGATCAGTCTGAGGCACTGCTGAGGTGTTCTGGAAGTCCAGGTTGCTTTGATAGCGGTCTTCAGCTCGTCTGTATTGTCGGGTCTGATGTTTCTCAGAGATTCTCTATGGGGTTCGGGTCAGTCCATGGTCAGAAACCAGTACTAATAGTTTTGGCACTGTGGGCAGGTGCAGAGCCCTTCTGGAAAAGGAAAGCAGCATCTCCATAAAGCTCGTCAGCAGATGGAAGCATGAAGTTCTCCAAAATCTCCTTATAGACGCTGCATCGACTCCTGACTTGGCACCTCAAATCATCGCTGACTGTGGAAACTTCACACTGCACTTCAAACAACTTGGATTCTGTTCCTCTACACTCTTCCTGTAGACTCTGGAAAATTGATTTCCAAATGAAATAATAAATTTACTTTTCATCTTCCCCGTGACCGTGGAACCAGACTGAGAGATTAAAGGCTCAGGAAACCTTTGCAGGTGTTTTGAGTTAATCAGCTGATGAGAGCTCTTCTCCTCAGGTAGAAATTTCTATATTATAAATTCTTTATTCTAATATTTTGAGAAACTGGATTTTTGATTTCCATGAGCTATAAGCTGTAATTAAGATTAAATAAATAAATAAACAAACAAACAAACAAACAAGGCCTGAAATATTTCACTTTTTGTGTAATAAATCTAGAATATATTAAAGTTCAACTTTTTGAATTAAATTACGGAAAAAACTTTTCCACAAGATAATTTTTTTTTTAGATGTACCTGTAGATAACATTTTAAAACATAGATAAACTAACTTTAAACTTTCACTACAGTCTACTAAAACTTTAAATCTCTGCTGCCAGTGCATTATGGGTAACGCACACAGTAGCTCAGCTACAGGCACTACACAACATGAGCATTTATTAGCAACAGGTTTTACTAGAACTTATACTGAGTGTTACGGATTTTATTATTTTTTTTTAAACTGAAGCACCAATAAGAAAACTAGACATTGTAGCATTTGGGACACATGCTTAAAGCACTGACTGTATGCAAACTTAAGTAAAGTTGCACACTGAGGAGATTTCATGAATCCCTCCATCAGAAGCCACTTATTTTAAAAGGCAACATTAAGCTTTACACTCTCCAATTACAGAGTCAGTTTTGGAACACCAGCTGCCAACCACCTCCATGAGTCAAGCACACAAATCCCTTGGTCACAAAACGACCTTTTAATAGGACGGACAATACATGTAGCAGACCTGCAAATAACCCTGGTCAAAAGGTTGGAGTCATAGCTTTCCATGCCAGTTTGTTCCACCGCAATATTTCAAGTTAAACTCTTCAAGTTAGTTATGTTTACGGTCAGTCTGGTGAGGAGGGAGTCCCGGTGAAAAAGGGTTCAGGTACCAAACCTTATAGGTCATGTACCAGCCCGACACACCAAGCAAAGTGCCCAGAAACTTCTGGAGCGTGTCGTGGAAGTACACCGAGGTGCAGGCGAACATCCAAACCCAGAGAACTGCAATTGCATTGAGTGCAAGGTACAGGGCATCAAGGACGATGGTTCTGTTTTGGTAGTGTTGCACAAGGTATAGCATCGGAACCATTTCTTCCACAATAATTAGTGTCGAGTAAGATAATATGAAGGAGTGGCCGGATATGTCAAAACATTCCCAATAGTGGCCGGCGTTTCTGCACTCGGCCTTCGTGTCGAAACCCTCCAGGATCTCTGCCACTCTGTCGGACTTGTAGCACACCCCCGTGACATCTTCAACGTAGAAGAAGATCTCAGTGCAGGAGTACCAAACGGCTGTGGCTACCACCAGAGACGTGAGGCGTTTCGACACGAGGATGAAGTCTCTGCCGTAGGAGTTGGACAGGAATATAAACGGTAGCAACAGGACCAGGTTCCATCCCCATGAGAATTTTACAAAGTACCTGAAAGGAAGACAAACAAACAAACGAATAAACAAATCAACAGAGGATTTCTTAAACGATCATCTGAAAACGACCTACCAAGGGTTTGGCGAGATAGATTCCATAATTAACCGAGTACCTGTATAGACTACACTCTATTAATTTGGTGGTTAAATGTGCCTCCAGGAAATATTCCTTCATGTAAAACCGCTTTGATATGCAAATGATCCAGACGAAACCACGAATATGCAAATTATCCGCATGACGTCATACGCGTCCCCCTGAAAGAGTTGAAAACGCTGGGCTACATGACACTAGCTAGCCAATTAGCATTACGTAGACATGGGTAAATAGGGCCATGGTGAAGTTTTAAGAGGTGTAGTCGGTCACTGAACTAGCATCAGTAGCGAAACAGTAGATGAACTAGGTCACCACGTGACGTAACCGGGTGAGAGGTCGGTCCTTACACGTTCAGAACGTTTCCACTGCTGCTGAAGGAGGAGCTCGGCACAACCGCCAACTCTTTCAATAACGACCCTCCGAGTGAAAGAGCAAAGAAAAACAACGGCAAATATTTCCGGCCAAATCGGATGTTAAACTCCAGAACAGGAAGCGATTTCTCCACGACGCCGCTTAAGGGAGACATTGTGTCCGAACAGAGTAAGAGACTTCACACCAGCGTCAAGATCACGAACCGGTTATTTCCGGGTTCGCCAGAAGGGCGGGGCGACCACGGAGTACCGCCCACTTTTAAAGTGACCGACACACAAATTTGGCGTTGCACTCACTTTTAAATAATGCCATACAAACGTGTCCGGGAAAGAGAATAGACAACTGAAAATGGAAAGTACAGTTGTCGTCAACAGAAGGAAGGAATATTATAGATTGGAAGACAAGAGTATATCATAGGATTTGAGAACAATATGAGGAAACCAGCTCCATACTTCACCATTGAGCAGTGGTGAACTTCTCGTACCCAGAGCCCCCATTTAACTGTGAAATAAATTCAACAGATCCATTCAATATGGACTTGTATCATAGATATTATTCAAATTTGAGCTTTCTGGTCCTGAACTTTCCCACTGATAGGACATATTAGGTCTGACGTGACTTTGGTGCGTAGAACCCTAAATATAAGCCTGCTGAAAAAACATCCATCCATCTTCTATATCACTTATTCCTTCCTCAGGATCACGGGGAACCTGGAGCCTATCCCAGGGAGCATCGGGCACAAGGCGGGGTACACCCTGGACAGGGTGCCAGTCTGTCTCCGGGCACAATCACATACACACTCACACACCCATTCATACACTACGGACACTTTAGAGACGCCAATCAGCCTACCATGCATGTCTTTGGACTGGGGGAGGAAACCCTCTCAGCACGGGGAGAACATGTAAACTCTGCACACACAGGGCAATAAATTACCAGTAGAGACCAACAAGTGTCATTATGGCCATTAAAACCAGTATCCATTCAAACCAATAGAATTCACATTAAAACCATTAAAACCCATTACAAATTCTACGAGGGTTTCTCTTGTTGTGAGACATGCAAGATCCTGTTATCACGAACATTAAAAGAAATATGAACAGTCATTCCCTCACCAACCTCTACTATTATCTCTCGTGAAGGTGTAATAAGACAAAATAAATAAATAAATAAATAAATAAAATAAACCATACAGATTGTTCTATTGTAGAAAAACTGTAAGGTGCAAATACCTCTGTCCTGAAGACTTTCTGTGGTGGAAAACTTACTGACTGATACAGAGCACTGACAATGGAGACTCCTTCCACAAATGAATAATACATTTCTGTTCACCACATCAGTGATTGTATTTTTTTTTTGTTATTGAATAGCACCACTTTTTAATACAATTATTATTAGCCTTCGATTGTTTTGAAGTGTCCATCGTGCATGTCCCTAGCTGTTACTACAGAAGTGATGACATATTAGAATAAGCGCATTTATACTGTATAAACCCATAAACACATTTTGACCAATCAGATTTGAGCATTCAAAAGCTCTGTGGTATAAAGTTAAATAATGTTAACTGCTTCTTACAAAGAGTGGCTTGCAAATAGGAAAGCAAAATAAATAAAAAAAAATAATTAATGTATTTAACTTTTATATTGTGCATTATTATTATTATTATTATTATTATTATTATTATTACTATTATTCATTAGTATCTTTAGTGTAGTTTGGAAGCAGTTGAGCTATTTTAAATCATAACTGTCTTATCTTGACAATTGCAAAGTACCTTCCCCAAGACTGTAATATCCAGTAGAGGGCAGTATAATCAATGCAAGGTGGGACATCCAACTAGCAAAAATGTGTCCAGGGTCTACTAAAAGGTCCTCTGTAAGTGAAAAGAGTTATAAAGTAAGGTAGTGAGCCATTCTATGGAAAAATATCAGAAGTATTTCTACTGAAATCTGTTTGGACCTTTTCTCCCTTTGAAATGATTTTACGCACTAACCCTAAATAAAATCATGCTGGATGATATTTTCAGAAGTCTGTCTCCGCCGAGAGTGCAAGCACGCTTCGCCCTCAGTGCACTCTGGCTTGGCGAGAACGTGGACTATGATTCCCTGAACACATCTCACATTTGGCTTCACTGTCTCTCCATTCCACTTTCCAGCATCGTGCCAGATGGTGCTGTCTGAAGTACCGGTATTTTCACAGGAGATGGCCATGAATTTCCACTGTTGTCTAGCTGTGAGTATACTTTGGATGTGGTGTAGGTGCACAGGGTGCATTTGGATCTTCTTTTTACCCTTCTTTTTTTAATGTAAGTTTGTGTTGTTTGGACACTTGCCAAGTCTATCAAAAGAAAAAGAATGCTGCATGGTGGTACTGTAAAATGAGGACATCCAAAGCATGTTTGAAAGGCACTGCTGCTAGATCCTGTATATATTGCAGTGCGCATCTGCGTCAGCTGCCTTTCTTCATAGATGAGTTTAAAACACAGAACTGGGGTTTTGAAGATTTTAGCACTGTACAGTTGTTGTAGTCTAATGGTCCTTTTTTTTTCAAAAAAAAAAACAAACAAAAAAAAAAACAATAACACATTTGTCTTTCTGGATCTGAGAGAAAGGATTGTATATGTTTTTGTTGGACCATTGTGAATCTGTGTGGTTTTTGTCCTGGTTCAAAGTGTCCTCTTATTGTAAGTATAATAGGTGCATGTTCGCTTAGTGGAAAATGGGTTTGTCCCACACCTCCATGGTTAGGGATTCGTATCCCGCCTCCACGTGTGCGTGGAGCTTGCATATTCTCCCTGTGCTCTGTGCTCCGTTTTCCTCGCCCAGTCCAACCACAAGTGTTATAGGCTGATTGGCATTTCCAAATTGTCTGTAATGTGTGCCCTGTGTAGATTGTACCAACTAATCACAGGGTGTCCCACAGCTTGTGCCCCAAGTGCCCTATAGGTTCCAGACTCCCCCATAATCGTGTGTAGGATAAGCAGTATGGAAAATGGATGGATGGATGTATTTGAAATGACAGTGACAATAAAAAAGTAATATATTAATAATATTATATATATATATATATATATATATATATATATATATATATAAAGCAATAATATAAAGCAATATATTATAAAAAAGGTTGGTCAGAAGATTGAACCCTTTCTGTACTCTCTGTAATTGGTTGAGGGTAGTTAAGACTTCAGTAACCCCATGTAGTGATTTTCCCAGCATATTTTTGAAGTCACCTTTGTGTAGCGTGAATTGCAGAATTATTGGCACCCTTTCAGAGAATGTGCAAAAATAATTGTGTGAAATAAAGACTACACAACACACAATGAACACGAATATGAATACATTATTCGAGTTGAACTGAACATTTGCTCTAAATGAATACGAATACAGATACAAATACGAGGTGCACTATTTAGTTTTTGATCGTTTGTTGAAAGCTTGCCTTAACGTGTCACGTTGAGACTAGGTTTGTGCATTAGAACTGAGACCCCACAGGACAAAACAAACAAGTTGCACGAGCATAAGGTTTATACTTTTATGTCGAGCTTTAAAAGGCTTGATTATGAACCTAAGGTTGCCAGATTTCAGCTAAATTCTCATTGAAACTTGCTCAAACATTTTGGACATTGGACAATGGAGATGCAATTTTCTTTTTATTCACAGTGTTTGTGTGTGAAACAAGTTAACAGTGGTGCGCACGCATTTCTGCTTCACTTATAGAGCTCAAACAGACCACACACTGTCAACACATCAGCTTATCTCTGCCGGGGTCACCAAAAAAAGAATCATTTACTGAATTACAAAATGTTTATGTTTATTGCATGTTTCTCATCACTTATTTCATGTTTCTTATCCCTTAAATGATCATTTTCCATCAAACGCTGCTTACGGTACCCTACTGTGACTAGCAACACCAGCTTTGTAGTAGATTCCGATGTCTAATGAACTTTTCGGCTCGCTGATTTGGGAACGATATTGTTGTTTGTAAAACATAGTTAGATAGCTTATTCAGTCACATTAGATAGAAATAGTTCCACAAGGGATCTGGTTTAGAAATTGAATAAAGTTATGTTCTGCAAAAATGCAATTTGTTGTTCATTTGATTTCCCCAACTGTTTTCCAATGTTTCTGGGACTTAGACCACACCTACTTCCGAGGTAAATCTGAATACAAATATAGATATGAATATTTGGAGCACTAAACAAATACAGATATAGATTGTGGTATTGTGTTACACCCCTATTACCAACATACATTGCCTTTCCTTTAACAAATAATACATCATTTCATTCATTTTTTGAATGAAAAATGGAGCTGCTTTATCCTGGTCAGGGTCACGGTGGATCCAGGAACACCCTAGAGCACAGGTCAGTGGTGGCTCAACCATTAAGGCTCTGGCTTACTGACCAGAATGTCAGGGATCAAACCCAGCACTGCGAAGCTTCCACTGTTGGGCCCTTGAGCAAGGCCCTTAACACTGTCTGTTTCGGGCGTGCTATATCATGGCTGACCGTGCGCGCTGACTCCAGCTTCCTAACAAGATGGGATATGTTGAAAACGAAAGTGAATGTGCTGTAATGTATATGTGACAAATAAAGGCTTCTTCTTCTGAGATATTAGTCCATCGCAGGGCTCTTGTCACAAACTCCCCATAAGCTGGCGCCGCGACGTGCTCGGAAGGCCGCAGTGCAGGCGTGCACGAGCCAGAGGCATGAGTGATCAGCGAGCGCACACTTTTTGAGTGTGGACAACTGGGACTTTGTTTACTATAGACACGTACATTTGTTTTGGTTTCTGTTCTGTCTCCTCCCTGTTTAGTCATTGGTTGTTTTCCGAAGGTGTGTCTACATTGGTTTCAGCTGTCTGTAATTACCCATGATTATGTTTGTGATTTAAACCCCTCGTGTCTCTGTGGAAATCACGCAGTATTATGTTTACCTTCGTTCGAAGCAGTTTTCTCATTTTCATGTTTATGACCTTGTTTTCGTTTGAAGAAAGTCTTTGATCTGCACTTGCTAACGCCTCAATTACGATCCGTGACAGCTCTATACACACTAACGAATACATATACAGACATGTTTTTGAGAGAACCCGGAGTAAACCTATGCAGACATGAGGAGAACATTAGAAACTCTGAAAAGACAGTAACCGGAGTTCAGAATTGAACCAGGGACCCCAGGATGAGCATTCTATCTGTAGAGGAGGCTTCCATATCTACAGTGCTGTGATTTATTTTATTTTTGTGTATATCTCATACTAAATTGTGTCAGAAATGAAAACAAAATCTTAGGTAAAACAAAGGCAAACTGAAAAGTAAAGACGAAATACAGTATTTAAATGATAATGAATGAACTGCATTCATAATGGGGGTTCAGCTGGACAAGATGCAACCAGGCCTGATTACTGCAAACCCTGTTCAATCACATCAACACTTAAAGAGAACTTTTTCAACAGCATGCAGTTGGTTAAAAGATCTTACCCAGTAATACACTATGCCAAAATCAAAAGAAATTCCAGAACTCATGAGATAGAACGTGATGGAAATACATCAGTCTGGGAAGGGTTACAAAGCTATTTAGTGAGAGCCATCATCTCCAAATGGAAAAACTCTGCACAATAGTCAACCTTCCAAGAGCACAGCAACGACTCATCCAGGAAGTCACAAAAGAGCTAAGGACAACATCAAACGACCTACAGGCCTCTCTTGCATCAGTAAAGGTCACTGTTCATGACTCCACTATCAGAAAGACACTGGGCAAAAATGGCATCCATGGAAGTGTGGCGAGGTGAAAACCACCGCTAACCCAGAACATTAAGGCTCGGCTGAATTTCAAGTTGAATTTTAAGTTTTAAGATTTTAAGTTTAAGGGGGTAATTAGTTTTTTTTTTTTTTTTTTACATAGGTGATGTAACTACACATTACCACACGTTTCACAGTGTCTTTCTGTGTGTCTCACAGTCTGTACCTTTGCCAAGTTATTCTCTTACCAGTAAAGTTCTTCAAATGCTAATTTGTGAGAGAGTTTAGCAAACTCAAATTTTCCCCTCACCTTTATTTAACACCTCCCAAATTCAACAGGCAACATCTCAGTCCTAAAGTTGCTGAAAAGCCATGAACACTACAAATTTACAGTGTGCTTTTGTACTCAAGTGTCTAGACAGAGTGATGTCATGTAGCGGAGGAAGTGAGATTGCTTCTGGCTTGAGGTTGTTCCTCCAGGCTCATCCTGTACTACAGCCTGCTTAGATTTATGAGACTTCTTGTGAATGGAAACCCATCTTGCTTACAAAGCGGATTTTCAAATATACATAAGAATAAAGTGTATATATAGGTATACAACTTATGTGTATGTATGTATAAAGTGGAAAAAATAAATATTTGGTAGCCCCTACAATGTAGTCCATATTCAAAAATCATTAGAAATGATTCCTAGTAAGCATTTAACGCTGTATAAGCTCTAATAATGCCTCAGAAATGTATCATATAGTTTCAGGATTTGAGAAGAGAGAATCTATTCTACGATTCTTAAGAAGAGAGAAAGCGAGAGTACACAAGAAAGATGCCGCCTTCTCCCTGCTACACACTTCCCGCACCAAGTTTGGGGGAGTTTGCCAAGTAACACACAGACACACAAAGTTCAAATCGCAAGATCTCTGATTTATTCAAAGAACAGCAGAGTATAGATCAGGCTTGGCACACAACAGAGGCAATGGGTTAACTATTGATTGGCTAGGTGGGAGGGCATATTTGCATGAAACAGGAAGCATTTCAATGTAAGACAGGAGCAACTCCATATATGGTTTCTAGGAAGTCATAGGAGTACGAGCAAATGTTATTCAGGAAGATATGTAAATGCACACAAATGGTGTTTGGGGAGACGAAGGAATGAAGGAATGCACAAATGGTGAAGGGCTGTATCTGTTCACATCTGAGTCAACAGAGGAACAAAGACAAGAAGGTGACCCCCGGTGGACCCCCATGGACCCCCGGTCATTAGAAAAATGACCGGATTCTCTCCGTTACATCCGTCTACGACTTGCTCTTGACGCAAGTCAAGACGCTTGTCTCGGTCACGTGATACGTTACTTGTTCACGTGATACGTAAAGGGGCAGAGCGGAAGTTACTCATGCTATGTTGTTGGCGTGATGTTACCAGGACGCTGCTAATAAAGCTGTGATTTCACATCGGATTCACGTTTATTATTATTTTTTAAAAATACCCCAGTTTTTATGCTGGTCCTATCATTTTATTTTGTTGTATTTATCCGCCACACCTTAAAGGCCGGTCCGTGAAAATATTGTCTGATATTAAACCGGTCCGTGGCGCAAAAAAGGTTGGGGACCGCTGCTCTATACCACCTGCTGTGCTCTATACCACCTTAATTATTACTAATAATGACTTATACATAATTATAAAGCAACATATATAAATAAATTGTTAACATTTAAATTGTTACCACAGAGTGCTTCAAGTAAAAAGAATGACTACTTGTACCTTTGCTCATTCATGCAGCTATCCAATGAGCCAATCACATAGCAGCCGCCCAATGCATAAAATCATGTGGACACAGGTCAAGAGCTTCAGTTAATGTTCATGAACAGACATCAGAATGGGGGAATAAAATGGGATCTCCTTGACTTTGACCATGGCTTGATTATTTTCAGAAATTTGTGAGTAATCTCCTGGGATTTTTACTCACAAGGGTCTCTAGAGCCGTGGTCACCAACCCTGTTCCTTGAGATCTATCTTCCTGCAGGTTTCATCTCCAACCAAAATCTAACACACCTAATCTAACACACCGATTATGGTTGGAGCTGAAGTCTTCAGGAAGGTAGATCTCCAGGAACAGAGACCCCCCCCCCCCCAAAAAAAAAAAAAAAAAAAAACTTGATGAGAGAGATCAGAGGAGAACAGCCCAACTGGTTTGAGCTGACAGGAATGCTACAGTAAATTAAATAACCACTCTTTACAACCGTGAGCTTGAGGCAGGTGGGACTACAGCAGCAGAAGACCACATCTGGGCTCCACTCCTGTCAGCGAAGACAAGAAATTTGTCTGTACAGTGGGAAGCGGTTCACCGTAACTAGATGGTTGCAAATTGGGATTTAAAAAAAATATCACCTGTTTTTTTTCTCCAATTTTCAAATATTTAGTTTCTGTACACTTGTCCAGAATTGTAAAGAAATCTTATAAGTGCTTTATAATTATTCATACATCATTGTTAGCTATTTATGCAATACAGCACACAACATTATAATGAATAATGACACTTGTGTTACAACATGATTAGGAATAATTAAGGAATTATTTACAGCATATAATTAGAGCTATATGAGGCATTATTGTGGTTTATATAGAGCTAAATGCTTACACTTGCAAAAAAAATACAGCACTTATATGTTATAATGAGTTATGAATATGGGCTTCATAGAAAGAGGGACATGGTGGCTTAGCGGTTAGCACGTTTGCCTCGCATCTCCGGGGTTGGGAGCTTGAGTCCCTCCACCACAGAGCTTGCATGCCCTCCTCGTGCTTCAGGGGTTTCCTCTGCGTACTCTGGTTTCCTTCCCCAGTCCAAAGACATGTTTTGTAGGTTGGTTGGCATTTCCAAATAGTCCATAGTGTGTGAATGGGTGTGTGAGATTGTGCCTGCAATAGTTGGGCACCCCGTCCAAGGTGTCCCCAACCTTGGGCACCAAGTTCCCTGGGATAGGCTCCAGTCTCCCCTGAGACCCTGTGTAGGATAAATAGTATGGAAAATGGATGGATAGCTTCATAGAAAGTCTAACCAAACCTTTTACCTTACCTTACATTACATTACAGCATTTGACAGACGCCCTTATCCAGAGAGAATTCTCAATTATCTCATTTATACAACTGAGCAGTTGAGGGTTAAATAAGGGCCTTGCTCAAGGGCCCACCAGTGGCAGTTTGGCAGTGCTGGGATTTGAACTCACAACCCTAACGTCTTAACCACTGAGCTACCACTTCTATTTAGAGGTGTACATTTGCGCCACCATTTCTTCAGCGGTGTGCTCTTGCCTCTCCTGTGAGCAAGCAACCAAGTCTTCCACTGACTCATCTGCAAGTTTCTCCTAGGAAAGCTCGGCCAGTACGAGCCCATTGTCTGCGTTCCCCTCAGGCGATCCATCAGAGTGAGCAGCTATGCTACTCAGTAAATTTGTTTTTTGGGCCGCCAAAACAAAGTTTGGACTGCTGACACGAGAAATGGATCACTGCGCAGCAGAGGCACAGGGAGCAGCAGGGGCAGGACCTGGAGACCTGGAGACACACTGTAGCTCCGTCTCTTTTTCCTTTTCTTTTGCAGTGAAGGGGATAATCGCACAGCTGTGCACCTTTTTCTGCTTTCGCTAGTTTTTCCTAATACGTTCTTGAAGCGTGAGCTCTCTTTGTGCTGTTTAAGTGAGAACAGGAGCTTAAATGAAAAGACACTGAGTTTACTGTAGCCCCCATTCAGCCCTCTTTCTTCTTTTTTTTCCCCAAGGGGGGTAATTTCACAGCTGTGCATCTTTTTTCAAAGTCTTTCTTACTCTGTCTTGTCCTCCCATGTGCAGTCAGTTCTCTTATTAGTGAGAGATAGAAATGTAACCACAGTCTCTATTTCTCAGTGTAGGGTGACTAAACCATTCAAAAGAAAAATGTATTAAAGCTGATTTTGTTACAGAACAACCAGTAGTTAGAAGTGAAATGTACAGAATGGTATCAAGAAGTGAGGCAGGGGCTGATTCCTTTCTAGCCCAGACTGTAGATTAATGTTGCCTATCATTGACACTATATACACTATCATCCTAAAATTGGTAGATTATATCAAAGGACAGATGGTAGAACCATCAATTTGTTTAAATGAAAGGGTTACAGCTTTTCGGCTTAACATATTTGGTATTTGGAGGAAATATGGCATGAGTATTAGAAACTTAAAATTAAGGGAAAAAACCCTCCAATTGCAAAAAAGTTGGGATTGAATGGAAAATGCAAAAAAACAAACAAACAAAAACAAACGAAAAGAGTCATTTGAAAATTTAGTTCACCCGTTAGTATATTGAAAATACATTATTGACGCATTATTTGATGTTTTAATTTGTGAATTGAATTTATTTTTGAAAATATACACTCATTTAAAATCTGCAACACACAACAATGATTGCAACACACTCCAAAAAAGTTGGGACGGTCAACTGTTTGCCACTATGTAACACTTATTAAGCGTTTGGGCGCTGAGTGGGATTTCCCCCCATTCATCCATCATGCATTTCTTCAGCTGCACAACTGTACGTGACCTTCTTTGTCTTATTTTGCGCTTCATAATCGGGTCAGGACTGCAGGCGGGGATGCTAGCACCTGCACTCTCGGATTACGCAACCATGCGCTTGCAATTCGGTTTAATTATGTGTGCATATCTTTCTGCATTAATTCTGCCTGCACAGATGTGCAAATTACCCATGCCATGGGCATTGACACACCCCATACCATGACAGACACTGGCTTTTGGACCTGATGCTGAGAACAACTTGAATCCTTTTCCTCTTTGGCAAGGAGAACACTACGGCTGTTTTGTCCAAAAACTATTTGAAATGTCGACCACAAAACACGATTCCACTGTGTTACTGTCCATCTCAGATGAGACTGAGCCCAGAGAAGTGGGCGGAGCTTCTGGACTGTGTTGATGTACGGCTTCTGCTTTGCATAGTAAAGCCTTAACTTGCATCTGTGGATGCAGCGGCGAATGGTGTTGACTCACAAAGGTTTACCAAAGTACTCCCGAGTCAGGATATCCATTACAGACTCATGACAGTTTTTGAGACAGTGACGTCTGAGGGATCGGAGATCACGCGCATTCAGAAGTGGTTTTCAGCCTCGCCCTTTACGCACAGAGATTTCACCGTATTGTCCTTTCCTACAGATTTGTCTTTGTGGGATGTTGTTCTCAAGGTGTTGGATTATTTGCTGATGTGTCTGTTGGCAGATTGGGAGAGTCTCGACCCGTCCTTGCTCCTGACGGACAAGGGCTTTTTTGAAGGCTCCTTACTATGATTAGACGATTGCTTCACCTGTTTCACATCTCCTTACTATTTCAACTTTTTCCATCACTGCCCTTGTCCCAACTAAATTGCCCTTGTCCCAACTTTTTGGAACGTGTTGCATGCATCAATTTCAAAATAAACATTTACCTTCAAAAAACTAGGCAATTGATTATGTAAAACATCGAATACCTTGTCTTTGTATGTTTTTTGTTTAAATACAAGTCAAAGTACATTTACAAATCACTCCTCTTTGTTTTTATTAGCATTTCCCCTACTTTTTTTTTCCGGAATTGTGGTTGTAGTTTGCTCCAAGTCTTTCTTATTTTGATGAACCATAATACATTCATTGCCATGCTATTGATATATATTAGCTCTTATCCCTCCAGTCTGTTATCATTGGTTGGCCTTGTATTCAGACTTGGTTACAAGTTTCTACTCGTCCTCCAAACATCCTCTTTTCTGTCTGCACAGATTGTTTGATATTTTTTAGCTCAACGTTAACCCCCCCTCCCCCAACACGCATACGCTCATACATGATGACAGAACTATTAAGTTTGGAAGATCTATTAAGAATTGACATGGATATGCCTATTACTAAATATAAATACTACGCTACACAAGGGCACTTTGTAGTCTTGAGTACAGGAGGTTGTCGCTCACATCCGTCATGCTAACACGGCTAGTATTTCACCTCAGGAGCAGAAGGTAATGAATAAGACTGATCATTTAAGATCTTTGAGCAAACTTGAGTTTTCGGGAAAATATATTTTACGAGTGTGTTAACTTCCAAAAGGAATTGAACTGATTTTTCTTTGTAACCACACAAAAAGAAAGTGGTAAAAACAGATGTGACCAGGCAGCTATGAGCTTTGACCCAGGAGTTTTAGATTGACCCTGGGAACTGCTAACTTCAGAAGGGTCTTTAAGAAAACAACTTGAATAGTGGCTCTTAAATCACAATGTGACAGGGTCCTTGTAGACGCAAAGTCCTTCTTGTTAGGGCATTTTTCTTCTGCACAAGAACGAGCTTACCAAACAAAATTTTCAATTTCGGATTTATTTGTAAAGCGCTTCTTTGTATAATTTGTCTAATTCTTTAAAAAAAAAGAGATCGTCACAAAGCAGCTGTACAGAAATCCAGATGTTGATATAGAGCCCTAATTATACACCATTACAGTAAAGACTAAGTCAAACTATACTGAGTGTGTCAAAAGGATGTTCAGTATGAGCATTATGTAAATAAGTTTGCATTAAATTCTGATATAATTCTAGATAGGTATATCCATGTGTTTAAAGATTCGAAAATATATAAATATATTGATATAATTGTTTATTATGAAGTTTTGGTCAGCTCTTTTTACAGTAATAAAATAATAGTTAAATGAACTTATTCAGTTCTTCTCATCATTTCACTCCTAGCTATCCAACACTGAGTACTAACTGGACACAGCCTGAACATCAGCCTCTGTGTCCCTGGATAAGTGTAACCTTATATTCAGTACAAATGGTTTGTATTGTGGATTAATAATGCCTAGAATGCTCCATGTCAGTTCTGGCAATGTACGTGCGTATTGTTCATTGTCAACACACTCACACTCCTGCTTCTCATGAAGTGTAATATATTTGAAAGAACATGGTTCCACAGATTTTCTTTTTTTTTTTTGTCTGGAAGGAAAAGGGTCTGTACAAGAACTTTCAGGTTTCTTTACAATGTTTAGTCCATTTCGTTTGCAATTCAAATGATTTTTGAATCGAAATATACAGTATTTGTGTATTTACGGTATATATATATGCAAGGCTAATAAATCGAAAAAATGTGAGAAATCACAAAACATTTTCTTTCTTTGGAAACCCCTTTCCATCCAGCTTACAGTATATTTCCACTAGCTAGAAAAGAAAAGGTCATTGCATCATCCGTCCATCCATTCTCCATAACATCTCTCCTACACAGGGTTACAGGGGCGCCTGGAGCCTATCCCAGGGAACTTACAAGGCGGGGGACACCTTGGACACCCCATCGCAGAGCACAATCACACACCTATTCACACACTACAGACAATATGGAAAAGCCAATCAGCCTACAATGCAACATCTTTGGACTGGGGGAGGAAACAAACGAAGCACAAAGAGAACTTGCAAACTCCGTGCACACAGGGCGGAGGCGCGATCTGAACCCCCCCAACCCCAGAGGTCCAAGGCAAACATGCTAACCAATAAGTCACTGTGTCAAGCTACTAGTGATTATTAGAGGATCTGTAGGATTCTTGGTAACTCTACGATAAAGTCAACCATTAAGCAGTATATTAATGCTTAACTAATACTTTCATAATAATGAATTACCACTTTACGACATTTTGGCAGACACCCTTATCCAGATTTGGACTCACCTTCACACCTTCGAATCAGTAGTGCAACGTCTTAACCACTGAGCTACCACTGCCCTAACACTTGCATTAATCCCTGGTGCATCAGGAAATAATCAAGCATATACAACTGATTCATATACGGTATAATAAGTAATAATATTAACATCTTATAAACCCATTCTTGAATGAATATTATGTATTATGCAGTATTAATAAAGTTCATGCGATTTGCCTGGCAGCCAGCATTACTGTTATTGAAAATTAATCAACACATTCTGACCAATCAGAATTGAGAATTCAGCAGTGCAGTGGTATAGCAGTCTTTAAGGTATTAGGTGGTGTATCTGTAGCCATGACAGTAATAACTTTCCATAAGTTATCCATAAACGCTTCAAATCCCTGGATCCCATCAGACGTGCATGGCCATCAAAACCATCTCAATGATTTTTGTTCCAAAGTTTAGAAAAGAAGAAATTGTGGAATTCTTCATCATATTCTTTTCTATTACAGATTGTATAAATGTGTTTCAATTCTGGGACAGTCCTTTAATTCAGAGGTTAAGTGTCCTAGTGAAATGAAATCACAGAAAGCCACAGTTGTGCCCTTAGGGAAAGACTGAAATACCACTTTCACCTGGGATGTCTATTATTGAAATACTAATCCACACCTCTTTTTTTTTTTTTTTTTTAGGGGTCCAAAAGTCTGAGACCACATTGAAAATCTGAGATTGGTATTTATTTATTATTTTTTTTCAAACTGGAAATAAACAGAAGGTTTAAGAATTGTGAAATATTTCAAACTGAGAACGTAAATGTTCAATGTCTTGGATGTTTAATATTCAAGATTCTACACTGTTTATAGGTCACTATTTAAACTTAAATGTGCAAATGTGTGATATCGACCATATTAACTGCTTTGTACTGCTTAATTCTCGTCCAGTGAAGCGTGAGTTCAGACGACACTCTGATGGAGTTGACCTAAAACGGTTTTGCGCAAACTTGTGGAGTCCCTGCCAGCTCGAGTGCACACTGTCATTAAAGCAAAAACGGGAACACGAGAAATACTAAGAAATGCTGAAATTCATGGAACTTTTTCAAAGATTCCACTTTTCACTGATAAAATAAATTGCAATGAAAATGATGGTGTGAAATTCGAAAAAATTCAAAATAAAAGCATTTTTATTTGGTCTCAGACTTTTGGACCCCACTCTATCATTATGATTTATACCTGTACAGTGTATTTGTTAATGGTACAATATATAAACATTGTTATATTGTTATATATCCTCGCAACTCTACTGTTAATGAGTAGAGTTTCTCCATGAGGTAAGACATAAGGAATACGCAAACCTAAACCCATGACTTCAGCAACAGCAGTCATTTTCCTCTTAAAATCCTTCCAGCTTATTGCTAACTCTATAATGGACCATAGTGATGTCTGTTTGTCTGGGAGAAACTAAAACAAGTGTCATTGCACTGTTGGGTGAACGTTACACGGCCTCTGCAAATACTATAAAGGTTCACAGCTTGTGTAGTAAATGCTCAAATAAAGTACTGTATGCCGTGGAGGAATCCTCGTGTGAATACGAGCGGGGACGTCAGCAGTGGAGAATGCACTTTACTACAACCTACATATACGTCCAGTCAGTTTAACCTATTTTGGGGTGGATTTAATAGGTAACGGTTAATTTGTCAATATGGGGAAAACTGACTAGTAAAAGTAAAATAATACCTGCAGCTGTAGCTGTATCTCCAACAGTTAATTCTCTTACAGTTTCTGTGCTCTCAGTGACCCCGTGCAGTGGATCTATGCCAGCCCATGGCATGTACCTTGGCACTACAAGCAGTCTAGGATGAGATGTGTTGCACATGGCATAACTCCTTCAAGCCTTCCTGGAATCCTGGACATCTGGTGTTTCTCTCTTTTCATCCCCACCATGCCCTTATTATTGCACTTCTTTCTCGTCATAATGTAGCTGTGGGAACGCATCCACCTCACATGATTAAAGTGTTAGATCAAGTTCAAGTGTCCATACCAAGGTATAGTGACATAAATATACAAAGGACCAGTGACATTAGCTAGGAGCCGTGAGGGCAGGAATGTGATATTTATTCATTTAAGGCACAATCGATCATCAAACAATCTCTGCATTTGAATAATGTTTCCATAAAATACCTTTATGACAGATTCACTGATAATGATTAAAAATAATGCTAGTAATCAAAGGGAAATTATACAGTATTTTATCCGATAAAACCTGATCGATGGTTCTTTTTCTCCTCCAGCACTAAAGCTCCATTACTTCATCTCTGCATTCAGCTGGTAGATTTCAAACGGAAACAGGAAAAATGCATCATTCTGATTGGTTAACGCTGTTTCTCACCATTGCAGCTTTTAGCCAATAAAACGTGGTTAAACGAACTTCATACACTTGGGCACTCGCTCTATTCAAATAATACTAATATTTCCATTACAACTTCATATATAACTTATTATCTCATAATAATCAGATTGTTTTCATAATTATGGCTTAGTAGCTCATACTTATGAGTCATTATCTCAATTATGTCAATTATGAGACACTATACCATAGTTATGACTCATTATGTCAGAAAAAAAGATGATTATGACTTTGTACCTCATAATAATAAGATATTACATTATAATTCTAACTTTTTGGAATAAAGAGACACTGCCGTAAAGATAAGTTCCTATCTCATGTTTATTGCCTTTAATGAGATTTTTAGTCATAGTTATGTTAATTTTGAGAATCTTTCTCTATATACTATACTATATTATACTATATTATACTATGCTGCTTGTTTTTTAATTGGCAGAAATGGGCCTCCATAACAAGCAAATGTCAAATACCAAAAAACATGTCTCGGCTTTCTGCTACAATTGGTGTAAACTGAATATTCTGTAAATTTCACTGACTTTTCCACTGCTTTAGCAGACTACTATGCTCTGAAGGAAGACCATGTGTAATCTTATGATAACATAACACCAGTGCTATTTGAACGTAACAGATCATACTATATTTTCCCCAAATACACCCAGACCTATATGTGAGGTGTTCAGACAAATGTACAGCGTATGATATGTTGATGAAAATGAGCATGGAGTGAAGCATATTTAGCATATTTATAAATGCTGCTTTTCTCAGGCTTGAGAAGGAGTGAATATGGATACACAGGTAAAAAACAACAACATATGATTGCACTCCTTTTTCGTATTTAAATCCACCAGTTAAAAATGAATCGAATGATCCTGCAGAACAACCCCCACTGCCCCAGGTGAAGTTTTACATTCCTATCGATTACTTCTGTTTAAAAGAAAAAGACCATTTGTGGGGTTTGGCTGAGGAACAGCGGGAAGCCTGGCGCTCACGCCGAGAGTGTGTGCTGAAAAAGCAAAAACTCCCATCAATGTGTTTCGTGAACCCAGGGACCATCCCTGTGGGGGCTGAAGAAGCTTCAGAGCTTCTGCTCTTCGACGTCAGATGGCTGGTGTTTAAGTGCAGATCTCTGCTCAGTTCCAGACTCAGCTGCACCGAAGTGCTGGAATCCTGACTGAAGGTATGCAAAGTGAGGAGCTCTCATACGCTCATTAGTAGGGCTTAATTAAAAGGTAAAGCATAATCTAGTGCTCATATTGTGTAAGTTTTAAGATGATGGCTACACAACTGTTCACGTAGCAGCAGAGGTGATTTGTGCATTCATATTTGTCTTCATTTGTCTATTACCGAAGTGTCTTCTTAAATTAATTAAAACTGTTATTTTTAGTTTCGTTTATAATTACATCCACATGTGTGTGTGCGTGTGTGTGAATGCACTTTTTTGCTGTACTTTTTTTGCTGTACTTTTTTTTGCTGTTAATAAGTTTGCTCAGAGCATTGGTGCTCAAATTTAATGATCTCTAAAATGAATATCATTTACACTACTCATAGGCTAGATACATTCTATAATCACTGTTACTCATCTCGCTGAATTCATTTTGAATAAACCTTACGCAAGCCAATATATTACTTATAATATTTATACGTCTACGTCTCCATATTTGTGTCATAAAATCCATATAGTCAACCACGATGCATCATTTCTAAGAGTGTTTTCAACGTCTAGTTTAGATTTTTTTTAAAAATCTTTTTAAAAATAATAATAAGTGAATAAATAAATCAACCCCTTCCTTCACAGTGGCAAGACTTTATCCAGGAAGCTCCTTCAAAAGCAGTGCCATGCGTGTGTGCTATAGTCACCTGGTCTTGGCTGCCATCTTGTGGGCGATGCCGTGCACCAGAGCAGCTGTGGCTCTGACCAACACCACAGAGCTCCCTCCGCTCATTGTGGCTGATTTTGGGATTGAACTGAGCTGGAGGAGCAGCAGCAGCAGCAGCAGCAGCGGTGATGTGCCTCACAGCCGGAAGAAGCGCTACATTTCCTCCAGGGATATGATGGCTTTGCTGGACTACCACAACCGTGTGCGATCTCAGGTCTTCCCACCTGCTGCAAACATGGAGTACATGGTAGTGCGCCTCCTTGTCAGTTATGAAATATTTGAAATATTGTTCAGCAACTGACTACATTAGTGATGTCTGTTTTTAAAGAGTCTTCTCGTTGTTCTTTGTTTGGAAAGGTGTGGGATGAGAGGCTTGCTAAATCAGCTGAGTCCTGGGCCTCACAGTGCATATGGGATCACGGGCCACCACATGTCATGAGGTACACGGGCCAGAACCTGTCCATCACCACTGAAAGGTATTAAAACCTTGTTGGGTAAAATTATGATTAGACTCTTCTACTCGTAATATATGCCTTATTTCATCATTGTATAACATCATACAATACTTTGCATTCTTTATCCAGTCCTGTTGTGCATTTGATCAATTGATCCTTTTCTCCCCCACCTAGTCCAGGACTCTTCCAAAACTCTGAGCCTGTGACCAAAAAGTATTATTCATTTGATAGAACACATTATATAAAAATGGGACAATGAAAAAAAATACCTAAATAAAATACTTTGTGAGAATTCCTTGCATGAAATGAAACATATCTCAAAAAAATTGTTGATGGCTAATATTCTATTCATAAAATAATACCTGTATAACACAAGTCTTAACAATTCTGTGTTGTTTTTTAAGAACTAAAACCTGATAAGGACTTAATTAGTGTTGCCGCTATGAATTGTACTATCATCATGGCTGTTTTCAGTAAATAATACAATTCTCTGTCAATATTTGTAAAGAATGACGTACTTTTGTTTTTAAAATGTATTTTTTTTAACAATGATAAAATAATGATACCTGTTGATAGTGGACTCATAGTTTTGAACCCTAATTTACATCACCTCTGTTCATTCATTTTATTATGGTTGGTTTCTCAAGGCTCGGCGGATAGTCCTTAACTTCCCACTGAACCTTCTCGGATAGAGAATCCCTATTTTATAGGGTTCTAAGAAGACTCTTTGTGGATTCCCCAAAGAATCAAGCCAGTGAACTATTTCCCCAATAGTGTACATGCTGAAAGAGATAATAATCTGGTCATTTTTTATTTTTATTTTCCTGTAGATATAGATCAGTCATTGATCTGGTGAAATCATGGCATGATGAGAAATATTCCTTCTCCTACCCCAACAGATGCACCAGCTCTGTCTGCACCCACTACACACAGGTAAGACTCACAAACGAAAAAAATCCCGAAAGCATAAAAATAATAGAACAAATTTCAGAAGCAGTGCTCTGTGGCCATGTGGTACTGTAAGTGCACATTTTTCTCCTCAGCCTGGTTTCCCACTATAAAGAATATAAATAACAAGACTAATGCTATATTGTGTAATGTACATGAAGTACAATCAATAGTTTTATTCCAAATCATTTTATTTTCAAAAGTCTCCTAACTGGATGCTCTTTGGGCATTACAATCTACAAACAATGTCTGATCACATACATAGACAACCACACATTGTTTATTCCTTTATCTTCAGTAACCCCATTAAAGATCCAGCGCGCCTGCACACGCACACACACTCTCACATTCACACCTTGGGGCATGTTTTTGGGAAGTGGAAGGAAACCAGAGAACCTGGAGGAAACCCACAAAGACATGGAGAGTACATGCAACATTCGATCTCTACACAAATCACAAACAGTGAAAAGAATTTAAGCCCAGTACCCAAAAGCTTTATCTAGATAATGTGATTCACATATCCAAACATCTACTGGATGGTTTGATGTGGTTATGATCATCTTTTTGGGAACTGGCTTAAATAAATATCAATAAAAGAAGCTCACGTGAGAACGTGCAGCAAAAATTCAAAAGACATGATCTGACCGCATGTAAAGTGCTATTGGTTTCTAATTCTAAGGATTGATATTGATGAGTATTTTGTACACAAATTTGTTATATTATTACAATAATGTTGTTTTAGACTTTACACAATGGGTATAGATGGATTTCCGCTTCACAAGAGGGGTGTATTTAATTCAATTCAATTCAATTCAATTTGGACACAGGATAGAGATTTTAAGTGTGTGAATTTATCTCTATTGAGCGAGACGGTGGTGACGGTGGCGAGGAAAAACTCCCTAAGATGATATGAGGAAGAAACCTTGAGAGGAACCGGACTCAGAAGGGAACCCGTCCTCATCTGGGTAACAACGGATAGTGTGAAAATAAAAGAAAGTTCATTATGGTTTTTATGTGAAGTCTGTTTTGTTGAATTAGTCTACTGTTCACTAAAGAAGACCCGAGTTCAAAATTCTATGTGGTAATTGCAGTCCTAAGCGCATAGAAGTAACCGTACTCCCAGCAACCATGTGGAAGTATGTCCATGTGGGATTGAGGTCCAGAACCATTTCCATGCAGTACCATCCTAAGAATTCTCCAGGCTGTAGCCTTCAGCAGATGAGAGCTCCACCCAGAGGTAGGATATCAGGACGGATCAGGCAGGTCCGGAGTGTAGAAAAGGTCAGGATCATTTGCATCTGCATAAACTCATATGTGGCTCGACAGAAGGAGAGAGGGATCCCGTGATGGATAAGACTGTGTACTTTGCGTAAAAGAAAGTCTACTCATGGTGTGCTTGATTAAACAAATATGTTTTCAGCCTGGACGTAAACTCTGAGACTGTGGAGAGTCCAGAACACGAATCGGAAGGCTGTTCCATAACTGTGCGGCTTTGTAAGAGAAAGCTCTTCCCCCTGCTGTAGCCTTCACTATTTGAGGTACCAACAAATAGCCTGCACCTTCTGATCGATGTAGGTGTGGTGGATCATAAAAGACCAAAAGTTTGCTCGGGTACTGTGGCGCGAAACTGTTTAGGGCTTTATAGGTCAATAGTAGTATTTTGTAATCAATGTGAGGTTTCACTGGGAGCCAATGCAGTGTAGATAAGATCGGGGTGATGTGGTCACATCCTCTGGTTCTAGTTAGGACTCTAGCAGCTGCACTCTGGAATAACTGGACCTTGTTTATGCTCCTACTGGAACATCCAGACAGAAAGACATTACAGTAATCCAACCTAGAGGTAACGAAAGCATGAACTAATATATCTGCATCATGTAGTGACAATATATTTCTTATCTTAGCAGTATTTCTGAGATGAAAGAAGGCTATCCTAGTAATATTATCTACATGAGCGTCAAATGAAGTACTGGAGTCAATAATCACTCCGAGGTCTTTTACCGCTGCATATGACGAAACGGAAAGACCAACCAGAGTTACTATGTAATCAGAACGCTTACTTCTAGCTGCACATGGTCCTGGTACAAGTACCTCTGTCTTGTCAGAATTTAGTAAAAGGAAGTTAATAAGCATCCAGCGTTTAATGTCCTCTACACATTCCTCAACGTTGTTAAGTTGTCGTCTGGCTTCGCTGGAACATACAGCTGTGTATCATCAGCATAACAGTGTACATTGTAAAGGTGTGTCTTGGTGCAAATGTGTATTAAACACTAGTTAAAAATAAAAGTGTGAGTAAAAGTTGCTTCATAAGAGTATCAAGTCTAAATTATTTATTTAGTATTTATTTATGTTACTAATCAGCAGTATCCAATGGATACTGAACATCCATTAAACCGCATAGGAGAAAAGGGACAGGACTTATAAGGCTGCGAATGATGTAAGAAATATAGAGTTATAGAGAATTTACACTATGAGAGGGTCTCAGGTAATAACTCATGCACATTTTTGGGACTAAAGTGGATTTCTAAATCCCACGGTGTTGATGGTTTTTGAATGCCACACCCCTTTTTGTTCCTTTTTGTACCCACTTTTTTTTATAGCTATGAAAATCGCAACAGTGTGTAAATACAAAGAACAAAAAGGCTTGTGTTCAACCAAAATAGCAACACGCTGGCGTTCTCAAGCAAATTATACTTGTGTTTGCATGAAAAAAAGACTTGTTGCTATAAAGTTCTTCAGTTTTTACCCAGTGTTACGTAAACTGCATTTCAATTTCATACAAAGATTACACACACAGCTAAAAATTCAAAATTTCAACCACAGAACAACAAATATCATTGATGAATCAACTGCAGAAAGTCTTCCTATGCACAACACTGCTGTTTAAGGACAAGCTGGATTGCTGCACGTTATTAAACCATACATGCTGTTCATTTTGGATTGCAGATGGTGTGGGCCAACACCAATAGGATTGGGTGTGCCATCAACAGGTGTTCAAATATGTATGTGTTTGGTGCTAAGTGGAAACAGGCCACCTTACTGGTCTGCAACTACTCCATCAAGTAAGACTAAACACAAACGATCATTTACACAACCTTCATATGAAGTATTAAAGTGATAGTAACTGTGTTGTTGCTTATTTTGCAGAGGCAACTGGGTGGGAGAAGCTCCATACAAGACAGGAAAGCCATGCTCAGCTTGTCCTTCTATTTATGGCGGATCATGTGACAAGAATCAGTGCTCCAGATCAAAACCCAGAACAAAGCTCAAGAGGTTTTAGTCGCACTGATTGACGTGAATGAATTCTGACTGACACAAGAACTTGGAAGCACATTTTTGTGTTGCACCACTATTAACTCAGATGATTTCCTTTGTAAAATATTGCATTTTTACACTTTTTAAATGTTTTTTTTTTTAAACATTTTTTACTGCGGTCGAACTAACAAATCGTCACACACAGACCCGCTGATTTAATCGCTGTAGTCGTCCCAAGAGTTAGTCCTGTGACTCTGTTGTTGTCTCTTGTCCTGTCAATCTACTGTTTGCACTGTTTTGTATGTTTGCATTACTGTAAGAGTGACATTGCCGTTAAGGTTCATGTTGAGAGTTAGGCACTTTTATGGTTTGTGTACACCCAATAAATTTTCTAACCTTGTGATGGCTTATTTGGAGTTGAATTGTGGTTCACTATATCCAAGTTACTGTATTTTCCAAAAGTGTACCAGACTCACAGAAAGAACATGGTTGTGTTTAGGATCGATATTCATTCATCAAGTTTTATATATAGAGATACTATATATATATATATATATACAGTGCCTTGCGAAAGTATTTGGGCCCCCTTGAACTTTTCAACCTTTTGCCACATTTCAGGCTTCAAACATAAAGATATAAAATTTTAATTTTTTGTGAAGAATCACCAACAAGTGGGACACAATTGTGAAGTGGAACGAAATCTATTGGATATTTTAAACTTTTTTAGCAAATAAAAAACTGAAAAGTGGGGCGTGCAAAATTATTCGGCCCCTTTACTTTCAGTGCAGCAAACTCGCTCCAGAAGTTCAGCGAGGATCTCTGAATGATCCAATGTTGTCCTAAATGACTGATGGTGATAAATAGAATCCACCTGTGTGTAATCAAGTCTCTGTATAAATGCACCTGCTCTGTGATAGTCTCAGGGTTCTGTTGAAAGCGCAGAGAGCATCATGAAGACCAAGGAACACACCAGGCAGGTCCGTAATACTGTTGTGGAGAAGTTTAAAGCCGGATTTGGATACAAAAAGATTTCCCAAGCTTTAAACATCCTAAGGAGCACTGTGCACGCGATCATTTTGAAATGGAAGGAGTATCAGACCTCTGCAAATCTACCAAGACGCTGGCGTCGCCCCTAAACTTTCAGCTCAGACAAGGAGAAGACTGATCAGAGATGCAGCCAAGAGGCCCATGATCACTCTGGATGAACTGCAGAGAACTACAGCTGAGGTGGGAGAGTCTGTCCATAGGACAACAATCAGTCATACCCTGCACAAATCTGGCCTTTATGGAAGAGTGGCAAGAAGAAAGCCATTTCTCAAAGATATCCATAAAAAGTCTCGTCTAAGTTTGCCACAAGCCACCTGGGATACACACCAAACGTCACACCAAACTATATATATATATATGTAAAAAAGATCCTACATCTGCATCTTCATGTTACGTGTGATGGTCAGATCAAGAATAAAACCGCAAGCTATTGAAATTATTAAGATTAATGCGGAAAAAAACACAACAATTGAAAATATATAAATAAATATATATATATATATATATAAACAGGAAATTGACATTGTCAAACAAATTACTTAGAAGACAGATGGTGTAACTTGGCTGATCATTCTGGCATTTCTTTTATAACCCACTTTATCTCAAGTCGTGTTAAATAAACTGACTCCATATAGTTGTTTTAATATTTATTATTGTCAATGCGTTAATGCACAAACAAGGATGATTAAGATGAAAGAACGCAAACTGCAATCATCAGAAACGATTGTACAAATAAAGTGCATCCTAACTAGATTATAATTGCTTTATCATTTTATTCTTGATTACAATATTACTGTTACCATTATACATATCAGTTATGTATAACAATGTTGGATACTGTTGCTTATTCAAAGTCTGATCCTGGACCTGTTGTTAGGGAGAGGGTGAAAATAGGCTTTTATCACCTCCATAATGCTTTCCATTCATCCAGCAGGACCACTTGTGCTATAAAACACGAGCAAAATGGCTTTTAAAGTCATAAACTGCGAGGGCAGGACCACTTCCGGTTCATACGGTGAATTAGTTACAGTATTGTTTTGATAGCAGGGTTATACTGTGCAGTGAGGATTCATTAGAAGGGTATATTTATGCCATTCCAATTAGATTTTTTGTGTTATTTGTTTTCACGTACAAGTCAGGGTTGAGTAGTAAACAGAAGTCAGGGTTGAGTAGTAAAGAAATGTTCCCTAATGAATAAAGCTGATATTGTGTGTCACTTCATCATCCATCACTTCCACCGTGACAGTGTGTGAGAACGTGTGTGTGTATGTGTGTGTGTGAAGTAGTAGTGAGTTTCATGAGGACACTCAAAAGTGAAAGCCCCTGTGGTGCTGTTGTGTAATTCGATGCTTTTGGCTGAGTCTATCATTTTATAGCCATGGGAAACTAAACACGGAATCATTTTCCACATGTTTAATGCGATATCAGTGAGAGTGAATATTGTAAAAGTGTGCTTTCGTTATATCTAAATGTCGGTTGAAAACTGAACCTGTGCGTTCTGTTGAAAACAAAATCAGAACCTATTAATAATCATTTTTTTTAAATAAAAAATCCCTGTATGAAACGTAATGCAAATGTAGATAATGTTGCTTTTTATTTTAAAGAGATATAATCATTGAAATGGATTTTTTTTTTATTAAAATGGTGGAAATCACAACCTATTATTATAAAGTTATTACATTTTTAAAGAGGTAGTTATATAGTTATTAGCCTGTTTGACTGGTCACTTGAATTGAACAGGTTTATTCCAATCCTCAGTGTATCACAAATAAGCAGGTCTATAAATAATATCAGCTTGGACCTAATGTATTCTGTAAGTGGGAAGTAATGCTCCTGAAATTAATCGATACTGAGTAGCTTCATGGAATCTTTTTTTTTTTTTTATTGTGGTTAAAGAGGTCCCAGGATACAAAAAGTTTGAGAACTACCTGCTCTATACCACTATGTAACACAGTAACACTGTGTCTTTCCCTTTTTATTTCACTCATGCACCAAATCATTCTTCCTCCTGATCAATAGTCATGACAACCCTTAAAAAATGATGCACATTTGGAAAAAAAAAGAAAAGAAAAAAAAAGAAAGGGCTGAAATCAACACAAATTGTCTATTTGAGTTTCTATCATCCTGTTGCTATGGCTACAGCTGTCATATAGATTGCTCCTCTATATGAGCTTGGTTACTGTTTAACTTCCCCACCCACATTTGCCCAGATTAGGAGAATCAATAAGATAACAGGAGTGCCGGCCTTACAGAGCGCCGCCAGCACCTTCCTCTAAACAAAAAAAAAAAAAAAAAAAAAGGAGTTTGTGACACCAAACTCTTCCATCCACATCTCAAACTTTCGTACTTACTCAGAAAAGGACAGCAACAGCAAAGAGGAACAGCTGTAGAACTCCAGGAACGGCATGGTCAATGTTAACACTCAGGCCAGCACTAATATGGAGCTTCCGTATGGTGAGTAGACACACTTTCTCTCTCTCTGTCTGACTCTGTCCTCTGTTGTCCTTTCGCTAACAGCTTGGGGAGGAAGCCGGTGGATTTGTGAACGAGTCCAGATGTTTCCCTGCTGACTTCAGGTAGAGAAACATAGCCATGTGGGACTTGTCACGGTTGGTGTGAAAGCCGCCATTGGCATCGTGAGAGCTTTTTGTGGAGTCTAGTTGTGTTTGGGAGGTGTGGCAGAGCCATGATGGCTGGTAAACAGGGCCTACATGTAGCTACAGGTGAATGATGCAGGGAGAACTTCCTCTTTTGTGTTAGGAATGGCAGTATTTTAACAGAATGCTCGGTGGGAAATATTTGCACAAGGTAAATATGGCAGAACGTTGAGGAATAAGTACAGTGTGCAATAATAAAAACTGATGTTGCCACTGAGTACTGACACCTGAAAACAAATGGAAGTGAAGATGTCTTCATTGTGCCAGTTTGAACATTGGTGCATTGTACTGTGGTCTAACGGGGATTGTTACAACGTCTGACCTAGTGAACAACGGGAGAACGCAGTGTTGTGACTATCCGGTTTCCCTTTGATTATCCATGATAATGAAAATCAAACTGGTAGCATGTGCTTGTACAGTTGAGTGCAAAAGTTTGCATACCCATAAGACCCACTGGTCTTCTGCTCCTCATTGTCCCTGATATATCTGTTGCAACCAAGAAACATTCTTCTTGTTATAGCTGTTTTAAACTCTTCTTGAGAATAACATATGCTGGCATGAGTGGGTCACTTTTTTTCAGAAAACACCGACATGACATTTTCTCGGAATTGTTTTTATTTGAAATGGATGAAATCAATTTTAACATAGAGATAGAATTTGATGTCTATTTACAACAATTGCTGGGGGTTGAACATGTGCATCTTTGACTTCATATCACCTCTGGTCTACATAACGCAATATTACATCATTTGCGGCATTTGGAGCAGTCCAATTGAAAAAGTATGTATTCGACATCCAGTTGATTAGAACACCTACACACCTGCTCATTCATGCAATTAGTCATTAAGACAATCATGTAGCAGCCGCGCAATGTTGCTGTTAAAATCATCCAAGTCAAGTGCCTCAGTTAATGTTCGCAGTTCAAATCAAATCAGAAAGCGGGGGGAAAAAATGTCATCTTAGTGACTCCAGAAATTGGTGATCTCATTGGATTTTCATACACAACAAATTTTTTTATGTGTTCCAACACAATGGTGCGAAAACCAAAATACCATCCGGTGAGCGGCAGTTCCGTGGGTGGAAATGCCTTGCTGATCTGTTAAATCTGACACGAAGACTCGAATCACCACTCTTTATAAATGTCGTGAGCAGAAAAGCGTCTCAGAACACATCAAATCTTGATGCGGATGGGCTGCAACCACAGAAAAGCACATTGGGTATCTCCACTATCAGCCAAGAACGGGAATCTGAAGCTGTAGTGGGCACAGGCTCATTGAAACTGGATAGAAGATTGGAAAAACAGCAGCTGACATTTACATGTAAAATGACATGTTTAATTGGAAGGATACTAATTGTGTGCTTCTGAGTTTAAATTCCAGGAGCCGCATTTGGCCCCTGAGTGAAGCCTTTAATCCAAACTGTTCACCTATACGATTGGTTTCTGGTTCAGTTGTAAGCGCCTTTGGACAAAAGAGTCTGCCAAATAAATAATTGTAACATTTACATTTTGGCTGAATGCCCTTTAAGCCTCTTTCTGGCGCTGAGAATCTCAGAATAAATGCATTGTACTGTACAGAGATTTCACAATCAAAGAATGCTTCAGATTAGTGTTAGTGCCAGTTCCTGCTGTGAAACTTTCAGTATAAGAGCAAAACAATCCCAAAAAGTACATATGATGGGTTACAACTGAACACGAACCACTCTTCAGTAGCAACTGTAGGGAGTAATCATCATACATTTGTACAGTGGTGTGAAAAAGTGTTTGCCCCCTTCCTCATTTCCTGTTCCTTTGCATGTTTGTCACACTTAAGTGTTTCGGAACATCAAACCAATTTAAACAATAGTCAAGGACAACACAAGTGAACATAAAATGCAATTTGTAAATGAAGGTGTTTATTATTAAAGGTGAAAAAAAATCCAAACCATCATGGCCCTGTGTGAAAAAGTGATTGCCCCCCTTGTTAAAACATACTATAACTGTGGTTGTCCACACCTGAGTTCAATTTCTCTAGCCACACCCAGGCCTGATTATTGCCACACCTGTTCACAATCAAGGCATCACTTAAATAGGAGCTGCTTGACACAGTAAGGTCCACCAGAAGATCCTTAAAAGCTACACATCATGCCGAGACCCAAAGAAATTCAGGAACAATTGAGAAAGAAAGTAATTGAGATCTATCAGTCTGGAAAGGGTTATAAAGCCATTTCCAAAGCTTTGGGAATCCAGTGAACCACAGTGAGAGCCATTATCCACAAATGGCGAAGACATGGAACAGTGGTGAACCTTCCCAGGAGTGGCGGCCGCCCAAAATTACCCCAAGAGCGCAGCGACGACTCATCCAAGAGGTCACAAAAGACCCCACAACAACGTCCAAAGAACTGCAGGCGCTCACTTGCCTCAGTTAAGGTCGCGTTCATGCCTCCACCATCAGGAAAAGACTGGGCAAAAATGGCCTGCATGGCAGAGTTCCAAGGAGAAAACCACTGCTGAGCAAAAAGAACATCAAAGCTCGTCTCAATTTCTCCACAACACATCTTGATGACCCCAAAGACCTTTTGGGACAACATTCTGTGGACCGATGAGACAAAAGTGGAACTCTTTGGAAGGGGTGTGTCCAAGTATATCTGGCGTAGAAGGAACACTGCATTTCATAAAAGAACATTATACCAACAGTAAAATATGTTGGTGGTAGTGTGATGGTCTGGGGCTGTTTTGCTGCTTCAGGACCTGGAAGACTTGCCGTGATAAAAGGAACTATGAATTCTGCTGTCTACCAAGAGATCCTGAAGGAGAATGTCCGCCATCTGTTCGTGTACTCAAGCTGAAACGAACTTGGGTTCTGCAGCAGGACAATGATCCTAAACACACCAGCAAGTCCACCATCGAATGGCTGAAGAAAAACAAAATGAAGACTTTTTGGAGTGGCCTAGCCAAAGTCCTGACCTGAATCCTATTGAGATGTTGTGGTATGACCTTAAAAAGGCCGTTCATGCTCGAAAACCCTCTAATGTAACTGAATTCGGACAATTCTGCAAAGATGAGTGGGCCAAAATTCCTCCGAATGCTGTGAAAAGCCTCATTGCACGTTATCGCAAACGCTTGGTTGCAGTTGTTGCTGCTAAGGGTGGCCCAACCAGTTATTAGGTTTAGGGGGCAATCACTTTTTCACACAGGGCCATGATGGTTTGGATTTTTTTTCACCTTTAATAATAAACACCTTCATTTACAAATTGCATTTTGTGTTTACTTGTGTTGTCCTTGACTGTTGTTTAAATTGGTTTGATGTTCCGAAACACTTAAGTGTGACAGACATGCAAAGGAACAGGAAATGAGGAAGGGGGCAAACACTTTTTCACACCACTGTATATTACGAACATTGTGAATGTGATCATACGTGATCCCGTTTGAAAAACAAGTGATTAATCACCACGTTATGCCATGAAATTGAACTTGTGACCTCAAATAAACACATGGTTAGATTTTAACAATATATAATTTCATTAGCAACTGGAAGAATTTGTTTTCAAGAGGAATACAAACACTTGTTAAGTACTGGAACACTTGCATTGACCGAAATGCAGATTACGTAGAACAATTATAAGCTTTTGTGACATCTATTTCCAATAAACAATGCAAAAATGAAAAAAAAAACAAAAAACAACAACAACAAAAAAAACCCGTATATGATCCAGTTTAAAAATTAATTTAGGAAAAATATAATAAATAAAATCATGTGAAAGTAAAAACAGGTCTTTACATAAAAAAAATTACAGAATTAACATGGTTTTGCTATGTTTGGTATAAAAAAAAAAATATATATATAAATATATATATATATATATATATATATATATATATATATATATATATATATATATATATATATATATATATTGTATATATATAAAGTAGGATTAAATTTAACTCATAACACCCCAAAAACTAAAACAATACGTAATGCCTCTTCAGCAAGACGCTGGCTACAAGGACCAGCTTCAATTAATTGTCTAGCCGTTACAACCTGGGCAAATAACTCCCCTGCAATCTTAACAGGATCCCTGGCTAAAAGTAAACACAACACATGCAATCGAAACAGGTCTGGAGCGAGGGGTTCTGTTTACCCTGAAAAAACTCGAATTACTCAGAAGAGGAGGTCCAGCACTCGACACTTCCTTGTTAGTGATGAGGCCAGAAGACGAAGCAACCAGGTCATAGGATTTTGAGCCTGAGCAATGCTGCTAAAAGTGGATCACACATAATGCCTTGCTTCTACGATTAGAATATATTTATTCCTGATCAATAAGGTCATATATAAAAAAGAAATCTGCCATTCTAGAGGCACTTCCTTTAGCAAACCTTGCTGAGAGCAGGTCTAACAGAAACATATTTCTGTGTGCTTACATGTTTAATAAAAGTGCAGTCATGTTGTAATTCACTGTCAAGTTTTCAAAAGATCGTGTCGTGTGAAAAAATAAGCACACCCCATGGAAATTGTTGGCTTTTTTGACATATTTGGACAAGCGAACAATTGATCCTCATTGAAACAGTGCATATTAATAAAGGATCAAATAAAGGATAAATTTTGTAGTAATTTTCACAATTTAATTTAGCAAAAAAACAGATCAGTCACATGGAAAAAGTGAGTACATCCTTACATTTATCACTCCTTCAAAACTATCAAATTAGAATCAGGGCTTTAAGATCGGGTGTCAGTGATTAGAATCTGCTTAGGGATTGCAGGTGGAACCGGTCTTATTTATACCCTTCTCAAATCTAGTGTTCCCTTTGCTATTGAGGTGTGTGGTGTCATCATGTCAAGATCTAAAGAGTTCTGTAAGGCCTAAAGAAAAAAAAAAGGTTCTGAATGCCTATGAGTCTGGCAAGGGATTTAGAAAGATCTCCAAATGATTTGAAATACATCATTCCTCTGTAACAAAATCCTGTGGCTGGGCGATATGACCAAAATATCACATCACAATAACTGAGGACATTTCTATGATACACAATGTGCATAACAATATATAATTTAGTTAACAAACTGTCTTTGCAGTCATTAGAAAAGAAAACAAAAGTATCGTCAAAATGTTTGTTTATTTTTCTACTGTTTTACCGACAAAGACGTGAAGCAGCATGCGTTGGCTGTTGGCTTAGTGGTTAGCATGTTTGTCACAATTCCCTCGTGAAGCAGCATGCGTTTAGCACGGCTGGGCATGCGCATGCTTCTATGTCAACAGCGTTGACAGTTGGACACGTGTGTATTGTTGTTGTTGACGTCATGTCTCCGCCCCGTCTTGTCATGTGTCGTCGTGTCACGAGTGTTTGTGTATTGCCCGCAGCTGTTAGCGGTTGCTGGTCTAATTACCTGTGTGTGTATATATATCGTGAACCGTGCTTCACACAGCGCGGTTAATTCAACGTAGATCAATAGACATAGAGTCAATATAGTTGATAGATAGATAGATTTAGTGAATGTCAATGTAAACTTAGATTAAAATAGAGTATCATTATAGAGAGTCTTTGTTCCATGCCATGTTCATAGCCATAGCCTTAGCCATAGCCTTAGCCATGTTTTATATTTCTCGCTTTGTTTCTGTTTGTCCTCATCTTTGTAAATAAACCCTCTCGTTCGAACTGCACCTGCGTCCGTCCTACTTCCCTGACATCACGCCACGTGACAGAATTAACCGCCTCAACATGGATGCAGCAGGTTAACGGAGAGGACGAGTGAGAAGGCATGCTACAGAAACCGAGGAGGTAAAAGGACAGGCCGCGTTGTTCATCCGTGCAACTTCCCCAGAGGTACGACGTCGGGCTTCCTGTAGAGACAGCGGGAGTGGGGAGCTACCTGCTGGAGTTTCTGATGGACTGCCAGGTGTATTTTTGCAGCCTGGCACATCCCAAGCCTTCTCAATGACAATGGATTGGGTTCATGGTGTCAAGGTTTTGTGGTCTGGCCCGTGACTGGGCGGAGCAGCTGGTGAGTGCTGGGTCGCCAGCCCTCCATGATGTCACCCAGCTTGCGGAACTGTTCATGAATAAGTTCTAACAGCCCAGACAACTTTGTGGACTTGACTTATTGGGGTGGAGAGTCAATGGACAGCCCCAGCCTGACCCGCCCTTCAACCTCTATTGTGAGGAGAGAGACAGGGCAATCACCCCTCGTCCCGTTAAGCAAAGTCCATTCATTTCCAAATCTGCTGACCCAATTCTCAGAGTCCAAGCCATGTCTCAAGTCCAAGCCATGTCTCAAGTCCAAGCCACAGCCATGCCTCCAGTCCAAGCCACAGCCACAGCCACGCCTCCAGTCCAAGCCACAGCCATGCCTCCAGTCCCAGCTCAAGTCCCAGCTCAAGTCCCAGCTCTCCAAGCTCCAGCCCAAGCTCACATCATTGCTGTCCAAGCTCCAGCCCAAGCTCACGTACCTGCTGTCTAAGCTCCAGCCAAAGCTCACATCCCGGCTGTCACGATTCCCCAGTGAAGCAGCATGTATTGGGCATGGGTGGGCATGCGCATGCTTCTATGTCAACAGCATTGACAGTTGGACACGTGTGTATTGTTGTTGTTGACGTCATGTCTCAACCCCGTCTTGTCATGTGTCGTCGTGTCACGAGTGTTTGTGTATTGCCCGCAGCTGTTAGCGGTTGCTGGTCTAATGACCTGTGTGTGTATATATGTATTGTGAGCCGTGCTTCACACAGCGCGGTTAATTCAACGTAGAAGTCAATGTAAACTTAGATTAAACTAGAGTATCGTTATAGAGAGTCTTTGTTCCATGCCATGTTCACAGCCATAGCCTTAGCCATAGCCTTAGCCATGTTTTAAGTTTCTCGCTTCCTTGTTTGTCCTCATCTGTGTAAATAAACCCTCCCGTTTGAACTGCACCTGCCTCTGTCCTACTTCCCTGACGTCACACCACATGACAACGTTCACCTCACACCTCCAGGGGCCAAGGTTTGATTCCTGCCGGGGCCATGTGTGCGGAGTTTGGATGTTCTCCCCGTGCTGCGGGGGTTTCCTCTGGATACTCCGGTTTCCTCCCCCAGTCCAAAGACATGCATGGTAGGCTGATTGACGTGTCTAAAGTGTCTGTAATGTATGAATGGGTGTGTGAATGTGTGTGTGATTGTGCCCTGCGATGGACTGGCACCCGGTCCAGGGTGTACCCTGCTTTGTGCTTTGTGGGATAGGCTCCAGGTTCCCCCGTGACCCCGAAGAAGGAGCAAGCGGTAGTGGATGGATGGATGGATGGATGATTACAAATGTAAAAAAAAAAAATCACCATACCAATGATATCTCAGAAAAGTGCATCGTGTAATCATTTATCACTATATCGATATTATCGATATATTGCCCAGCCCTAACCTGACGTGAAACTTGAGACAATGTCCATCATAGTCTTAAGAACAAGACTGGGCTAACATATTAACTGTGCTACAAATAAATCAACTGTCTGTCAGAAACTTTTTATCCATAAAAGGTATTGTCAAACAACTTTGTATTTTAATTTACATGTACATATAATGTATGTGTATGAGACAATGTCTATTGTAAAAAGCGCAGTACAAATAAAATTGAATTGAATTGAATTGAATTAATATCTATAAGAATATATCAATCTTAGCTAGTCAGCTAGCTATTTTATTGATAAAAGCTAGCTAGTTAATGTGAGAGGAAACTTTTGCATTGTTTCCTTTGATACCACCGTATACATGTCTGTCTGTGATTATGTGACGAGTAGTTAGCTGTCTCTTTTTTAATGAATCATTCATTGCTGCTTTCAAGGTTGAAACATTAATTGACATTGTCCTTTAATTAACGGACAGCGTCGCCTTCACGAGATGTTCCTTGAAACTCTTGTTTAACCCATTAACTTCCCAGGACCTGTTGTCCTTCACTCCCATGATGTACTGTATGTTTTTGCTGTATGTAGCTACTAAATATACTGCTCAAAAAAATAAAGGACACTTAAACCCAGCACAATGTAACTCCAAGTGTTCCCTTTATTTTTTTGAGCAGTATATTTCACAGTATGCTTTAAGACAAATAGCCTGAAGCATTAAAGCTAAAACATGGTCCCATGGCACCAGCTGATATGGACTACATGTTGAGAATGTTATAGGAACAGATAGAATGTTTTATCACTTTAATTACTAAGAATGGCACAGAGCAAAAATGACACAGATTAAACCATTAAATAAGGAAATCGAAAATGACTCTAAAATGAGCGTTTTATTAAAGTCAGGCTCACAGGAAGGATAAATCAGAAGAATCATAGAGTGTGTTGGTATTACGTATGTAATAATTTATATTATGTAAAATATAAATATCTGGGGTGTACTTTGCTGAAAAAACCCCAATAGAAACAATCACAGAAATTCTAATGGTTTCCACTACAAATACCATTACACTCATCAGCTGTTAACCACTAAAACCATTACCAAATGGTTTCCATTATGTTGTAGGAAGTATTAATGAGGTAAGTCCTAAATGGTATCAACTAGACATAACATGCAACCAATAAAATTACCACTAGAGACCCATAGGGACCATTATGGTTTCCATTAAACCAATACAATTCCCATTATAACCTTTAAAACCATTACAAATACCATAAGGGTTTCTGTTGTTCTTTTCAGCAGGGTAATGAGACTTTGAGCTTCACTGTTTAGATTACATCTGGATTGTTGTAGTACGATGAAGAAATTTAAAACATTTCTCGATTCACTAGGTAAGGAATAAAGCTCCTTTTGGGGAGTGCTGTTATAGGAAAATAATCAATGCCATGGTGGTGTGATGCACCCCTGATGAGACACGGTTATCACACTGTTGATTATTTCCCTATAATTATTCCTCTCATGTCACAGCAATTTGTCAATGTTGACCATTTTTCATTTATTAATGAAGTCGAGGTCACGGTTTGTAACCGCTTATACTTATATTTAATGCTGTGGAATATCTATGAGACAAAATAGATCCTGTTGCTGTTCATGTTTTAGCAGCTATAAATCATCCTCTCCTTCTCCCATAATAATATCCATCCATCCATCCATTTTGCATACCACTTATCCTACACAGAGTTGTCTAGGAGTTGTTCTGGAGCCTATCCACGGAACTGAGGCCACAGGGTGGGGGACACCCTGGAGGGACCACACAAATCGCACACACATTCACACAGTATGGACAATTTAGAAATGCCACTTAGCCCATATCTTTGGACTGGGGGAGGAAACGAGAGTACCCGGAGGAAGCCCCTGAAGCACAAGCTCCTTGCATGCAGGATGGAGACGGATTTGAATCCCCAACCCGAGATGTGTGAAGTAAACGCACTAACCACTAAGCCACCATGCCCCCCTCTTAATAAGTTAATAAGACGAAATACAAAAAAGCCTCGGCTCATGCTAGAAATAAAACCGTAAACAGTGAAGTCCTCCGTTGTGAAGACTTTCCCGTGGCAGAAAACGTTCTTGGACCATTACAAAAGCGCTGACACTGGAGACTCCTTCCATAAATGTTAAATAAACATCCTCTTATAGGATATTTCATCATATTGTATTGAATATATTTTTTTTAATAGGATTTTTCTTTCTTTGCTAAATTACAACATAATGTTTGTATTCTGTTTATTTTCCGATTTTAAAATGAGTATTTTAAATAGGGGTACATGTAGATAATCTTTTGACTGACAGTATATTCTGGTAACTGGAAGTGGAGGTGTGTTAAGGATAATTACAAACTCCAAACACAATTGATAGTATTAGCTGTGAACCCAAGACTCCTATGAAATCTCAATGTGACAGGCATTAAGGGATTAGGATCGCTGGCGGTCAGCTTGCATGTGCTGCAGGGAGGCAGCGTCTCTCACACACATACAGCCACGCACACACACACACACACACACACACACACACACAAATACAGACACAACAGTGAGGCCTGAATGGGCAACCTGCTTCACAGAAAAGGCTGAGGAGCCTGAAGGCGCTGGGCCTGCACCTGCCGATTTAGAGCCCAGGATGTATGGAGAACATGGTATTCCGCTGAATCCAGGTACTGACCTGCTGGAACACACTCACATTTACACACTGCACACTGCAGGATGCCAGAGACGCCGGCGTAGTTTACATGACATGACACGTCGTTGTGCTGGATATGTTTACCAGGCATTTTACTGTCAGGAAGTTTTAAGGACAGATGTTTGGTGCTAGATTAGTGTGAGAAGGTGTTGTGAAAAACTGCATATGGAATGTGCTCCAAAAGGATGAGTAATTTGTGCATATGGGATTTTAAAAATAGAAACATGTAGGAGTGCATTGGATAGCCTCCTACCTTCATGTATTACACAGAAGAAGCACTTTCCCTACTGTGTTCTCCATACCATAATTTCAGTTTTTTTGTTTTTTTTTTGTCATTCATATAAATAGTGGCACGGTCTACTTTCTCTCTCTGGAAAAAAGGGGTTATTTGAGGGTTCCAGAGATAGTTATGGGTTCTTCTCTACATGGAAACCTTATGTTTTTGGGTTCTGTATTGTAGCAGTGTTCTAATGATATTGGGGGCTTGGCTTATGCACTCGATTTGCATATGGGTCCAAGGAATTTTTCACTCATTTATTGTTGAGGGTTATTGTTGAGGCATTTGGGATTTATAATTATAATTATGGCTTTGTGATAGCTTGAAGTTTATTTGAGGTTATTGTGTTATTAAGTTTCTTGGAATATCGAGTTTTTATAGTTACCCTTCGTGTTTTTATTGTTGTGAGTATATTAGGGAGTACTGTTGGGTCTGTCCAGTCTAGAAGTCTTTCTAAAGAATGGAATAAGTGCAAGTTCTCATTGTTTAATAAGAGTTTTGTCACTGAAATATAAAATCATCCAGAAACATGCGAACACTTAATACCGTTAACCCTTACAATTTTCACCACTTGACCGAATACAGTTGCTTCTATCATTTGGCTTCTTACAAATTTCCTGTTCACCTTTGCTAATGTCAATGTAGAGCTCACTCGTTTTCCTGTAAACACACACACACACACACACACACACACACACACACACACACACACACAAGAAAACCACATGGTGGAGCTGCTCAACTCAGTCTCCAACGCTCCATAATAATCGCCCTCTCCATTTTGTACCCATTTTCTATTTTTCATTCAAAACCTGGTGAGAGATTCTACGTCAAGTCACATATGCACATGAATATTATTCACTGCATTAGGTAGCAAACAAACCAGAAACGTAAGCATTAATTCCCAGTAGGTGATGTGAACAAAGCACTGCAAAAAATGTCATCCTAGTGAGTAAAAACATCTTGAATATATGTAGATAAATCTATCTAGTATTTACTATTATAAGATTACAAGAAATAAAATATATGATTGTGAAAGCTATTACTAATTTCAAGCTTGATATATATAGTCTTGTTCTATTGGAAGCCTTTTTCTTTCTTTTTTTTTGTAATTTCGAGCATTTATTTCGAGAAAGAGGTACAATAAAAAAAAAAAACAGGTTGATTAATCTTACATTTGATTTGTAAAAATTTAATACGAAGAAATATGAAATACATTTGTCAACATTTAAGATATTTTGTATATTTGCTAAGATGTCTTTCTTGCAGTGAGTAATCATCACAATAATCATTAGTTGATTTTTTTTAATTGACCCAGTAGGCCAGAAAACGAACTTTCCCCCCTCTATGATGGACACCCCCCTCAGAAATTATACTCATATCAACCAATATGATGGTTTAATGCATAAATTGACCTGTTTGAGGTGGTTAATAGGCAGAACTCATAAATGCCTGACATGATGTTATTTAATGAATGCAATAACAACAATAATTAATACATACATTATTATTATTATTATTATTACTTTGCTAACATTAGCTATGGTTCAGTAATACCGATGTTTACAGTTTGTTAATGTAAAGTACTGTAGTAAATAATGTTCATTTAAGGTATTAAGCAAACTCCTTGCTGAAGCAATTCCTGGCACAAGCAACAATTCAAAAAAAAGGTGAAGCTGCTTAATTTTTGTCAGTTGCATTACATGACATGATTGGAGACTGAGTAGGACACAGGACTTGTTGGTGTAAATATTTCCAAACATGTTTTATTGAGTAAATTTTGTGAAAAATTGTGATACCTAATGTAAAAAAAACAAAAAAAACAAAACCTACCAAATGTCAGTCTAATTAATGACATTAATGATAATAATTGCTTCTGTAGAAAATTAGCAAACTGCTAATCTTATATAAGTGACAGTAGGTTTTTTTTGTTTTGTTTTTTTACAGGTTGGTTACACATAGGTTCTGATTCATTGATGACTTTTAAAAAAAAAAAAATCAGTGATAAGTGTCCACTTAGTATCCCTGAGCCAGCAAAATGGATTTAGCCAACTCAATTCTCAGCAAAACAGTGGTTAATAATTGAAAGAACCTTATCAGAGGCCATGATTGATTTACAAAGAGCATTGCGTTAAATGTGTATTGATGCAATTGTTTACTTATTTGATGTTCATGCAGCTTCTTGGGCTTTTCTGGTTTTATGAGGGGGGAAAAAAAAGAGCTAGATAGATTTTCTGTTTCGATTTTAACGCCACCAAAATGTTACAGGATGTCAGGACAAATCTTATTTGCAGTATGTGTTGCAAATTGTGGTCAGCATTTTTCAAGCGAACTTGACACTGGAGGATCTTGGTCATCCTTTCAATGAAAAACAAATCTCTGCTAGATTCTAGGGACACTAAAGCGGGATGGACGATCCTGCCACTTTCACCTCCCTTCCCCCTCAAACCTGCGAATATCTTTATTACCCTATGATGTGGAGACTTAAACAGAAATACTTTACGGTGCCGTATTAGGCCCTAGAGGTTTATGATTACCCAGACTCCAAATAGTAAGATGTGTTAGGACTTTGGCAACTTCACAGATACAGTAACTGTTAATCGTTATGGAAGAGGCTGGAAGTTGTCTTGGAAGAATCTTTGAGAATCAGTGTTGCAAAAAATATTTTCTCAGGTGCTCATATGTTCACCAGTGAACATGTGTATTTTTGGCTTAAAGAAATTGATTGATCAACTGAAAAATTTTGAGGTAATTCGTTTCCTCAAATTTTTTTTTTGAGTTAAACGAACTTATCCGGTTTTCCAGTGCAAAACGCTTTCTCTGTTTGTTTCTGATTTGTTTAGAACACATTATCAGTTCATTCCAAATATTGAATTCTTATCCGGTTACATCCTTCCAGTCTAGTTATGGACACTTTTGACAGTTATGCATGACATGGAGTAAATGACATAATTACAATAAACAAGACACTATTTAAAGCTATACTTATTATTGGGGGAAAAAAGGATTTGTGTGTAAGTGTAAATCAAACACTCGTGCATCAACTTGTCCACAGAAAGGATTGTTTTAGGTCACTAATTAGACAGAGTAGTCATCTGACAGATGGGATTACAGGCAAAAGTCTTATCAGTGACACCTATTCTGAGCGGAATGCTTGCCGAGTCTGCTGTCTTTTCTCTGCACCATCATTGATTTCACTACTCAAGCCCTTTTAAATGTAGGACTGCTTTGGAGAGCACTAATCTGGTTTTAATGGAGAGGAGGGGCATAGACCATGCTTATTAATCCTCATAGCATACACAGTGATGTGATCGATCTCATCACGCTCTCTGTCAGTCTTATAATACATGAGAAATGGATTAAAATGAAAATCAAATCAGTTTGCATGCCCTACTGCATTACATCTAATGAAGTAAAGTCTTTCACTCTGACTGCCAGTAGTTCATCATGGATGCTTGCACAAGCTGTGTGGTTTACAGATAGCAATCTGTTGACAAGGTCTTCCCCATGTCACTAGTCTTACGTACCTGTGCCATCTACCCCAGTGAGTCCACGCTGGCTTTTTTTTTTTTACTGGCCTCAGATGTGCTGGAGCAAGCATATTTCCTTCTCTCTTCCACTCTCTTGTCAATCTTATCAAGGTGGCCAAGCATCATAAACCCCTTTCAGGTGTCCAAATAGAGAAACCGATATATTCCGAAAGTTATCCATAATTATTCCAAGATCATGTTATTCCAGGTAGGCCAAATCGCTGGTAATTCAGATCGTGGCATTACTGCCATGTCCCGCTCAGTGGAAATGGAAAACGCTCATTCAAGAGAAGGTACAAATAGGCAGTGGTTACAAATGGAGTTTGGTCAGTGGTCGGAGATCCCTATTGTGAAGATAGACAGGACTTTGTTCACAAACTGGAGTTTGAAGTTTCAAAGGGGGAAATAGGCAGCGGAGTTACATCAGTTCGGAACAGTCCTTTGACTTTTAGCCCTGGGCGGCATGGGTGACTGATTATAGTACATGGACATGACATAGCAGCCTCATATCACACTCAGGGAACTATTAGGGAAGGAGAGATCCTCTGGACGTACTCCATAACCAGTTTCAAAGTACATCTCCGTGCTCTGACTGGGTGTGCATCAAATTTGATGGAACAAAAAAAAAAAATGTAAGATGTCATGTTGTGAATGTTCATGGATGTTCTATGCTCTATTTGTTTGTCAAAAATGGGTGTTTTGGCCAGTCTTGGAGCTTTATATTTTAGATAGAAAAAGCCGTCTAGTGGAGTCAGAGTATCACTCAGTGCTTTGAGCTAGGAATGATGTAATCACCGAAGAATGAGGTGAAAGTTAAACCAATTACATTCACTCAAGGGTCTTCGGCTGCTTTAAAGCACCCTGAGAATGAGGAACATTTAAGTGATTGATTAATGAAAGTGATTAATGAATCCCCTGTTAATTGGTTGATGGATTATCAATGAAGGCAACAGGCAGCCACAGTATCGTATCCCCCCCAAAAGCAGTGGTTTCTTAAAGTGGGGCTTGGGGACCACCAATGGTCCATGAAGTGCTGCTAAATGATTTTTTAAATGTAAGTCACAACCCCTCATTATCAAAGTTATATTTATTATTGACTGGCCCTTTGAATTCGAATGGGTTTACTCCAAACCTCAGTAGCATAAAAAAACAAGTATATAGTATATTACATAATGTTATATATAATAAATATATATGTCAACTTGGACCTAATCTATTCTGTTGCTGGAAAGCTAAGGAATAGAATGGCTTATGGCTAATAAATCATTCGAATAAATAGACAAAATATGCTTGTAAACATTTTGCTCATGAAGTAAATTGTGCTGAGAATGTCTGTGGAACTTATTTTACAAAAGGTTTACACAAGGTTTGAGAACCCTTGCTGTAGTGTTTCAAACACATAAGAAAGTTATATGTCTACTTAGGTGTCTAGTTAAAAAGTAGCTTCATTACTCTTTTAAAGCCCCAATCAGGAAACATGCCAGCAGCCATAAAAACCATTTTCCCTCTATTATTCCATGAAGCAACATTCATCACCAGTTTCAGAACAATAGCTATGGTAGTAAAAGTATCATTTGTGAATATTATATTTATCTTCTATTAAGCTTCCTAGCCGAGTCGCCAGTTCGATCCTGAGCTCAGATTACAGTCTGCTCTGAGCTTTACGGGTTCCCCCTGAGTGAGTTACTAATTAGACAATTTTAACAAAACTTTCAAATGTAGATTTACTTGGATTACTTTCCCACCTGAAGTGAGTATCTAATGATAGTGATCTAGACTTGCTTGGTTAGAACACCCTGACTTTGCATGTGACGGGGAAAGCCATAACCTTGCGGATTAGATTTTATAGAGGTTTTCATGGCCATCAGGAAGAGATCACACAACGCTGGAAGATGTGAGTTATGATAAAGACTGTAATGGTAAGCCAGATAAGATTTTCACAGTGTGAGTCACTGATTTGCCGTGTTATTTACCCGCCTCAGGTTACTTGTCAGTGTGGTTCGAACAAAGCTCTTGAGCAAATAAGAGATTTCTGAAGATTCGTTTAGGTTGGCACGATGCATCGAGATGACAGGACGTGTTTAGATGTTGGACTGAAGAAAGTCTTGAAAACACTTTACATGAACCTTATAGGAGGTTTACAAATTATTGTTTGGCACAAGATGTTGAGTATGAAAATAATATCTGACTGCGGTTGGATTTTTTAATGCATAACCCAGAGTACGATTCGGAATATTCAGTACATTGCCGGTTTGCTAGTAAGTTTAGGTGTTTTCCAGGCTACTCCAAACAACACAGCTAATTTAGTCTGCTTCATTTCTGCATCGTTTCCACTAGCATTTTGGCAAGGTGATAAAAAATTCATGACCCATACCACCAAACCAGTCATTAGTGAATATAGATAACGAAGAACAATATAGAAATGCACATATGATGTTTAGTTGTAGTCGTCTGATTGGGGAGTCCCAAAGTCGGTACCAATTAAACTGTGCATTTTGTCAGATCACTTGGTTAGCACGTGAGTCAACTCTGGGGTTTGCGACATTTGTGTGTGTGTGTGTGCGTGTGCGCGCGCGCGTGTGTATGTGTAGAGAAGTAGATTCATGAGAGTACATTTACTGCCCTCATTGCCTGATCTGGGGAACATTGACCCATCACTTTGTACTGTCACTTTCCCTTCTACAAATATATCCTCCCCTGTGTTTGCTCATGCCCTTACACTTATGCATTTGCTGTGCTTGTTTACCCAACCAATACTCTCCCCTTGGTTTAAAACAACCCTGCATGTCAGCATGTAAAATGCAAAGACAATGCTATGCTTTTATTATAAGATTATCATACGATTGTACAGATTGCATCACTGTTAATTCCGGTGATTCTTACCTCACTGTTATGTATTTAATATGTAAGATAATGGTTTAGGGAAACTGTGTCCTGAATAGTAAGTGAGCCCTTGAGTTTCAGAATTTTTTTTATGACGTTTTATTATGTTCCTTGATCAGGTCATAGCACTTTTAAAAAAAACCAAAAAACTCTATATTACTTCAAATTCAGCAAATAGACAAGGATTAAGATCCACTACAAGACCACTTAGACCAGGGGTATTCATCTAAACTCTATAAAGGTACTACATAGCATGCAGCTGTTAATACCGAACCATTAAAAATGAGTTGTATATAAGACAGTTTTAAATAGTGGTTCAATTTTGTTTCATAGTGCTGCTTGATGTTGCCACTTTTGACTAGGGCCATGGTGTTTGAGACACTTCTGTTTTGAACTCGAAGCAGAGAATTAACACACGCAATATTTCTCTGTTCATTCGTTCGTCTTTAAACATTCGGTTTTTGTCATCAAGCATGCCGTCAGGTCGCTAATCAGACCAGAACGGTTACACGAAATGAAATGTTTATGAAACTCTGTGAAAGAGCTCCACTTTTTGAACGAATGTCTTTAACCCTGTAGCTAGGCTTCAGCTAAATAATTGACATAAATGCTATGATAAACTGCTGATAAAATGGATAAACTGCAAAACAGGATTTGATATAGAGTACTTGGATCGGTTTCAGGGGAAAACATTTATTGGGTTTGCATCCAGATTATGGTCCACCAGTTGACGTCCACCAACTTAGACAAATAGACCAGTCATTAGACTTAAACCAGTAGGCCAGTTAGAACACTACTTATTAATGATGATGAAGTTTAGCATAATGTTGAGCGTACTGTTCTCCATAGTTGGACCCAAAGTGACAGATCATGTGCATATGGGTTTTTCAGTGAACAATGAGTTCTTTTACATAAAGGTCACAATTTGCTGCTTGCAAGAGTCACTGCTGTTGTTTATTGTGTAAGAATTAACACAGACTTACCAAACAAGGCAGGCTGCCCCTCAGTCTGAATTGACTGACTACATACAGTAATATAATTCACCCACAATGTATATTATATGAATGATATATTATATCACAAAATTATGTTATATGAAGTAAAATGACATAACAAGGACCAGAGTGATGGACAGGGCTAGCCAAATTCAGTGATGTAACCCAACCCACGTACAAAGGATTCTGAAGAAAGCTTTGACAATGTCTGTGGGTAAATGGGAACTGATAATTTGGCTGAGGGGAAGGTGACTTCAGTTAGCCCCCTCTATCATATTTTGTATCTGTGTTAGTATTCTGTGGATTTGATGAGGACCATATTGAGGTAAAAATACAAGGTATATATTTGAAAACTGGACTGGATTGGTGTAAAAGGCCAATAAATGTAACTAGAGCAAAACGTCAGGTACGGATTGTACTTGCACCCAGTCATGAAGTTGCTAAACCTTTACGGGTATTGAGAGAGAGAGAGAGAGAGAGAGAGAGAGAGAGAGAGAACTTGTTTGGCTCTATCTAAAAACAATTCTGATTTAACATTTGAAAAGCAAGAAATGATTAACTTAAGGGCCATCCCACTCCAGAACTGGCCGTGGCCTGGAGTGGGAAGGTCTGACCTGTCAATCAAAGTCAGTTTCATCTTTGCTCTAGAGGACATGGCCCATGTCACTCAGAGGTGTCTACCTCTCTAAGGGGGTGGGGCTTGTCCAAGAGAAGGGGGGGTTCAAACTCCACTGAAGAGCACAAGTCTTTGCCCCCAGTGTCAGGTAGCTGAGAATGCGCTTGTCCAAAGCACTAGCAGACATGGAGATGGCAGACTATAGCGAGGCCCTGGACCCGGCCTACACCACATTGGAGTTCGAGAACATGCAAGTGCTCGCCATGAGCACAGGTGAGTCCTCCTCCCAGCTGAACTTTGAATCCTCAGTTAGTGAATGTTTGGTCAAGTATGGGATGATGAGGTTTAATGAGTTTCACACACTTTTATAGACTTTTGAGGATGACTCAAGGTGTGCTGTGTGCCTGCAGTGGCTTATTTTGAATGTTCTACACTGGTTGCGATTGTGACAGCAGGGCAGCATGCATGAGACTGAAATGCAAGGAGCTTTGAGAGATTATGGCTACAAGCTCTGTCTTGTAGGCAAGCTAGGATTGTGTTTCATCCCAAGAGTTGCACAGCCAGAAATCCCAATGTGATTCCATCCAGCTCTTCTTACCTGAAGTTGGTCGGTTGAGGATAAGATGTCTGTTCAGAGTAGTATTTCCAGGGATGTTTGACATGCAAGATAAATGGACCCAGACTGTAGAAGATGTCACTGAACCATTCACTGGTTTAGTCTCCCATGGCTTTTTTTTCATGAGAAATCTAACTGATTCTATTAACTCGATCCAGCATCTTGATTTAATGTACATATTCATTTCTGGGTCATGTTTGAACACCTATCCTGTACTTCAGTTTAATACACTACTGAATGTATTTAAATAGCTATTTAATGGTACGTTTAACTGAATTGTATTCGTTGTGTTTATGAGATCATCATTTAAGTGACGATGAATATGACTTCCAAATCTGTCACATGGTCTTCACCATTCAGATAATGAATCAGTTCAAAAGGAGTCAATTAATGGAGCTATCATGCAGCATGTTTCCCTTTGATCAGCTGAGGAAATGTGTTTACCCTGTTTGGCTTTAATGCAATCACTCAGTGCTCCTTAGAGTATTTGACATAAAAGTAAACAACAAAACACTTTTTTTTTCCTTTTAAATGATTCATCGTTTGAGATGATATTTGAAGATTTTAAAAATTATTTGGCCATTTAGTCAATTAGTTGTGTATTACAGCAAGAGTTTAATAAAGACTTTTGCATATATTACTTTGGCTAGCCTAAATGTTTTTAATAAATCCACATCAGTTCTTCGGGTCATGCGGACGTTTTGCTTGGTGCAGATTTCAGCAATAATCATTGCTGGATGACGGGAGCAAACACTGGATCAAACATTACTTTCATTTCACCAGGTTGATTTACAACCAATTAATTGTAGCACAAGTTTTCTTTCAAACCATTTTACTGCCTTTCCATGGTCTTTTCCCCACTGCTTTTCTATCACCTTTCAGAGCAACAGAAAATCTTCCCCCATTTTTATCTATTTATTTATTTATTTATTTTAGCTGAGTATCAGGCCCGGATGATCACTGCACAAAAATCATGAATGACTTCATCCTTTGTATTAGCAAAATGATTGCTCCTCGAGCAATGTTTGTGTGGTAAATACAGAAAGTAAAACGTCACCATCTTTTCGCAACCTATCTATGATTTTATTAAAGTTTAAACAGAAGCACAACGTAGCATTAGAGGAAAAGATATAAATATGGAGATTTAGCAAAAAATTTTCTAAGCAATCACCCTTCTCTTTCAGACTCCTCGCCAGCTGAGGGTGCCAACCTGAATGCTGCCAACCACTTGGGCACAGGGACTCTGTGTGCTATCTGTGGTGATCGAGCAACAGGAAAACACTATGGAGCCTCCAGCTGTGATGGCTGCAAGGGTTTCTTCAGACGCAGCGTTCGCAAGAACCACATGTACTCGTGCAGGTCAGCAATAGATTAACTTTGCATGTTCCACGATTCAATTTTTTAGTAATATCACTGTAGACTTCCAAAATAAGGTTATTCAATCTGGTGTGGGTTTTTTTTGGGGTTTTGTTTTGTTTACAGATTCAGCAGACAATGCATAGTGGATAAAGACAAGAGGAACCAATGCAGATACTGTAGGCTTAAGAAATGCTTTCGGGCCGGAATGAAAAAAGAAGGTATGTGCCACTTTCATGTTGTTTCATGACATATGAATAAAGCTCTGTTGGCAAAACAAGACTGAAAGCAAGCTCATGTGCCTTGTGGGACTGAGAGAAGTCCGATATGCAGAGTGTATTGCAACATCAGAGTGAGACAGACAACTTGTTAATGTTCACTCTACAATGCAACGAAGTCTATAGCCAACTCTTGCTGAGCAAACAGTTCAGAGGCATCATAATTGCACACTGATAAACAGGCCAACCTTGAGCATTTTCCCCCTCGACTAATAGAGGCAATGCTAATGCACTCCACCTCCCTCAGCTATGTGCACTGGTTGGTTGAGATCGAATCATCACAGTGATTGAATTTATGTGATGAGCACTTCCTCACATCAAGTCATTGAACACTCAAGTCATTCATCCTTTGCTCTCTTTGGCATAGCTGTACAGAATGAAAGAGACCGAATCAGTACCAGAAGGTCCAGTTACGAGGACAGCAGCTTTCCCTCCATCAATGCACTCATCCAAGCTGATGTCCTCTCCAGACAGGTTGGCTCATTCTCTTTAAAAGATGATATATCATAAACGACATATTGTTTGGTCGAACGCAAGGTTTAACAGGAACCTTCGCTATGCTGTAGATCTCCTCTCCAGGTCCGATCATGAACGGTGACATCAGAACAAAAAAGATGGCCACCATTACAGATGTGTGTGAATCTATGAAGCAGCAACTGCTGGTACTGGTCGAGTGGGCCAAATATATCCCAGCCTTCTGTGACCTCCCATTGGATGACCAGGTAAGACTAAAAGCAAGAATCTGCAACATCGTGGAAAAAGCTAAACGCTTCAAGGCCAGTTTTTCTATTATGAATTGGCAAAAGGTCTCATGGATGGTAATGTAAGGTGTGCAACACTGCTGAAGGAACAGTCCAGCACTCCAGCAGTCCATCATTCAGAGGGGTCTTTGTCATTTTTTAACCAAGAAAATGTCTAAAATGTTAAAAGGAAGAAAGCGAGATAGGACGAGTGAGGAGTTGGAGTGGGAGGAATCTGTAGAGCTAGTGGTTAATATGTTTTGATGACTCTGGTTAGAAAGTGATGAGCTGGTTTGAACACTTACATGCTCCTTAAGACCTACAGAATCATTAACAATGTAAGCACCAGGATGTGGTAACTGATTTGTGGACGTTGGTCATGAATGACACTGCATCTTCTTCCAAACAAACTTTCTCAGCACCTTGCCTAAAATCTGTGAGAACCTCTGATTTGAGTATATGAACTCTAACGGTTTTTTTTTGGGACCCTCCCCTCCCCCAGACACACAGCTTCTGACTATTCTCATTCAGAGTGTACCTACACTGTTTAAAGAAGGTGCACAAGTTGTGGATTGTATATGAACAAAAATCTTTTGTTTTTTGTCTGTTTTTCAGGTGGCTTTGCTTCGAGCTCATGCTGGAGAACATCTCCTTGTTTGGTTGCGCCAACCAACTGACAATACTTTACAAAACCTGATAGCAGTAAGGATCCTTGATGAGTTGGTCCTTCCTTTCCAGGAACTCCAAATAGATGATAACGAATATGCCTGCTTGAAGGCCATTGTATTCTTTGATCCAGGTACTTATGAGATCCCAGAAATGAGCATCATTTTTGAAATCGTATTTACCTAGATGTATAAATCCCAGAACTTGGATATTAAAAGTTAAGTCATGAGTACATTCACATTCGCTTGTCATTGGTAGATGCCAAAGGTCTGAGTGATCCGAGCAAGATCAAGCGGATGCGTTACCAGGTGCAGGTCAGTTTAGAGGACTACATCAACGACCGGCAGTATGACTCACGGGGACGATTCGGCGAGCTGCTGCTTCTGTTACCCACACTGCAGAGCATCACCTGGCAAATGATTGAGCAAATCCAGTTTGTTAAGCTGTTCGGGATGGCCAAGATTGACAACCTCCTGCAAGAGATGCTTCTGGGAGGTAATAATATGAATGCTGGAAATAAAAAAAACATGACCATCAGACTGATTTCTTGAGGTGGCCCCAAAGGCGAGATGGATGACCCTTGATGTTTTCACGTTCTTATGATAGGTTCTGCTAATGAGGCCCCCCATGCTCCTCCATCTCTGCATCCACACCTGGTCCATGAGCACCTCAGCAACAACGTTATTGTGACCACCAGCATGGCCACTCCAATTCACAATGGACAAATGTGTAAGTTCTTGATGTACCTTTGCTATTAGGTTCCCTAATAAGTTTTTACTCTTCACCCTCTCATGTACGGCAGAGCCAAACAGGCTGGAGGGGCAAACATGCTTCCTGTAGTAATCCTTTTGGTGAACTAATCAGGCTTACTTTGTCTAAAAAAGCCCTTTCTTATGCTTTCTAATGCCTTCAGAAATGTCAGAGCTCATACTGCATATGTTTGCAATGCTGTTCTGGGGAACCTTTGGTGTGTCTTTAATGGATCTTCTTACTTTCTGTGCCCACAGCCACACCTGAAACTCCAATCCCATCTCCTCCACCAGCTTCCAGCTCTGAGCATTACAAACTGGCTCAGGGCGTCATAGCTTCTGTGCCGAAACAGCCGACAGCCATTCCTCAACCCACAATCACCAAGCAAGAGAGCATCTGACCATCTCAAAAACAAAAAACAAAAAAAAAAAACAACAAAAAAAAGAAAACTCCACATCCTAAAACAAATTAGCCATGGGCAAGTGGCTTGCTTCAGAGATTCCTGGAAAATAATTATTTAATTTTGAGGCAGTCATTAAAAGTCCATTGGTCTATTGGTAAACCATTTGCTCTGGGAAGGAGTGTTTGCAAGTGGTATAATATAAAGTACATTTTGGGTTATTTTTATTTTTGTTTAAACATTACAATAAGCAACAAATGAATCCCCCCCCACCCCCCACCCCCCAGTCATAGATAATGACCAAAAAAGCAGAAACCTCAGGATTGTACAGTAGATATTCTGTGGAAGAGGCTTTTTTTTATGTATTCAATCAACCTGACTTATAGGCTGATGTTTTTTTTTTCAGTGGTATATTATTTATACTCCCCTAGGAGAAATACATATATCAACATGTCAAGAAAGAGAATTAGCAAAGTTTATATTAATATTATTATATTAAGGTTAAATAAATGTTACAACAAGCCTTTCATCTGGCAAAAATCAGATGTGTATGTTGTACAGAATTTTCATGACTGAGCTAATATGAATGATTTTTAAAGTACTTAGGAATAGGCTACACTGTTTGTGCCGTACAATTTGCATAAACTGCTCCTCATGAGCTGTTCATAGTTTTTTTTTGTTTGTTTTTTTTGACGTATCATAGAAAAATGTACATCGCATGCGTTCTGTTTCAGTTTTTGATTATATATTTGTTGTAACAAGTTCCACATGTCCAGTATTTAAGTCCGTTTAGAGACAACGACAACAACAACCAAAAAAAACCCTTGTAAATGTCCTGTCCTACCCCATTACTCCATTACTAAGATGCAATTACTTTTTGTCCATCTATCACAGACTCTCACAGTTTACTGGAAGTTTTTTTTTGAGTGTTGGTCACTGAAGCCGACAGCTGTACGAGTGTGTAAGCGTCTAACTGAAACAATGTTAGTATATAATATGTGGTTTGGAAAGAAGTGCCTTACTGCACATCGAAATGAAAGCTGACTTGGGCCTTGCAAACTGATATTAAATGTCAAGGTTATATTTTTACATAAACACACTCAGCCTATTCATTTATTTCCATTAGGTTCATTTATACACCAGATTAATATGTCGCCACAGAATTATAAACACATTAAGCGACCAAGTGTTTCACTCCATCTCAGTGAGATTTGTTCTATAAATCAACTGCAAAAACTTTTTAAAACGTGATCAAAGAGTATCAAATTCAAAGCCAGTCTTCATTTTTTTTAATGTTGGAATTATTATTATTATTAGAATTATTATTATTATTATCTGCTTTGTTTGATAAAAGTCCAATTTGAAACATATTGACACATGAGAAGTCATCTAATCTCCTAATCTTCTCAGGCCGTAAACCTGCTTTAAAACAGGACGATAAATGTGGTGGCCTACGTGGCAGATCATGGTCATGGATTCTAGTGCTAGGGCGTGTGTGTCGAAACTGATAAATGTCATAAACCAAATTCCAGATAGACCAAGAAAGAACCAGGCGCCTTCCTTCTGAAATCTGCAGAGTTAGTACAAGAGGGTAATATTGGTCTTATCTTGTCATACATTAATGAACTTACGTTGTAATGGCTAATAACGCAACGGTATTCGTCATCATGAGCACACAGCATGCCGACCCCTAGAACAGCAGATGAGTCATGACACTGCACAAGTTGAGGGCATTCGGCTCACAGTTTATCATGTAACATTTTAAAGTGTAGTTTCGACCATGAGTTCCATTTCTGGACTGGCATCTATTTAAAAAAAAAAAAAAGCTACCATCTCATAGAAAAATGTAATTTAGAAAGGGTTACGTGGCAATAATGTCTTCACCAATCAGACACCAATCAGTCTGGACCCCTCATAGAACCTGGATTAAAAGTTTGCTTTGATGTATTACTAACAAATACAGGCAAAAACAAAAGGTGGGTAAAATTTTAGAAAGAAAGAAAGAAAGAAAGAAAGAAAGAAGGTCAGCAGGATCAGATTAAATTTGTCATATGTTTCTGTTTCCAATGCTGTGAGATTTCAGTATTATATTTGACATTTATTCACATATACAAATGAAGAAAGAAAGAAAGATTGCTTCATGGTTTAAACCTGCTTTGCTAATATGAGAATTAATATTGTTACTGCAGATATGAGGTGTGAGCAGGCTGGTTTGAGAATATTTGCACCGCGACTAATATTATCGACATCTCACACGACTCGGGCACCTTTAAACAACTTCCAAACCAAACCAAAACATGCAACAAAGCCACAATGAGCAGTTTGCAGGACGTTATCTATTGTTTTCTTGCAGCTATTTATTGGATAACTGTCGTTATACAGCAGCGCTGTTGAATTCTCAAATCTGATTGGTCAGAAGGAAAGAAACAAATTTTATTTTTATGATAAGATTTATTTAAAGGACTGAGTAAAAAAAAAAAACTAAGGAAGAGAGAAGAAGGGGGGTGTTAGTTTTGTTGAACTAGTATAAGTGTGAGAAACCAATATTAAGACACGCTGGTGAGGGAACAACTATCTGTCAGTGGTAACAGGAACGGACTTCTTTTGTGGACATTCCACAACATTAAATGGTAATTAGAAATGGCTAAAAGTAGGTCCTGTTCATTAATAAATTATAAAATGTAATTGGCATTTATAAAAGGCATGTAAAATGTAACGTAAAAGGCAGATTTATAAGGCTTCTGAAAGTGGTGTTATAGGAAAATAATCAACTTTGGGGAGGAAAAGGATCACAGAACCATGTCGTTGATTATTTTCGTGTAACAGTACACCCAATCCTTTCTTAAAAGACATTCCTCTAGTAGTCATGCCTTAAAGGCAATCATACAGCAGTACGTTACTGGAATTACGTGTGAGAGGAGAGCACTGAAATAGCTATTTCTCATTAACCTGCATCATCCATCCATCTTCAACCGCTTATTCCTGCTTCAGGGTCGCGGGGAACCTGGAGCCTATCCCAGGACGCATCGGGCACAAGGTGGGGTACACCCTGGACAGAGTGCCAGTCCATCACAGGGCACAATCACATACACACTCACACACACATTCATACACTACGGACAATTTACCAACCTACCAATCAACCTACCATGCATGTGTTTGGACTGGGGGAGGAAACCGGAGTACCCGGAGGAAACCCCCGCAGCAGGGGGAGAACATGCAAACTCCACACACACATGGCCCCGGCGGGAATCGAACCCCGGACCCTGGAGGTGTGAGGCGAACGTGCGAACCACTAAGCCACTGTGCGCCCTAACCTGCATCAGTATGCTTTAAAAAAAAAAAAAAAAAGTTTTTTATTCTGGTGCCTGCTGCATGTTCTCCACGTGCTGCAGGGGTTTCCTCCGGGTACTCCGGTTTCCTCCCCCAGTCCAAAGACATGCATGGTAGGCTGATTGGCGTGTCTAAAGTGTCCGTAGTGTATGAATGGGTGTGTGAGTGTGCATGTCCAGGGTGTACCCCGCCTTGTGCCCCATGCTCCCTGGGATAGGCTCCAGGTTCGCAGCAACCCAATAGGATAAGCGGTATAATAAATGGATGGATGGATAGTGCCTGTTTCCTGTTGACTTCCACAGTAGCCAGGAAGTGATGTGTTATTTTGACATGTTATATAATATTTCACGATTTCAACTTAATATCTCACAATTTCGAGATTATACCTTCGTTTCATTGCTAGTGTGTGGTGTGAAATCTTAAATGGAAATGACGAGATGGTAAGTTGAAATAATGACCAAAACACTCCAGCATGTTCACAGCTCAGAGCTTGTGTACATACACTTCCAATAAACATTCTCAAGATGGACTTATATCAACAGTATTTTACATAATCCTGTCATGATCGTGTGAGTGTGTATGTGATTGTGCCCTGCGATTGACTGGCACCTTGTCCAGGGTGTACCCCGCCTTGTTCCCGATGATTCCTGGGATAGACTCCGGGTTCCCCGTGACCCTGAGAAAGGAGTGAGCGGGAGAAGATGGATGGACGTCATGTACTGTATCACCATATAGGAATCGAGCTGTGAGACTATACACTGCGTAGCATCACCTAAGCTAAACAAACACCCTGAACGAATGATCTTCACCCAATATGGCAACCCGCGTTTGTGTGACGTCATCGCGCCTCTGCCACAGAGTAGCCAATCAGAGCGCACGCTGCTTCTGTACACGGAACTGATTGCGGATTTGCATAGCAGGTCAGTTATCACTACTGCGAGTGTCTTTGTAATCGATTACAGATATTTCCTGTGCAGAAAAGAACAATGTAAACCGATTGCCATTGTGTTTGTCTTTTTTTTTTATTTTTTTTAAATTTAAAGTAATGTAATGATCACATGATTAAGCACGGTATCATCATCATCATCATCACAGTAACAGGAAGAGCTCATATTAGCCGGCTAACTAGCAGCTCTGTACTTCACTGTGTGTTCTTATTCACACTTAAAAAGAAATAAGATAAATAGAAGTTTATTCTGGATACAGCTTGGAGATATTCATATCATGAGTTCTTCTATAGGAAATGATTCCCATTGAATCCACTTTACCTGATTATGGTGTAAAAAAACAAACAAACAAAAATTCAAGAAGGTCACATTTTTTTTCTTGTTTTTTTCCTTCTGTTTCATTCCTGTCAAGGTTTTTTTTTTAATGTAATTTTATATATCTATCATTTAACCTTGAGTTTCACTTTATAATGTCTGACACAGAGTAAGAAGGAAGGAAATAAAATGCATTCATTTGTTGTGCCTTCTATCAAGCAGAGGTGAGCTGTTTACATTTAAAGGAAGCTTGGCGAGATGATCGCTTATTGCAGTGTTTTTGCGCTTTACCTTCTGATATCAGACACGCGCAGGTAGCCAATGGCACATCAGAATGGCCACACTGATCCCGGCCCTTCGGTGGACGTGATGGCAGGCGAGCGGTTCCCTGCAGCTCCTCCACCCATCTACGTGTGCACTCTAACCCCGGATCTGGAGGCCAAGGCACGGGAGGAGCTTCAGGAGAAGCCCGAGTGGCGTCTTCGGGACGTCCAAGCGCTGCGAGACATGATCCTGAAGGAGCATTCTAGTCTGAGGACACGGCTGGACGACGCCTTTCTCTTGCGCTTCCTCCGAGCCAGGAAGTTCGACTATGACCGTGCGCTGCAGCTGCTCCTGAACTACCACAGCAGCAGGAGGGCCTGGCCTGAAGTCTTCCAGGACCTGAAGCCCTCGACGGTGAAGCACGTACTTGAGCTAGGTTTCCTTACCGTCCTGCCCAGACGTGATCCTCAAGGCCGCTACGTTCTCTGCTTACGGCCAGGTTGGTTGAAAGGTTAAAAACTCCAGGAATGTTTCAGGAAGAGTTTTTCAGAGTCATGAAGGATCTGCTTACCGTGGTTGTTAAACTTAAAAAAAATTAAAAAACTATTTTTTTTTTAATTTAGCTGTTGTTTTCACTTCTATGTAACATTGAAACAATAGCACGTTAACTGTTACAGGCTAACCCTGTTAGAAATGATATATTTAAAATATTTATTCCGTATAAATATATATTCCCATTGAGTTTCAATAAAAAAAATATGCGGTTTTATTTTAATCCTCCATAAGTGAGGAGTGATCTTGAGTTTTGTGAGAACATCAGTTTACTAAAGAAGGGTTTAGTGTTAGGGTGAGTGTTAGTTATACAGCCAGGTCCATAAGTATTTGGACAGTGACATCATTTTCGACATTTTGCCCCTGTACACCACCACAATGGATTTGAAACGACGTGATGGAAGTGTAGACTTTCAGCTTTAATTCAAGGGGTTTAACAAAAATATCGTATGAACCGTTTAGGAATTACAGGCATTGTTTGTGAAAATGGACTCCCCTCCATTTTCACAGTCTCAAAAGTAATCGGACAATTGACTTTTAAGCAGTTTCATGGCCAGGTGTGGCCTGTTTCCTCGTTATTTCATCACAACCTAAGGAAATAAAAGGTGTGAGGTTGATTCCAAGTGTTGAATTTGCATTCGGTAGCTGTTCTCAGGAACTCTCAATATATGCGGTCCAAAGAAGTGTCGTTGCAAGTGAAGGAGGCCATTATTAGGCTGAAAAAAACAAAAAACAGACCTATCAGAGACAGAGAGCGGAAACTTTAGGAGTGGCTACATCAACTGTTTGGTACATTCTTAAAAAGAAGGAATGCACTGACGAGCTCAACAACACCAAAAGGCCTGGAAGACCACGGAAGACACCTAAAGTGGATGATCCAGACCCCTTCAAAACATCTGGCTAAGTCAAGGAAACTCTGGAGGGGGTATTGAAGGCGTATCATTGTCAAAGTCAGCTATCAAGCGACACCTACGTGAATGTAAATACAGTTTTACCTCAAGATGCAAACCACTGGTAACACTCAAGAACAGAAAGGCCAGATTAGACTTTAAAGTTTTGATGCAAGATTAATTTGCACCAGAATGATGGGATGAGAAGAGTATGGAGAAGGAAAGGAATGGCTCATGGTCCAAAGCATACATCATCATCTGTCAAACATGGTGGAGGCAGTGTTATGTCATGGGCAGTAATGGCTGTCACTGGTGTTTACTGAAGTGACGGGATGAATTGTGAAGTGTATAGAGCTATACTTTCTGCTCAGATTCAGTCAAGTGTGGAAAAAATGTTAGGACAGTTTCACTGCTTCACAGTGCAGATGGATAATGATCCAAAACATACCACGAAAGCAAATGATGAAAATTGTCTCACTGTCCAAATACTTATTGAGTTGCCGGTATTTAAAATCAATATACATAAATAGTTAAATGTTTCTCTACATACAGTATGGTAAGGAGCAATATGGTCCATTAGCAACCACGTGCTTTTCCATGCAATGTAAATTTCAGTATTTTTATATATATATATATATATATATATATATATATATATATATATATATATATATATATATATATATACAGATGCCCTTATGAAGGTATTCGGGCCTTATGAACGTTTCAACCTTTTGCCACATTTCAGGCTTCAAACATAAAGATATAAAATTTGAATTTTTTGTGAAGAATCACCAACAAGTGGGACACAATTGTGAAGTGGAACGAAATCTATTGGATATTTTAAACTTTTTTAGCAAATAAAAAACTGAAAAGTGGTGCGTGCAAAATTATTTGGCCCCTTTACTTTCAGTGCAGCAAACTCACTCCAGAAGTTCAGCGAGGATCTCTGAATGATCCAATGTTGTCCTAAATGACTGATGGTGATAAATAGAATCCACCTGTGTGTAATCAAGTCTCTGTATAAATGCACCTGCTCTGTGATAGTCTCAGGGTTCTGTTGAAAGCGCAGAGAGCATCATGAAGACCAAGGAACACCCCAGGCAGGTCCGTAATACTGTTACAAAAAAAATACTACAAAAAGATTTCCCAAGCTTTAAACATCCTAAGGAGCACTGTGCAAGCGATCATTTTGAAGTGGAAGGAGTATCAGACCACTGCAAATCTACCAAGACCTGGCCGTCCCTCTAAACTTTCAGCTCAGACAAGGAGAAGACTGATCAGAGATGCAGCCAAGAGGCCCATGATCACTCTGGATGAACTGCAGAGAACTACAGCTGAGGTGGGAGAGTCTGTCCATAGGACAACAATCAGTCGTACACTGCACAAATCTGGCCTTTATGGAAGAGTGGCAAGAAGAAAGCCATTTCTTAACGTTTGGTGTGACGTTTGGTGTGTCACCCAGGTGGCTTGTGGCAAACTTTAGCAAACAAAGACTTTTTATGGATATCTTTGAGAAATGGCTTTCTTCTTGCCACTCTTCCATAAAGGCCAGATTTGTGCAGGGTACGACTGATTGTTGTCCTATGGACAGACTCTTCCACCTCAGCTGTAGTTCTCTGCAGTTCATCCAGAGTGATCATGGGCCTCTTGGCTGCATCTCTGATCAGTCTTCTCCTTGTCTGAGCTGAAAGTTTAGAGGGACGGCCAGGTCTTGGTAGATTTGCAGTGGTCTGATGCTCCTTCCATTTCAAAATGATCACTTGCACAGTGCTCCTTGGGATGTTTAAACAGCGGGAAATCTTTTTATATCCAAATCCGGCTTTAAACTTCTCCACAACAGTATTATGGACCTGCCTGGTGTGTTCCTTGGTCTTCATGATGCTCTCTGCGCTTTCAACAGAACCCTGAGATTATCACAGAGCAGGTGCATTTATACAGAGACTTGATTACACACAGGTGGATTCTATTTATCACCATCAGTCATTTAGGACAACATTGGATCATTCAGAGATCCTCGCTGAACTTCTGGAGTGAGTTTGCTGCACTGAAAGTAAAGGGGCCAAATAATTTTGCACGCACCACTTTTCAGTTTTTTATTTGCTAAAAAAGTTTAAAATATCCAATAGATTTCGTTCCACTTCACAATTGTGTCCCACTTGTTGGTGATTCTTCACAAAAAATTTAAACTTTATATCTTTATGTTTGAAGCCTGAAATGTGGCAAAAGGTTGAAAAGTTCAAGGGGGCCGAATACTTTCGCAAGGCACTGTATATATATATATATATATATATATATATATATATATATATATATTTTTATTTTTTTTTTACATAAACAGACTATTCACTTATTTTGATCTATTGATCAGAGTCGTCTTAAGATCACGAAACAACTCATCGGTTTAATCCTTTAGACCAGCCTGAACAACATCTGTAGAATGTTGAATAGAAATATCATCATTGATTGCTGAATAATACATCTTTTGCATTGTTTTGGCGACAGGGAAATGGACACCGAATGACTATCCGTTTGTGGACAATATTCGAGCCATTTATCTGACACTAGAAAAGCTGATTCAACCTGAGGAGACCCAAGTGAATGGAATAGTCATCCTGGTGGATTACACCGGAGTTGGCTTGTCTCAGGCCTCCAATCCCGGCCCTCTACTGGCAAAGAAAGTCGTTAGTATTCTTCAGGTGAGTCTATAAGCAAATAATCCTCGTGGGCCAAAAATACATTCCCACTTGAATTTTTTAAAAACATATTTATTAAAAAACTGTTGATTTTGTGTTTCAGGATGGATTTCCTATCAGAATAAAGGCAGTCAATATCATAAATGAGCCTCGAATCTTTAAGGGAATATTTGCAATAATAAAGCCTTTCCTGAAGGAGAAGATGGCTGAAAGGGTAATTGATTCGAATTTTTACTTTCATTTTTCATCATTCAGTCCCTCCAGGATTTTGCTATCGCCGAAATGAATGCGAAATCAAGGAAACTCCGCCATGTTCTGGGTTAAATTCCAAAATTACCGCAGATTTTCCGCAAATTTGGGCCAAGACATGCCATGTGACATCATCACAACGCGTGTTTATCCAAAGCCCTCTTCGATTCACGTGCGTCGAAAATGAGTGCGGCTAATAGGCCTCATTTACCAACAAACATCACTGCGAAAGACTGCGCGAAACTAGTTTGTGCGATTGTTTTCTGCAAAACAACGAAGAAAAACACAAAATACTCTACGAATTGCAGAAATTTGAGCATTTTTGGCCACAAAAATCACACACACACTACAAAAACCCCCCTCTGCAAATTCCTGTATGGACTGACTCATTATGAATTAAAATGAACGTGTTTTTCCTCAACATACCTGTGCTCATGTGACCGCTATTCCAGTTTGTCTTGCACGGCTCAGACCTGCCGTCCCTGCATCGTGTCATCCCGCGCTCTGTGCTGCCGCAGGAATACGGAGGCGTGGACGGCAGACTGGACATGACAGCTTGGACTCGCACTCTGCTGGAGGCCGAGGAGGAGTTCGTCGTGGAGTTTTGCCAGCCGGAGCCTCTGGAGGGAGCGTTAATGCACGACTCGATGTTGTTTGAAGGCGAGCATCCTGAGGACTCTTACAGAAGCCTGCGCTCGCAGCTCTACTACTGCTACTGATGTCTCGTCACTCGGCCGGCACCTTCTGTTTCTCTAAAGATGTGTTATTTTTAACAACGAGGCTCAGAGATGGAGTTTTATTTTTCTGAAATCATTAAGCTAAAAATGGTGACGCCCGTGCGAAGTTCACAGATTACAAATAAAAGGTCGTTGAGATGCAGCATTATTGTTTATAGAGCATTAATAAATGACAGTATATAGGAAACATTTTTTTGAGACTACTAGGGTCAGGAGTTTTTATTTGATTTTATTATAGCATCAATATGGCACAAGGTGATGGTTCTGGACTTGCCGGATCAGGTTAAGGTGTTTTTGAATATTTTGAAAGAATCCGATTTTATGCCGTACAAGCAAAATCTAAATGCCGATAGACTTCCTTTGCTATTGTTTTGCGCTTACTTGTGCAAGTGTTACACACAACCATGCAAACGGCTTGTTTCAACACTAACGCTTGATGTTACAATGCAACAAAGTATTGCCTTAATCTAAATAAGAAAAGAAAAAAAAACAGATGTAAAGACCATGCGATTTAAACCCAAAGCAATACCGATTGTGTTACCTCATTTTTGCACTATGCTTTATTTTGAGCATTATTTATCATGTTTTTGCCTTTATTTTGTATTATGCCAGTGTGTACTGTAACCACACAAAGTTTTCTCATATCTTGACTTAAAGCTGCAGTTCAGGTTTACATTGCATTTCTGTTCACTGTGTTGTTGCTTTTGCCATTACACTTTTTTTATGGTTATCATGTTATTTTTTTAAATGTTACCGTGAAGAATTTATTAATTTTTTTTTTTTTTTTTTTTTACATCTCACAATTCTCTACAGTATGGGTGTAGTAGCTTGCACAGCATTGTAAGGTTGTCAATATTCCAGTAGGTGAAATAAATCATTACCTAGAAGTTAGTTTGCCTTCCCTGGGTCTTTTGCCTTTTGCTTTAGTGATGTGACTGTAATGGTACTTCAAAAAAAAAAAACAACATGATTGCTTAACATTCCATTAGGTGGCGCCATCATCATACTGGAGTCATCATACAATAGAGACAACATCATAGCAATGTAATTCAATTATCTTGATTTACGCATGTGGGTGAATTGAATACTTCAAGTTATGATTCATTTGATTTAATGCGCATCGCGATATTAAAACAATACAATCATAAAGAGACCACTGAACTTGGGGTCATTCAGTGCTAAAATAATGCCAGGCGTTACGCTGTTAAGAATTGCACCAGAATACGATTCATTTCTGGTGTACATCTTTAAAGAGTCAATCATGTGAATCAAACGACTCAAACATTTCATTTGTGTTTGTGTTTCAAATGAATGAATCGCTGTGATGTCCAGGGTGTACCCCGCCTTGTCCCCCATGCTCCCTGGGATAGGCTCCAGGTTCCCCGTGACCCTGAAGAAGGATAAGCGGTATAGAAGATGGATGGTGGATGGATGATCACTTGGAGATAAAGTTAGAAGTGAATGAATGTGCCGCTCCTCTCTGCCCCTCATTGAACAGAGAGAGGTGTGTCTCTGGGGAAAAGCAGGACCTTGGGGCAGTACAGGCCACTCTCTTCTACGGAAAGCAGCTCAAGTTTGTCCAAAACGTTCCTAGATTTGCTGCTAGGTGCTTTAAAAATTATTTAAATTTTTTTTTCATAAAATAGTTGCTAAAGTGGTCTGAAATGTCTCTATTAAAATTAGGTGAGGCATAGTGAAAGGATTGTATTGTATTCTATCGAAAATAAACTCTTTAAAGTTACTTAGCAATTTCCTATTTATTTACTTTTTATAGCCTAATTCAAGCTATTCTTAAGCACCCCTAGATAAAAAAAAAAACAAAACAAAAACACCACCACTATTTTCAAGGTTTTCCATTACTTTCATTTCAAAAAGCCAAATTCAAACACTCCAAGCTCTTTTTACAAACCCTGTTACAGGCCTCGACTTTTGTAGTTGGATAATAAAATCTGTTGATATTAAGGTTTACACTGAGCCTCTTTAAATATTATATAACATACAAGGAATCATAATTCATTATAGCGCTAACCAGTTTTATTTCCATCCATCCATCTTCTATACCTGCAGGGTCACGGGGAACCTGGAGTCTATCCCAGGGAGCATCGGGCACAAGGCGGGGTACACCCTGGACAGGGTGCCAGTCCATCGCAGGGCACAATCACACCCACACACCCATTCATACACTATGGACACTTTAAACACGCCAATCAGCCTACCATGCATGTCTTTGGACTGGGGGAGGAAACCGGAAACCCCTGCAGCACGGAGACAACATGCAAACTCCACACACACAGGGCCATGGTGGGAATCAAACTCCCAACCCTGGCGGTATGAAGCGAACATGCTAACCACTAAGCCACCGTCCGCTCCAGTTTTATTTATTGTTTATTTATTTTTCATTTAATTATATTTATAAATGGTGTTTAATAACGTGTTTTCAATCCGTCCAGGATTTCCGCAATTTTACGATTGCAGAAATTAATGCAAAATCAACGAAACTCCGCAACATTTCTAAATTACCACAGGAGCTTGCAGTATTTTTTTTTTAATTATTGCAGATTTTCTACAGATTTGTGCCATGTCATGTAACATCATCACAACGCAACATTTATCCAAAGCCCTCTTCGATTCACATGCGTCGAAAATGAGTGCGGCTAATAGGCCTCATTTACCAACAATCATCACTGCGAAAGACCGTGCGAAACAATTTCATGCAATTGTAATTTTGCCAATTCTATTTTTTTTAAATGATAAAAAATCAAGCATCAAGCTGCTACGAAATCAAGTATCTTTGGCCACAATCCTGTACTAACTGTTTTATTTGTTCAAAAATATTTTTAAAATGATTGAGTCAGGATAACAATATACTTCTAAGCTGCAATGACGTTCCTATAATCATGATTCAGGTCTGATTTGGTGAGAGTTTTGTACACGTACGTCGTACTCCAGCTCAAATATATCAACTGACTTATCAGCCTTAGACACGAAAGAAGTTCCACTACATGGTGGCAGGCAAGAGCTGTACTTCATTACTGGTTAAATTGGGTAAGAGCAAGTCAATCAAGGCTTCTGCTAACCTGGTATGCGCATTTCATTCACTTGGCTTTTAACTATTGCTTTGTTTTAGCTGTTAGCATAATTATATACCTAGTTTGTTGCAAACGGTGCATGTTTGACAGGCCAGAGGACCCAAAATCTGATTAAAAAATGCACAGAGAACAAAGATCCGATAACAGAACTACACACACTGGAAGCACCTAGCAAATGTTGGCAAGGTGGATTTAAAGGAAGCTGAACGTCTGTTGGCCCACTGTTGCCACCCAATTTTGGACCTCTGGAATGGCAGATGCTGGCTTAACGTTAGCAAAACATCAGTTTGCTAACTGGGTGGCTAACTAGCTAGAGAAAATGGATTAGCTCACTACCATTGGCATTGGAGCTGTGATTCTGTGTGAACAGCTCACTGTGAGATTAAAGTTAAGCAACTCTTTCCACTTTAATCACAGTTTATACTGTAGCCTGTGAGAATTAGATGGCTAGTTTAATTGTTGTTTTCAGTAAAATGGATCTGAGGAATATTTGTGTGTGTGTGTGTGTGTGTGTGTGTGTGTGTGTGTGTGTGTGTGTGTCTGTCCATCCAGGGTATATTCAGTGTTCTCAGGCTAGGCTCTGGATCCACCAACATGTCACTGACCATGATAAAACGTTTACGGAAGATGAATGAATGAATATTTATAAGGGGTTCTGGGGCAGCTTGCGCAGTTCATGGAAGCCAGCACAACTGAGTGACATGTCACAAATCCATAAGGTTCAATTGACATGTCAGGATGTCGAGTACAATCTTTGCTGGAATTGAGTCATCAAACTCCCCTTCAGGGTTCTCTTCACCTTCACCTAGTGGCTTTAATAATGCCGTAATGTCATAATAACAGTCCTTATATAGAAAATCAAAGACTGCGTTGTGATCTAGGAGTTGGGAGTGAGTATATTATGGAATGGTGACAGGATTTATTCATGAGCTACATTCAGTCAGAATAATAAAGAGGGGGCGTAAATATGAAGGTGATACACGAGCACCCTACGGTCTGGAATGTTCCTGTTTCTGTAGTAACCACACAGGCTTACTGGATACCAAGACGTGATAATACTTTTTTATTTAATGTTGGACAGATGGGGTAAGAAATCTTTGTACAGGTTGCAGCTGTATTTAGCACATCACAAGACTCAAGAATAAGTAAAGAATAAAACACAACAGGATGGTGGGATGCAACATGATGTGAAGCCAAACAGAAATTGATTAATTTTCTATCACATTATTTTATTCCTCGTATACCACAGCATATTGCCCAGGAGTGCTCATGTTTAATTTATTAATGCATGACATGGCATGCTTTTTAACAATGTATAGTTGTGGAGCGCTACATACCAAGGCCGTAACCGTGTCTTGAACACTGGCGGGACTGAACCATTTGGTGGGATTGGGTGGGTAGAGGGATCATAAAGGTAATGGTTTGAGTATGCATATTTTAAAGTATTGAATTTAACACACAATTAGTTGTCTTTTAAAAGGGTGCATGGAAATGAAAGCCTACTTCGGGTGTGTGCGCTCATGTGTGACGTCAGTTGAAAATCCCCCTCAACAAGACATATTAGAATCCATCCATCTTCTATACCGCTTATCCTTCTTCAGGGTCACGGTGGACCTGGAGTCTATCCCAGGGAGCATGGGGCACAAGGCGGGGTCCACCCTGGACAGGGTGCCAGTCCATCGCATGGCACACTCACATACACACTCACACACCCATTCATACACTACGGACACTTTATTTTTTTTTTGCCTTTGTTTATTTATTCATTTTCATATGATTCATTTACATGTGATTCATATACATATGATTCATTTTCATGTGATTCATATTCATGCATGTGATTCATTTACATGTAATTCAACGGACACTTTAGACACGCCAATCAACCTACCATGCATGTCATTGGACTGGAGGAGGAAACCAGAGTACCCGGAGGAAACCCCTGCAGCACAGGGGAGAACATACAAACTGCACACGCAGGGCCACGGTGGGAACATATTACAATATGCGCATTAATATAAACCTGTGATTTGCCTCGTAGCCGGAACTACTTTCCGAGTGGCTGTTATAGAAAATGAATCGACCGTGGTGGTATAAACGGACTATAAACCCTGAATCCTGCTACTTTCTCGCGAAATCCAGTTCTTGATCAACACAGCTGATCCTCTTGATCAGATAGAGGGGTTAGCTCTGAAGAGGAAAACAGAGGTCCTGGGACAAGAATGGAACTAAATTAATTAAAAGTATTTAAACGAATTGTGGTTCAGTGACCTGGACACACAGACACAGACACACACACACACACACACATATATATATATATATATATATATATATATATATATATATATATATATATATATATATATATATACACACATATATACATATATATACACATACATATACATATATACACATACATATATATATACACATACATATATATATATACACACATATATATATATACACACACATATACATACATACATACACACATAACACACACACACACACACACACACACACACACACACACAGGGTATAGGAGGTTTGGCACGCTTTGACGGTGTGAACAGACGGGAACAACGCCAAAATAACCCCCTCTGATTGGATCCAGGGATCTGAGGTGAAGTGCCATTGGCTGTCGGCTAAAACTCCATTTTGCAAACAGCTGTTTGAGATGTCGCCCCGCCCACTGCTTCAATGGGGTTGTCAAAGAAACCCCGGGCTTGACGACGCCGCTGTGCCTCCGTCACAGAACTTGCACGTCGAAATGGTTGGAAAATGACTGGAAGGAGAGCCGAAATATAGCAAAGAGAAGACACGGTCCAGCTGCGGGGTAACAAGTGGAGGAAATTAACCCGAATGAAGGTTAGTCGTGTTGGCGTCTTCACTGTGCTTTGAGCTCCAACACACACACACACACACACACACACACACACACACACACACAAACAAAGGATCAGGGATAACAGCGCATATTTCCTTCAAAACGTTTAAAGGAAACGCTATTTCTTTTCTTAATATTTTTTTAGGTGTTTTAAAGAGCAAACCAAGCGGGCTGTTTTTAACGGGGAAGAAGGACTGGCGTTTACGGCTTTGTGAAGTGCCGCGTGGGTGAATCCCAAATGACCTCCTACTGGAGATTTAGGGCACTACATAGGGACCAGGAGGAATTCTTTTATACCAGAGGTAGTGCATGTATACAGGGAAGTGGGATAGTATTTGGGATATTTAGCACAGGGCAGTTAAATGTCGTGCTGCATAGTAAGTAGTCATGTAATAATAGCTACTTTCGGATGAATGTTATGCAAACATCAGTCGAATAATGCAGTTTGAATGTATTTTGAATATGTTTTCGACTGTTTTAGCCCACCACAGCCCTGGGCATTGTAACTTGTGAACTCTTGGAAGTTGACCTTGTAAACACACACACACAGAGATTATGTCCAAAACAGTGAAATATGTAACGCTGTGACACTGGCAGTGACGTCATATTATGGTGTTTACATGCTACAAACGACCCCAAACAAACATGTTAATCTGATTTTCTCTACATTTGTGATCAATTTAAAACAAACAAAAAGGGTTGAAAAGACACACGAAGGTAGAATGTATCATGCATAACGAACGAGGAGAGCATCAAACACTGTTGGGGCTTTTCAGGGGAAAGTGCAGCTCAAGAAGGCGTTCGAAGTCACCGGATGACGTCACGGACTAATTTGCATGTCAGTTGAATCGCCAAATGATTTTTCATTTGCATATCAAGACGCTTCATTTGCATGAAGAAGATTTTCTGAAGACACCCTGAATACATACTGACTAGCGCTTTATCCGAGTAGAAAAGAGATTATTATAACTTTTATGAAAAGGCGTGGTCTTCGGTCAAAGCACCGTACACAAACTATTTGCGTATTTACAAAATACTAATCACTCCTATCGATGTCTATTCAGAATTCGGACGAAATAAAGCAGTGCAAGTGAGTAGACACTAAGAAAATGGTTGTAGGTGGAATAACTCACTTTTATTGATTACAGTTAGGACCCCGGTATATGCCTTTTCGGTTGCCTTTGTGGTTTCATTTAACCGTGGTTGACCGAGGGGGGAAAAAAGACAATTCCAGGATCCGGGTATACAGTAAACATTCATCATTTAAATCGCACGCCGTTCTGAGTAACGTGATGAAATCTCGTGTGGGACTGTAATCACTTTGGCCTACGTAGAAGAAGGGTGAGTATAGTACAGTAATTATTTTAGAGAGAGTGAGAGAGGGACCACATTCACGTAACTTTTATTATTTTAATTGCTCTATTAAAATCTCCCCCAAGGATACAGGGTCCTACCGTATATCCAAGTGAGTTTCAAACAGTGTGTGGGTGGGCCTAGAATGGTGATCGGTGATTGGTCGTCGATCAGTGGCGGTCAGCGACTGGTTGCTGGGAACCATGCTGGAGAGCTGTGTTGAATGGAGGACCGCCATTAACATCTGTTCAAAAAGTCAAACATTTTTGTTTTATTTATTTAATGTTTTATTTACAAAATATAGTAACTAAAAAGTCTAAAGTCACTAAATTGGCAACACTGATCAAACAAAATGTCTGTCTGACTGTTACTTCCTGTGTAAGCTTTAAATGTCTGCAATGTTTGCTTGGTGGCTTTAAAACAGGATTCAAGAGAACTTTATGGTCCACTGTAGTTCCAGCATCAGCTGGTTAAAAATCAAACAAAACACGACTAACACATCTACACCAAAATAAGTGACTTTCTTGTACATAACAAGTAATAATGTACTTACATAATTACATATAAGACAATAACAACATAAGATACAAATAGCAACGGTATGAGCAATAGGAACAGTAATGAAGTATGTACACTTTTTTTTTTTTTTTTTTTTTTATAACTGGAGAGCTGTTCCTCTTTTATGAGGAGAGAAATGTTCCTACTTCATATTTGCAAGATGTACAAACTGTGGGCGGATCTCCTTTGGGGGCAGAGATGATTTGCTGGTGGGAAGGGAGGGGAGGGATGGGATATGCAAAATGGATTTTGCATGGATTTTCCATGTAGGAAAAAAACAGGAAAATTACAGCATGTACACAGGCTGTTGGGCCGTGAATAGAGGAGCGTGTGCACAGCCATGCAGACATCTCTGGTGTCAGGTGTTGAAGATGCAGAATCTGCTTTATCTTAAAAAACAACCAACGGAACCAACTAAGACAAGGAAAGTAACCAAAAGATAAGAAAACAAGGTCGCCTTTATATAGAAATCACATTCGACATTAGTTATTGTGAAGAGAAGGTCATCAAATTTGTCTGATTTGTGCCAGATATACACTCCCTAGGCATTTTAATAGGAATGAATACTTGTACCCCAGCTCAATCATGCAATTATCCAATCATGTGGTAGCAGCACGATGCATAACATCATGCAGATACAGGTCAAGAGCTTTAGGTAATTTTCAGACTGAATATCAGAATGAGGTATAAAGCCGGGTGCACACTGCGATTAAAAAAAATAATAAATAAAAAAATAAAGTATATTATTTTATTGTGTTTTTAAAAAATAATAAAAAATTTTTTTTTCTGAAGATTGGAAAAACATTGCCTAGTCTTGTAGGGGTGTGTGGCTTATAAGTGTATGTAATAGGTTTTGTGCGTTTTATGTTCTTGTATGTTTTCCAGATGTTTGTAATACAGGTTTGAATACCTCTGATGTATAGGATGTAAATGTATACTAATATGAAGCGTGTGAGCAAAGTTCAGCCGAGCATGACTGATTACATCAAAGTCTTAAAGTATAGCTTCAAAGAATCTTTCGATCATTAACTTAATATGTAACCAACATAAATAAAATTTTAGCGGTTTTGGGGATCTGAGTCAAATTTTGAACTTTGTTTGCTTTAGCTTTCATAGTTTTGAAACATGCCTAATTTAGTTTTAAAAGTCTCGTACGATAGATTTACATGCATACAAGGTCAAGAAACACTTTTAATTTGCCCACTTTATTATGCTCACGTCATAAACGACTCGTTCAATGATCCGTTCTAAATGATTCGTTCTAAGCTCCTCCTTTTGGAGAGCATACTCTGCTCTGATTGGCCCAGTCTGTTGTGTCTCAAAAAGGAAATGCCCGCTACCATCCGTCTGTTCGCAAGCAGCCGATGAAGACCAGAGGCGGTGTTTTTTGTTGTCAAATTACGTAGGTTAGTACAGGAAGTAAAGTCTGAAATCACTAACGACTCGTTTCAACTCTTCAGAATCGCTTCGTTCTTTGTGGGAATCCATGACCCTGTTTGTCGTGCGCTTTGATTTTTAAAATTTTGCAGACGTTTTTACATTCACAAACAGCTCTATAATTAAATTTAATTAAATTTGATTTGTATAGAGCTTTTTACAATAGACATTGTCTCAAAGCAGCTTTACAGAAATATCAACACGGTATACAGATATTTAAGGTGTGAATTTATCCCAACTGAGCAAGTCACTGAGTGGTGACGGTGGCAGGGAAAAACTCCCTAAGATGTTTTAAGAGGAAGAAACCTTGAGAGGAACCCGACTCAGAAGGGAACCCGTCCTCATCTGGGTAACAACAGATAGTGTGAAAAAGTTCATTATGGATGTATAAGAAGTCTGTAAGGTCTTAGAAGCAGCCGTAGTTCCAGCAGTCTGGAATTAGAGAAGATTTGAGCTCCATCCAGAGGCAGAAAGGATCTGGATCTCTAGTATCTCCATAAATTCGTGTGTGGCTCTGCAAAATAAGAGAGGGATAAAAAAAAGATTATTAGGACTGCGAAGTAGTATAATAGAAAGTCTAGTCAGGGTAGGCTTGAGTAAACTAATAGGTTTTAAGCCTAGACTTAAACACTGAGACTGTGTCTTGAGTCCCGAACACTAATAGGAAGACTGTTCCATAACTGTGGGGCTCTATAAGAGAAAGCTCTTCCCCCTGCTGTAGCCTTCACTATTCGAGGTACCGTCAAATAGCCTGCATCTTTTGATCTAACTAGGCGTGGTGGATCATATAAAACCAAAAGGTCGCTTAGATATTGTGGCGCGAGACCGCTTAGTGCTTTATAGGTTAATAAAAGTATTTTACAGTTAATGTGAGATTTCACTGGGAGCCAATGCAGTGTGGATAAGATCGGGGTGATATGGTCGTATCTTCTAGTTCTAGTTAGGACTCTAGCAGCTGCATTCTGGACTAACTGGAGTTTATTTATATTCCTACTGGAACATCCAGACAGTAAGGCATTACAGTAATCTAATCTAGAGGTGACGAATGCATCAACCAGTATTTCTGCATCATGTAGTGACAATATGTTTCTTATCTTAGAAATATTTCTGAGATGAAAGAACGCTATCCTAGTAATATTATCTACATCAAATGATAGGCTGGAGTCAATCATTACTCTAAAGTCTTTAACTGCTGTACATGATGAAACAGGAAGACCATCCAGAGTAACCATGCGATCAGAAAGATTACTTCTAGCTACGTGTGGGCCTAATAAAAGTATTTCTGTTTTATCAGAATTAAGTAGAAGGAAGTTAGTTAACATCCAACGTCTAATGTCCTTTACACAATCCTCAACTTTACTAAGCTTCCATAACACACTACATGAAAGATAATATTTGAAAAAACCATAATAGGTGCACTTTAAAGAACTTCAATGTCCTACCAGACTGTGTTTCTTCCATTAGACCGCCTTTCAGAAAGTGATTCGGAACATTGATTATTCCCATCTGTCAGGCAACAAGAAGTCAGGCTTGATTAAGCTTGTTGCCATCAATGACGGACTTCAGTGTGACATCAGCGATCTCCTCCCTTTTGGCAACCCAATACAGAAAATTCCAGAGCACATGCGGGCTTTTGTTCCACACCAAATTCCTGATCAAGAAACTCTGCAATAACTTCTGCAGATCAGATCAAATTTGCAGAGGTTCACTGGAGCCGAAATCCAGCACTGGTGACCTACATCCAAGCAAACGCAAGTCACGGCTGAATGCCTGTGAACATCTAATGTGTTGCATTGAAAGCCGTTGTGCAAACGTTATCAGTGTTCTTTATCAACGTTATCAAGATCTTCAAGGATGTCCAGGTCTCTCCAGCACTCTCAGCTTTCTCCACAGTTGCTTCCTTAAGATAAACATCAATACTTCAGGGATAATCGTACTTCACATTAACACAAGCGCTGTGCTTTCAGGCTGTATCGGTTGTCTGTGCTTGTGTCAAGGAATTAATACCCATAAAGGACCGTCTTCTTGCAGAGACGTTTCCTGATTGTGTTGATGGTTGCTGATTACAGTGCCTAGGACATTCACAGACACACTTTCTATCTCCGAGCATCTATTTCAGTAATGGCAATCAGGATATAAAGACGGTTCACAGACACAAGGACACCGTGTCATTGATGTGAAGCGTCACTCTGACGAAGCTGCTTTAATGTTTTTTTTTTTTTTTTTTTTTTTTGACTGGCGTATGCAGGTCGGGAAGCCTGTTCTTTTTTTTTTTTTAAATATAGAAGTTCTGCTTTTAATGGTAATGTAATGAGAATGAGCCAGTTATGCTGCGTTTAGGTAATTTGCTCAAAAGTGATACATGCAGAAAGAAAGAAGCATGGTGGATCCTTTTACAGTTAGGCCACGCTAACTGTTAATGTCGCCAATATAAAAAAAATCGTGTTAAGTGTTGTATTGCAATAGCTGCAGGACCTGTGCAGTTTGTCAGGGCCGACGTTTTGATTTGTATTCGCTCACGTAGGTTTATTTCAGCAGTTCGAGTGATTTCATGCAAACACGTGGTGCTAAGTGAGTAAAAGCGCCCCCTTGTGGAGAATCCTAATAAAGTGTATCGCATTCCCGAGTGGACGGATGATGAATTGATCAGCTAGCAAGTAATAGTTGCAATGTGCTGCCCAGTCCTACGTTTTCATTGGCTGGATCGCTAACATACCATGGTAACACGACGGGAGCTAGATAACTAGTTAAGCGCACGAATATACACTAACAGAAAGGAAATGAGTAAGTATATGTATTTCGGGGTGGGGAGACGACATGGTGGCTTCGTGGTTTGCACATTGTCCTGGCACCTCCAGGGTTGGGAATTCGATTCCTGCCTCTGCCATGCATGCGCAGAGTTTGCATGTTCTCCCCGTGCTTCAGAAAATGCAGCACAGAAAATGGATGTATTTCCAGGAGAGAATGACTTTATGTAGTGTTCTGTCCTCCCCTCACACATTATATGATATTACCTGAGGCAGTCTAGTGTCTTTTATTTCCCCTTGAGCTGTTTAACCTACGAGGTAACTGTACATTGAGCTAACAGGTGAGTAATTTGACGAGCTTCGACATGACCGCATTGACATGCTTCACGCCACCATGAGGCGCGTTACGTTTAGACATGAAATGCTAACGTGTTTTTTTTTGTCTTTTTCTGGTTCTGATTCGTCCATGCCTGACGACAAATTACAGCAGCTGTAAAACAAAAGAAACCTGGGTTATCAGTTGTAGTCCTGGAAGGCCACACCGTTTCCTGCTCTTAATTCAGAGGCTTAGTCGATGCAGCAGCGCAAGCAATTTACCAAACTGTCCATGTCCTGTCTCGGAAGCTGTGCCACAGACTCTCTGATGTGCATTATACACTTACCATCATCGATTTTTCCATGCACCCAAAGGAAAAGTCTTGAACACAAGGGATGGAGTATACCTCAGACAATGTCTCCTCAACCCTCATTAATAGGTTTTTCTTATTTCTTATTTCCATACAGTGAAAGTTTTTTTTTTTTTTTTTGCGTCAACTGTCACCCCATTAAAAGTAAATGACTTCTGCCCTCTTTGGGCATCACGACTCTGTGGTGTAAAGGCGTAGTCAAGTGGCATCTATTTGTGAATGTAGGCACTTCCTGGTCTCACCGAGTCTAGCGTTTAAGACCTCTGATCTGATCTTATTTCTTGCTTTCTCAGTTCTAGTTCATAACTATGTAAAAGGGGTTGAGCTTTGGAAAGACTCATTAAGCCTTCCTTTATAAAATGAAGCTTGAGCTGTCGTGTGTTTATTTTTTTTATTAAAGTGTAGGCTGTGTGCTAAGTGATCTACTTGTGGTTATTGCATTATAATTCACTTCGGTTTACTCACTTAGCTGATGCGTTTCGCTTGGCATTTCAACCATTTCACGTCAATGATTTATAGCCTCGTGGACAGTTGCTCTGGAGAAATTAATTGCGATTAAATACACGATCTCTTAACTTTTATTGAATCCTGGTCGTGCATATAGAATAGAAATATCCCTTTAGCGTTCTCCAAGACTACAACTATCAGAGCGTTGTTCAGCGTTGTCTCCTTGCATATGGTAAGTACTATAATTTGAGTATGACCAGAACCACTGCATATATGTATGTGATCATAGTCACTTTACGCCCACTTCCTCCCTGATCAGTGGGAGAGGAGAAGAAGAGAGCTGCAGCTGTGTGGGATACACTCAGTGCTAAGAAAGCGAGAGCGAGAAAGAGACCGCGAGAGCTCGTCCATACGGAGCGTTAAAACCAATCTGCATTTACTTCCTTCTGCGGATTTTCTATCGTCCCGGATCGGATCTCGGATATCATCCGGCCTATTATGTGATCCGCATTTAAAATGAGTCTGGTAAGTAGTGAAATCTGAGCCAATGTCGTTGATTGGTGATGGACACTGATGCTGTAAGCAAGAAAGTGGAGGGAAGGAGTGGACCGATCCGTGGCAGGTGCTCTTGACTCTTGATACAGCTGTCCAACGTTACATTGACGTTAATGGATAACGTTTACAGGTCATCAGGCAGGATATGAGGTATTTTTTTTTATATGTTGTGCCCGTTGAAATGTTTTCTGAATCATTGTAGTGTCATTTCACCAGCTCTCTCTACTGTACAGTAGCTGTGTGGCTCGACTCTGTACGCTACACATCCCTGATCACTGTCCTTCATCTGAAGTGTTCACTCAGGAATGGAGAATCAGTTGGTGGAAGGCAGATCGTAGTCTAGTCGTAGTACTTTAGAAAGGCATAGCCTTGACTACAGTCATCGTCCTTGTGTATTACAGTGGTTTTCCATAGTTACTGAGCCTCAGACCCAACCGTTTGAAATCCATTGTTACATTTTGTGAATAGAGATGGACAAATCAGCAGCCTGGGGAAAAGAGCCAAGCAGATCACGTAGATGGTTTATCAGTTTTTCCTTCAGTTACTTTGCACACGAGCAGGTTCAGTAGGCTGTTGATAAAACGGTCACCAGAGTGTTTACTTCACTCCTCATCCATTTGTTATTCGTCTTCAATAATGATTTTATACTAATCAGGGTTCCAGTGGATCCAGAGACGTTGGATGGGACACCAGTCCATTACAGGGTATCGTGTAAACACAAATTTACACATTTGTTCACACCTAGGGGCAAGTTAGTATGAATAGAACCACAATACTGGTCTGTTTTTTGGGAGGTGGGAGGAAACCCACACAGACATTGGAAGAACATGCAACTGGAGGCCCAGAAGTTGTGAGCTGGCAATGCTATCTGCTGAACCATGCCGCTCTTTCAAAAATTCTTCTACCTATTGACTTTCCCAAGAGAACATTTTCATTTTTGTTTTCTCAATAGTGCAAACCCCCTTAGGAATCTTGCACCTGCTGCAGTATGTACGCAAACCGAGGACACGGTCTAGCTGTTATTAGGAACCGTTTTCTAGTCCCTCAAGGATTTCATGATTTTGCGATCGCAGAAATGAACGCAAAATCAAGCAAACTCCGCAATATTCTGAGAAGCTCTTGATTTTTCATTGTGCCCTGCGATGGACTGGCACTCTGTCCAGGGTGTACCCCGCCTTGTGCCCGATGCTACCTTGGATAGGCTCCAGGTTCCCCCGCAACCCTGAAAAGGAGTAAGTGGTAGAAGTTGAATGGATGGCTTTCAATTTTTCAGAATTACTGCAGTTGTTCTGCAGATTTGGGCCAAAATGTGTCATGACATCATCACAACGCACATTCAGCCAAAGCCCGCTTCGAGTCACGTGCATCGTTTAGCCAACAGCTAAAAGGTCTCATTTACCAACAAACATCACTGCGAAAGACCGTGCAGAACAAATAACTTGCAATTGCAATTTTTTCAATTCAAGTAGTTTTCTGCAAAAGAAAACACAACAAACTGCAGCAAGACTGCAAAAAAAAAAAAACTGCAGCAAAATCGAGCATTTTTGGCCACAAATGATCACAAAATAATCTCTTAAATCCTATCTGCACTGGTTAATTTGCTTAAATGGATGCCAGACAGAACAGCAATGAAAAGAAAAACTATCATTCTTAAAAACATATCGCTGAACGAACATAGAGATTTAAGTAATGTTATGTTGATGAGAGAACACCCCAAAGCTCATCTGTGACATTTGGCGAAAACCTAATATCTCTCGGTCTGAAGCATTATTAAGAAAGGATAAAGATGATGGCTACATACCGTCATGCCTCCCAGGGTTTCAAGTACTCGTTCATTTTTCATCGTGGGTGTTCGTGAACACAATTACCTCTCCGTTTTATTATTATTTTTTAGTTAATTAGACTTCTGGGCAAGCATAATATGGGATTTGACAAGCTCATTGGAGCTCTGGCATGGTCTGGTGGGCTTACTAATGAATTTGCAATTTGTCCACCCTGATCTACTATGTGAACCTTGTAAAATATCGGTCTTCAAAACATAGTGTGCAAAAGATTAAATATGTCTTAACCCGGGACTAGAAGTGGCTTCTGTGAGTTTCTGGCCTTATTGATTTATCCATAATTGCACTGGGGCTCATCCTCCATACTTACTGCCTGCTCGATGGATGTGCTCCTCCTGTTTTTCCTCCCTATCCCTGTCTCGCATGCAGCAGTTTCACGACAGCCACACAAACAGTGTGGACAGATGGGCCACCTGCTTCCTGTTGAAGCATGAGCTGAATAGTCCTATCGTGCCAGACTCCGTTTCTCTTTGTGGCTACGATGAAGTCCAGGGATTTTAAAATATTTATGGATGTCTCAACAGAACTGCATTAAACAAACACACAGACCTAGCCTCCGCCTTAGTCTGGTAAACTGCGTTTTACACTGTGTGATTTCAGCAGTCTCTACGCCTGATTATACGACGAAGATCTTCTAACCTGTGATATTTAAGAAAATTACTACGTTCTGTTTGTCAATAACAAATTGTAAATCACCGTTCTCTGGGTTTTCATAAACATCTTCCAAAGCGAGCTTGATTAGTTTTTTCGTCCATTAGGCACATTTTGTTTACATTTCGTCCAGCGCCACCGATGTATTTGTAGTCCAGGGAGTTTTGTCATTCTACGCCATCCTCCTATTGGTGGCTTTTAGACAAGCGCTGTAACAGTGCTCATACTTTTCACAGTTTAATGAACATTTTCCTTTGTTTCCTTCGTAATTTGGTCTTGGCTAATTCCCACCCACCAGCCAGCTCTCCTCCATCATAGACTGCCAACCAGGCAGGGTGAAGGCTAACACATGCTTCCTCAGAGATGTGTAAAGCCATCCAAATGCATCTTTTGAACTGCTGCTCCTGCTGCATCACAGGGCAACGTAACACACAGAACTAACTACCCTCTTCCACATACATGAACTCGCAGATGCTCATGATTGGCTATGATCATGATTGCTGTGGTTGACTGAGGAGAATGAGTAAGATATCCTTTCCACTCCTTCCTAACCAAAGAATTTGTACGATGTGCGTCTCTTCTTTTTTTATTTTGGTCTACGAGAGCGAAATCGGGCAAAAATGGTAGTATAAACCCAGCTTTAGAGTGATTTGGGATTTATTGTGCACTGTATACATTTTGTTTTGATTAGTTCTTAACCGTCATAACTCAGTAATGCTTTGATATTAAAGAAGCTCTCTTAACTCACCAATCTTTGGAAAATTGTTCTAAGTGTATAAATTTGTCTCTGTGACATTGCAAAATACATTCCAAGCATCATGATGTTTCATGAACAGTTGAAACTGTCATTTTCATGAATTATATTTTTACAACTCATTACCCCAAGTGTGTGGGAGGCTGCAAAAGAAACTTTTTCTGTGGAATTGTTTAAAGAAACTTTGAAAATAATAAGGAACATATTCATCAGCTATTACTGGGTATTACAGCTTTTTTACTAGGAACTTATTACATCATCTAAGTGGCTTTTTTTTTTCTTTAATGGGAACAGTTTGTGTAAAAAGGAAAAAAACGAAAGAGACTGATGTCTGCTGTCAGTGAGTAGTCAGCTTGCTCCAGAATTACAGCTGTCACATTAATAGAAGAGGTCGGATTATGTTGAGTGAAACAGGAATAATGTTGGGGTTGGTTAGTAAACAGTCATCTGTTCATGAATTGCTGACTCATGGGGAGATCTCCAACTGTCAGCTCAGATCTTCTCTTCTCTCCTCTCATTAGTTGGAAGCCGGTTGAGGCGGCTCCCCTCTCAAACCGAGTGCAACTGATTAAGCTTTCTGCTCTAAATCACTGCGTCAAGAATTTGTAAACATCAGATTGACCTGAAACTGACCAGCAGTCTGAAAGTCCCCTTTGTGGTTTTGTCCGTTTTATCTAGGCGTCTTTGATGGAAACGTTTTGTTTGATAGAACTCCAACAGGCTTCTTTTTTTTTTTTTTTTTTTTCATTTATGTAATGCAACAGTTCTGAGGGAAAAGTGTCTTCCTAATGTATTCCTAATGGCCTTTTGAATGAGTTTGCTTTAAAGTTGTTGTTGTTTACGGATGTAGTGGTTGGACTTTCGGACAACGCCTTTTCTGTTTTTTTGCGGCGGACATGTACCATACTGTGCTTCGTAATCATGTACACAATGATTCTAGATGGAATGGAATAATCGTTAATAAAATCATGGCGTTGTGGACCTGGGATCAGGTGAAGCATGAGAAGTGTTTCCACAAGGCTCATGCTCTCTGTAGCATCCTCATTATTATTTAATAGTTGATCTGATAGTTAAAGGTCTAACGGGCTCGGCTTTCCTGTGTGAACTATGAGCTTGCACATTAGTAAAAGGGCAGCCGTCATAGGCCTTAATCTCCTGCTTTTTAAATTGTTGACACTTTGTCGTGTGACGTAGCACCTCTGTCCTGCTGCGTCACTGGCCTTATGAGCTAAAAGGCTAATCTGTGTGTCGTTTTAGGTAAAGTGACCCCAATAATTTCGAGGGCTCATGTTTTTTATTCTGTATGAAGTCCGAGCCTAAAAGAAGGTAAACGCCACAGTTAAGACTGATTAAATACGTTGTTTTTCTTTTCTTTTCTTTTTGGTACTCCTCTTTTTGGTAATACCAGTATTACCGTCTTAGTATTAAGCATTTGGGGCATCTTGAAAAATTTGCTTAGCACTGTTTGTTTCCCTGGTTTAAATAGTGGCCATGAAAAGCAATTACGTTCATGTTCGCTAGACTAGTTCTTAACGTTAGCTAGGTTTTAAATGAAGTGCCTTAGCTAGCTACATTCGCTGCCTTGAATGGAGTAAGGTTGCGGGAATGAAGAGCAGGTTTTGTTTTTTGTTTCACGCGTCTGTAAGTAGAGTCCGTTTTTTGTTTTGTCTGAATCCCTCGTTGTGCAGGACTGATGGTAGCTAATCTTCAATCTACCGGGTAAGAGCGGATATTTTCACCCCGCTAGGATTAGCGTTAGTTGCTGCCGTGTGCTGTTCGCAATGAATCCTCGTGCTGAGGATCTCTCTTGGTGTTTTCGCAGAGTCAATTTTGTTGGTTGGCTTTGTTTTTTTTATTGCCACCATTTTACCCAGCTTTAGTAGAACTCCAAAACAAAGTTGTACGTCCAGTGTTTCTCAGTTCAATGAAAAGGAACACAAGCTACAGTTCAGTAACTTTGGCTCAGTTGAAAAAAACCCCTGAGCAATCAATAAGCTTAAGTAACATGATCTTTGTACAGGATTTTAATGGAATGGTTGTTTTAAGTGGACGTTTTGGAGCACTTTAAAGGACCATGACTGAAGGTGAGTCGTGTGTAGGCAAAACCTTAGTAATCCCATCATGATCGACGCAAGACCACAAGCCTGGCAGTTGATGTCCTTGTCTTCCCTCTCAGCTTCATCACGCTCTATCATTGTACTCCCTAGCTATTCAGAGAAGAACATGAAGAAATCCTTGAGTTTGGTGTGTGTTGGCATATTAGTCATCATAACTGACTGTACCACAGGCTGTATTTAAAAAAAAAAATAATAATAATAATTTATACAGTACAAAATACTTTTTGGTTGTAAAATTTCTGCAAGCTCTGATAAAGAATTTCTTTTTTGAATCCTGTTAGCAGACATGAATAGGACTGGCATTTACAGAAGTGTGAAAGTTTTTCACTTGCTACTGCTTGAACATCATGTGAGGCTTTTATAATGCCAAGTCTGAGAATTGCATTTGGCCATCTGGAGTGGTCCATCAAAAAAGAGGAAGGATATTGTTGGGGCACAAGTGTGCTTCGTTCGCGTCTTAAGAACCGCCAGTGCTGAACAACAATGTCTATAGAAGCACAAATAGACTAGCGTTCTTGAAGCACCAGATGTTGGAAGCTGAAAGTGATTTCTAGTTAACGAAAGCGCGAAGAGGCCTCCGCTAGCGCTTGTGCATTTATATTCCGTCCATCAAACCTCCTGTCCTTTTAACTTGATTAGACGCAGCTCTCCTAGATCAACTCTTTGTTGATGAACCACCAGGTGGGAACCTTTTTATCAAGCTCTCTCGCACATTCTCTTCTCTTTTCTCTCTTAACATTTTCCTAGTGTTCATATTTGTTGGCATTTTTACAGCCTGAGACTGTTCAAAATGAGCTGGTGCTTTTTGTGAACGCCCACCTTTTTTCATTTGTTTATTTAAGTGCCTGGGGTAAACTGAAATGGTTGTTCTAGTCTAATGGGAAGTGCCATGACTATTTTCACCCGGTCAACCCAGCATTTTTCTTCCAGCATTGTGCATTTTTGTAATGGAGCAGTGGCAGATCAAAATGGCTTCTTGGTTCCTACAGAGACAGGGGATGTGTCTTCAGGCAGCTTTTGATAAATTGAGCCTTCTCACCCAGTAATGTGGGTCTGGAACCACTCTTGCTAAAAATAGACCTGAGTCTATAGACAGCCTGGATTTTCTGTTCAAGGGGGGATCTCACGTTTAGAGGTTGCCTTATAGGTTATCTATTTAACGGTTAGATTAACGGTATAAATGTGCTTCATCATGATTTATCATGTCATGAAGAAAAGCGTAGAATGCAACAACAGGGACTCTACAGGGAGAACTTGGGGTTTATTTAAGTAGACCCCCTCCCCATTATATCATCTGTTGTGCTAAACTCCAAATGATGTGTAGTCATTATGCAGAAAAGGGCCCCAAAAAACCCAGTGGGACTGCAACACAAATTTATCCCCATCTATTCAGTTTCTCATGGCCCAATAAAAGCATGGCTGCTTACATTCTCTCCTGAGCTGTACTAATTGTATAGTATGGGCACGTTCACATAATGCAGCATTTTGCAGTTTGTTTGAATGGTGCATTTTCCCCGCTTGGTGGAATTTTGTTTAGGAGGGCGAGAACACCAATTCCAAGAGAACTTTAGTGGTTTAATCGCACTGTGAAAGCAGTTCTACCCTGTATTGTTCGAAGTGCATAAAGGGAACCAAAGATGCAGTGCTTTTCTGGATGCAGGAGACGCTTTATAAAACGTTTTATAGACGTGAGCTACTACTACTGGTGCAAACTGACCCAAAGGACAGAGCTGTAGACCTGCAGAAATACGCTACGTTCTACATATCTGGACCAAAAAAAGTGACAAAATACAGTTGATGCATACACACAAAGTTCATTATTTATATTGAGCACTGCCTCCATGTTCTCTGTGCTTGGGTTTTTTTTTTTTTTATGATTTCTCTGCGCACTTGGAAAAGGTTTGCTTATCTTATTCTGTTGCCATATTTATGGCCAACAAATAGAAAATCCTTCCAAATGCATTTTCAGCCGTACACATCCCTAGGACAACGGGGAGTGTTCTGCTTTTTGTTTTGTTCAGTTATGTGCAGTGAGGGTATCGGTTTCACTCTGATTTGCCCCATGTTAAATGACTATGGAGTATGGCCATGTAAATGGTGTCTAAGTTTGTGACACCACTGTGACAGAATGTTTTTATTTTTCCACAGAATATGAGCGTTATTTCAGTCTGAATCTGTGGACATTCTGGTACAATTTTCTGAGATCTGAGGCCTCTGTCTTCTGAGTCCGCTTTCTTGCCTTTGGGATTCAATACATGTTAAGTCCCTGGAAACTCAATTTAATATATAGAATATATAGAATCTTTTAAGCAACTCGCACCAGTTTCCCCAGCCCCTTGAGCAGTGGAGCATTTTGGACATAAGCATGTTTGTGCTCGTGTATCACTGTCGTGCTTCTGTACTACACAAGCTCCACTTTGCAACGCTTGCAGATTATAGTCTTCTCCACAGCATTTTGTTGATGACGATTTTCATAGTCGATTATTATCGATTAGTTGTTGCAGCTCTTCTTGGACTACAGCCGTAAACCGTAAGTCACACAAAGTCGCAATCGTAGACTAATGTGTTTCTACTGAAAATACTGATTAAGGGAACAATGAGCCCTTGGTTAAAAATCAAAGGATCTCTGGCATAAGCTCTTTCAGTCCATTACATCCATTCCATAGAGGAAGTACATGTTTCATGAGCACGGAGTAAGTCCTTTTTTTCCGAGCAAGCCCACATACTTATCTTCGGTCTAATCAGGAATGCGCAGTGAAAAGAGAACATGGGATTACGGCCTTCAGTCCCTGATCTTGACTCTTTATTCCCTGTAAACGAAAAAGAGAAATCGTCTGTTGATTTTGGACCGAGCCATGCCTCAGGGAACTGCCTGATGATGAGCCATCTCATTTGGCCTTTTATGGAGATAAGTGATGGCTCCAACTGGGCCATACATCCCACACTCACTGGACGTGTCCAGACTGTTTAGACATGCTCTCCGTGTATCCAAATGTTTAAAACGGCTGATTAATTTCCCCTCTCTCGATAACATCTGAGGCCTTCTGCAAGTCTGGAAGTTGCAGAGCACTCTGCATTAATAAGAACCATTATGTATTTGTACTATCCTCGGTCTCAAGATGGAACGGCTAACTGCAACGCTTCCTCTGGTATTATCATCAACACCTGTGCCATTTCTTGCAGCTGTGGCCAACTCGGTTTAATTTGCTCCATTTCATTTCAAGTGGGATGCGTGAGAGATGCTGTACGACATCAGGCTGAAATCTGGTGAGCATGTACAAAGCAGTTGAATGTCAGGTAGTAGAGCCAAACAAAACAACTCTTGTCCTGCCCCCTGATCCTTGGATAAAGACACGGCTTTATTTTGGGAGCTTGTTTGTTCATGCCTAGAAATTCCGTAAACATACCATAAGGCGTTTAACATGCAAACGGCAATGCTGTATGTTGTTTGGACAGTGACCGACATACAGAATAAGCAACTAACAGCAAAATGCAAAACAACAAGTTCTGCAGTATATGGCTTTCTCAGGAAGAGGGTCACGGTGTAACAAGCATTCTTTTTTTATTTTTCTGGAAAACAAACAGGCCAACTGAGAATTCTTTTGTGTGGAGACTCTTAAAGGGACCCTTGTACTTATAGACTTTTTGATGTTTATCCAGATGATGCCTACTTTCGAATGTTGATGCATTTGCATGCCATTGAAGCCATTTGCATCAGACATTTTAAAGTCAAATAGCATGTCTTGTCCTGCCGAGAACCTCAGTGAAGAGGCCACATGTTTTACACGTGGTCCTAAAACTGGATGGATTGTAATATCTGTTCTTTTTTTGGGGGGGAAGCTTGGCATTTTTAAATAGGTCAGGGAAGTTTGCACTGCACATGACATTTCAGCTTTCCACTGGCATTCCCCATTGGCCATTGCTGACCCACTCTGAACCGCAGCATTTTGCATTCAGAACTACTAAATTGGTGTAGCTAAATCCTACAATTGACCATGGTCAGAGTATTTGCCTTGTCTTTAGCACAGTTCTTCATAAACATGCATTCTCTTCATATATTAAATTACCGTCGTTCTTCCTGTGTTGTGTTTAGATAAAGGTACTCAATGGAGAGTGGAAATACTTATGCTTCATCTTTTATTTCTCATCTCAACTATAATAAAATACCACTACCAAGACTGTTAATACAGTATTCCTATTCATTTATGTTGGGTCTTATAGGGATGCTTTTTGGCCTTCATCCACTTAAAATACATCTTTTTGAAGATATCGTAAATCCAATGATACAGTGTAATATTGTATCTTGACTTTCTCTTGAGATTCAGTTCATGGACTGATGTCCTGACATTTTACTTTAGAATTCACTGGTATAAATCAGAATTCATTGTTCCGTCAGTGATGGTAAGTCGTCCTGTCCCAGATGCAGCAAAACAGGCCTAATCCGTGGTACTTCCACCACCATGTTTCAAAGAAAGTGATTATGCCACTATGCAGTGTTTTCCTTTCTCCGGACCCTAGTCATTTGAACCAAAAAGTTCTATTTTGGTCTCCTCTACCCACAAAACATTTTTTTTTCTTTAGCATTCTGCCTTGTCCACGTGATCTTTAGCAAACTGCAGTTGGGCAGCAATGTTCTTTTTGGAGAGCAGTGGCTTTCTCCTTACAACCCTTCCATGCACACCATTGTTGTTCAGTGTTCTCCTGATGGTGGACTCGTGAACATTAACATTAGTCAATGTGAGAGACGCCTTTCGTTGCTTAGAAGTTACCCCGAGTTCCTTTGTGACCTTGTGGATTATTACACGTCTTACCCTTGGAGTGATCTTTGTTGGTCAGCACTCCTGAGGAGGGTAACGATGGTCTTGAAGTTCTTGCATTTGTACACAATCTGTCTGACTGTGGATTGGTGGAGTTCAAACTCCTTAGAGATGGTTTTGTAACACTTTTCAGCCTGATGAGCATCAACAACGCTTTTTCTGAGATCCTCTGAAATCTCATGTGTTCATGCCATGATACACTTCCAGAAACGTGTGTTGTGAAGATCAGAATTTGATAGATCCCTGTTCTTTAAATAAAACATGCTCGCTCACACCTGTGTCATCCTATTGACTGAAAACAACTGACGCTAATTTCTAAGATGACTCAACATCTTTGAGGTTCACATACATTTGCCACTCAAAGATATGTAATATTGGACCATTTTCCTTAGTAAATAAATAACCCAAGTATAATATTTTTGTCTCATTTGTTTAATTGGGTTCTCTTCACCTACATTGATTGTTTTAGGTCGTCATAATGCAGATGTATAGAAAATTCGAAAATGTTCACAAACTTTCAAGCACCACTGTAACTCGATCACAACCTGCAGTCACCTTGCGGTTAAACATATCATGGAAACAATAACAAGGTGTAACCAGACACAAATAATATCTTTTATGTGCGATGTGAAGAGACAACCCACAGCTCACGGCCAAACGATGGCCAATGACTTGCTGAGTTTTTGTTAGTCACGAATACAAGGCGCTGCCTCAGATAGCTTCTTGGAAAAGGACATTGCCCAGAGGGCTACCTAATGGATTTATGATTTGTCCACCCCTGCAGACTCTGATTAGATTAAATTTAATTGTGTGGACGAGGGCAACCAGGGGTATTCATAAACCGACAAGTTCATTAAACTTGTTCCCTGATTTAATCGCTCGTGAGCAGAGCTAGGTAGAATATATTTGCAGCATACTGGCATGCGAGACAAAGTTCTTTGTATTCAAAGCTGTATATGTGACCACCACAACCTCAATCCCGGCTGTACACAGAGATCGTTTTGTTGTTGTTGCTAAACTTGGCCGACTTTGCTGACGCACATCACGTCAATCCATATAAATGGTGTAGATATTTTAAATATGCCTGCTATGCTCTCTGCAGTTTAGTGTGTATGGGTACTTTTTAAAAAATATATTTTTAACCATTGTACAAACCTCCTCATGGAATGAAAACTTGGTACATAAACAGCATTTTGTGTTGTCGATTGGTCTTTTTCCAATCTTCAACTGCCCAGATTCGGTGAATCTATCTGTGCCCACTGTGGCCTCAGATTCCCGTTCTTGGCTGACTGAAGTGGAACCCAGTGTCGTCTTCTATTGTTGTAGCCCAACTGCTTCAAGGTTAAATGTGTGTCACATTCTGAGAGTAGCTTTTCTGCTCACTGGGGTTGTAAAGAGCGGTTATTTGAGGTACTGAACCCTTCCTATTGACTCAAACCGACCTGGCCATTTCCTTTGGCCTCACTGGTCAATAAGGTGTTTCTCCCAGCAGAACTAGTGCTCACTTGATGATTTTTGTTTGTTTGTTTGTTTGGTTTTTTTTCTCCCCACTCTAGAGACTGCTGTGAGAAAATCCTAGATCAAAGATTCTGAGATCACATTTTTGCCCCGTTCGGTCACTTGATATGGACATCAACTAACTATAGCGCTTGACTTGTATCTGCATGATTGTATACATGCTGCTGCAAGAGGATTCGCTGGATGATTGCATGTATGAGCAGGTGTACCGGTGTTCCTTTCAAAGTAAAGTATATAATCCTAACCTAGTACGCATCTCCTCTCCTCACGTCACGTCACATGAGACGCATCTTGTGTAAAGCATCTTGCACCTCGTCCACAGGCGAGTCTTGCCTGGCACGAAGTGTGAATGTGTCCACAGAGTGTAATGCTAGGCAGAGCATTTCGAATGGCAATATGCAGAAATGCGTTCCGTAGTGACGCGAGACGCTAAAAGCTGTTCTGTGACTCTAAACAGATTGCAAAGTGACACCGTCTTTAATGCGATGGCTTGCTGCATGGCATCCAACAGTGTACATGTTAGGCCTGCATGAGTAATCGAAATGATCATTGCTGCAATTTCTGTTGCATCGGACATCAATGTAAAGATGTTTGAGCCCGAAGCATGAGCTAAAGAATGTTCTTCATGACAAAAGGCCCTGGTAGCTCTGAATGCAACAAAATATTGTCAAGTATCCAGCCTACAATACGCCCACCATGTCACATGGAAAGCTGTTTTCAGAAGCTACGCAGTTAGAAACCCCCATATTTCAGAGACAGCTGGGTTTTTATCACAGCAGGAGGTGTTGCTCCTCTCTCTCTCTCTCTCTCTCTCTCTCTCTCTCTCCATGTCTGTGTCTTCTCACACACATGCACAACCCCATCATTCCCAGGAAATTACTGAATCAGAGAGCAGTTTACTTAATCGAATTGGATACAAAATCGCTTATGAATCATGGCACCAGCCATTGAGTTATAATTGCAATCGAATAGCTGTTGAACAGATGATTCACATTCACACACCGAATCATCGTGGGCGTTTTTTGTTTTTTTTACCAATTGGTTGCGCCCATTTTGCCGGAGCCCCGTCAAAAGCCTTAGCTTAGTCATAGTGTGTACACACACACACAACACACACACACACACACACACAGACAGAACACTTCGGTGAATTTGGTAGGTAAGTTTCTTCAGCAGAAATTTCAGTGATTTCATGAGACCTCATTTGCTGACGAGCCCTGTGCAGTGGATGTCCTACTTCATATTGGGGGGAATACTATTTTCAACCATATGCAATGTACAAAATTCACCTCCTTTTCTTTTAAATGGTGCCAATACTTCTGGAATTGGCTGTGTAGTTAAAGAGTTAACCAGTTGCTCAATTAGCTGCGATTAGCCCTAACCAGAGAGCCGAGGAGAGTGTGTGTGTGGTAAAGTGAGTGCCACAGCTCGGTGTGTGTGTGTCTTGTGTTTCCCTTGTCCTCATTGATTTCTCTGGAACACCCCTTTCTTCTCTTTTATTCACGTCTTGTTCCCGCGGTCTCCTCTCCTCAGCTTGGCACGGCACTGAAGTGTCCGCGAGGATCCCTGGCCCACTTAAATACGGTCTGGGAAAAGGAGTCACAAAGGAGATGAATAGCTACTGTGTGTGTGTGTGTTGGTGGGGGAATATGCTGGGAATACACCCCCACCCAAGTTCTTGAAAGCAGCTTGAAGTTTTCTGCCAACATGAATAGCACCAATACCATTTTTGTCCATTGCCTAAGGTTTTACCTCCTTCATTTGCCTGGCTTACAGGCTCGCAAAGCGCCCAGTGAAACCGAGATGATGGTAATTGTTTCATGACTCTAGATGGTCTCAGATGTACATCTTCAACTTCCTGTTGTAATTAGGCCATGAAATGAGTTCAGGAGCCACTCGATTAAGTATAGAAATAGAACCTCCGGAGCAATAATTATACTAATTTACAAGTTAATGCCCTCTGTCATGAATATTAAAGAAATGAAGTGTCCAAGGCCAGTTAGTCATTTCAGTTCCTCATGTATCCATTTAGCACTCGGATAGATAGATCCTTCTTCCGCTTTCTTCTGCCTGGCTCGTTTTTAGCAAGATTATTATATTTGGTACTTCAGTAGCATTGCGGTCATCATTACCAATCAGCATTAGCCATCTGTTCACAGCAGCTCAAGCTCCAGAAAGTGAGTAAAACTGTATATCCCCTGTTTTTAGTCTAATCGTTTGTGCGATGATGGGGAGTAGGACTACTTTAAGGGTGAACGGAATAAGAATTAGCAGAGTAGCTGGTGAGCTAGGAAAGCTGTATTCGCATCTAATTAGCCTCACACATTTCTAATGCTCACGTTGAAATGGCAAGGTTACACCTTCTGACAATGCATTTTGTTTTTTTAATAAAATCTCAGGATGTCTCAAACAGAAAAATTTGCAGATCTTGGCAAGCTTCGCTGGCTAAACCCCACTCTGTGATGGTAGGCAGTTAAATCAGACGACGGTAAAGCTCATTTCAATACATTTTATTAAACCAAATGCAAGGTGTGTGCTTACGTACAGTACGTGTGGCATAATAACGTTCAAGACAGTGTTACTATAAATGCAAACTTAAATAACGCACTGAAAAAGACATCACATAAATATATCAATGAAATTGGTTGGCCATGTTTTACTTTGTTTATTTATTTATTTGTTTTTGTTTTTTTTAACCTACACTCTTTTGAATGTCCATGGGATATAAAATCTTTGATGGCAGGAGCTTCACTTGCTGCTATTGTCTAGCAAGTGTTTGATGCCGTACACATCAGCGCTTCGCCTTCGCGCGCCCGCGTCCGAGTAGGCTAACGGTCGAGAGGCGGGGATTTGGAAAATCGTTGCCGCAAGGCTTTTATAATCGACCAATCGGTGTGCGAGAAGGCGGGAATTACAGAGAGGGGTTAAAGCAATGCAAACACGCGTGCACACATGATGCAGTATTAGACCATAAGCACATCATAACGAAACTAAAGCCGAATCCCGGATATTTTATTAGACCATAAGCACATCATAATGAAACTAAAGCCGAATTCCGGATATTTTATTAGACCATAAGCACATCATAATGAAACTAAAGCCGAATACCGGATATTTTCTCAAATTTTGAATTCCCGGCCGGACACTTTTTTTTTTTTAGGTCCGAAGAAGAGGGCATGTCCGGGAAAATAAGTACGTATGGTCACCCTATGTACACACAACAACATTCATGATGTACATGTAAGAACAAAAGCATGGTATGAATCACCACTGTTGTTCCTCCTATGATTTTCTTGTATTAGCTCTTTCTAGCTGGCCTTTCCACGTTGCTGTGGAGATGCCGCTGTCGATCACCATATTATGTCATGCACGCACAGTTCAGCGGAGACGACAGAAAAAGTATTTGTAGTTTTTAAATTGTAGTTAGGAATGTATATTTCTTGACTTGACTTTTTTTTTTTGTTGCCATGAATGCATGACATAAAATTGCCGCAGATTCCTTCCCATCCTAAAGGTGATCTCCTGGACTCTCAAGTCCACTGAAATCACGGCCGTGTTTATGGAACCAAACTTTGAACGAGTTTTGTGACCTGCTGCATTACAACGCACGATCAATATTCAGGAACTCGACGTGCGGCGAGAAAACATTCCCTACGCGCCTCGCGGGTTGCCATGTTGTGCATTCTGAGATGCTTTTCTGCTCACTGCGGTTGTAAAATGATATTTGAGTTACCGTAGCCTTCCTGTCGGCTCAAACCAATCTACCCATTCTCCTCAGCTCTCATCAGCAAGGCGTTTCCGCTGATCATTGTTGTGTGTGTGTGTGTGTGGGGGGGGGGTTCGCACCATTCTGTGTAAGCAGTCAGCAGAGACTGACTGCTCAGTAGAGATCAGTAGTTTCTGAAATGCTCAAACAGCTCATCTCACACCGACATCCATCCCATTCTGATATTTGATGTGAACATTAAGCGAAGCGCTTGATCTGTACCTGCATGATTTTATGCATTGCACTGGCGCCACTCGGCTGGTAAACTAGGCAGTGTGTACAGGATTTTGCGGTGTTTTTTGTTTGTTGGTTTGTTTTTTTGCAGAAAACAGCTTGAATTAGCACAAATGCGATTACACGAAGCAGGTTTGCACGCTCTTCGACTCGAATGCATGTTGTGATGACATTACATCATGCGTCTTAGACCAAATCTGTGGAAAATCTGCGGTAAATTTCCTGGATTTGTGCGTTCATTTCCGCGATCGCTAAATCCTGGCGGGACTGATGAGCTAACTATGAATGAGCATTATATGTGTATGTATACTCATTGTGGCTTTTTATTTATTTATTTATTTTTAATCTCTATATTTTGCAGGTGGAATGAGAAGACAGGTCATGGGCAGATGATGGACGTTGAGTCATCATACTCGGATTTCATTAATTGTGATCGCACGGGCCGCAGGAACGCAGTGCCGGACATTAAGGGAGACGGAACAGCGGTGGGCACCAGTGAATTGACCAAAGACATGGCTCAGATAGACCTGAAGGCAGGAGGTTGGTGTATGTGTGTGTGAATAAAGTGTGTTTTGTATTGTAGCCCAGGTCTGACTGCAGCACTTCCTGTCTTTATACATTGCAGGCCCTCAGGTGTGTGTTAATAATCCAATTCGAAATCAAATGATTGATACTTATAGAAGGACGATCGATTGATTTATTTTTATTTTAAAGGCTACTCGGAAGAAAGCCTTCGGTCACTACTAACAATTTAAGCCCCTCTCCTAAGAGCCCACTTCCCTGTTACATTGTTACCGTTCCCTTAAGGTCAGATGTGTTTGTCAGTGCGTCTTAAACACAAAAGGAGTTGAAGGAGAGCTTGAATAGATTCTGTCGCCACAATCACGCATAGCTCTGTCATCAGCGCTTGGAACAATTCCCACTTCCCTTAACCGCTTCCTCTCTGTGTGGGAACGTTTCCACTCGGGTGAATAATGAAGTGCGGCCCAACAGCCCGTATGTGCGGGACTCTTTCTTTTGTTCAGTTCGTCATTGAATTTTTCATTAAGAAGCACTTGGACACAAATAAAAGAACTAGGAAGTGCACACGGCCAAGCAGAGCGAAGAAAGGGAAACACTGAGGAAATCTTCCTTCCTTTCTGACAGTCGTTTATATTCACCTGCAGATACGGAGTGTGAAAAGGTAATAATAATAATAATAAACTTTATTTTATAAAACGCCTTTAAAGCAGCTTCTCAAAATCACAAATCACAGAAAAATAAAACAAAAGTTACTTAAAACAATGATGAGTGATGAGAACTGAAGCGTGGATATTGTTATTCTGGTTATATTAAATATCCGCCATAGCAGGCACCTTACTTTTGCATTTTTATTTTATTTTTTTTAAATAAATTGATCCGTAGCTAAAGTTGTTTATGAAATAACTTTTCATCATTCATTCATTGTCATTTTGATGAATGACTTCTTTATTGTGGTCAGGGTTGCGGTGGGTTCAGATCCTATCCCGGGACAGCTTACCACAGGGCTTCCAGGGATGGGGACAGTCCATCATAGGGCACCTTTATATACACACACGTTCACACCTAGGAGCAATGTAGTGTAGACCGTGCACCTTTTGGGAGATGAGAGGAAACCAGAGAACAAGAGGAGAACGTGAAAGACGACTCGGGATCATACTGGAGACCCTGGAACTGTCCGACCGTAACGTTACTCACCGTGTCAACCTGCTGCCCTGAAATAACTTTAAATCGAATGAAAAATGACTAGAAATGGGAAATACAGCAGATAGGCCACCATAATTATGTTGTTAATCCGGAGTTTAAAATCCCTGATGCTGCCTCGACCCACTGTATAGCACTTTTAACAACGGATGGGCACTCTTATTAATTTGTGTAGAATTGAGGTAATTACCTATACAGCAATTGAATCACTTTAACGATACGAGCCATTTCCGATCTCCTCATATTGTACGTTTCAGAGGCCGATGCTGCCGGGGCTCCTGCCGCCGAAGCAGAAGCCTCGAGTAGTCAGGAGCCAGGTAAAGAAGGAGCGTCTTAAAGATGAAGCAGCTAAAAGAGGAGAACCAGCACTTCCTCCTCTCGTTCCCCCACGCTGTGTGCGGTGAGGAGCTGCTCCGAGACGGGCATACTTCATGTGCCTGAACGCGCTTGCGTCCTTGACAGACTCCTGGAGAAATCTCTACACACAATGGATTTGCCATGTACAACAACACACTCCATGTTGCGTTATTCCTGCCATTCCTTAGAGGGAGCACTGACTCTTTGATGCCTTTTCCACTCCGAACATGAATTATGTGGAAATGACGAGACCCTGGGTTCAGAACTTCATGATCTCAAACCAAGAAATACCAAATAACACACGTGCTGAGGATTCTGAATCAATTTGATCATTTGTTTTGTTCGATTTTTTTTTTTAAACGATAACCGGCATAGTTTAATAAACTGGGAAAATATTAATTTCCTAACATTCCCCGAGGTCAATATTTTTGTGTTTCTGTACTGCATTATATACTTTAGTGTATGTAACATTATTAACTATATTTATATAGTACGAGTCGAAGCTTTTTGCGCCCTCAAAAAATTGCGTTCGTTTTTTCTTTATATTGTGTGTACCTCAATAAATGCGAATGACATTACAATTTTATGTGTTTTATGAGTTCACCCTACATAGCTGTGGTAAATCATCCATGAATAACTTGCTTAAAATACGTGCTCTTGGTGATTAGACCGAGTTCAAGATATTTCAATGTTTTCTCAGTTATTTCTGTGCCTGCTTAAACACACTCTTAGATCTCTTATCCTGTGGCATTTTATGTGGAGGGGAATAATCCTCCCATTATTCCTCAGCATCAGATAAGCCAGTAAGGATTAATCTTTCATGAAAATGAAGATATGAAATGTGACACACTGTGATTAATAATGACATTTAGTTTATTATAAACTGGAAAAAAAAAACACTTACAATGGGAAGGCAGGAGAATATCCATCACAGCACACCATGCACACACATTCATCCACACTCGTTCACACCTAGGGGAAATTTAGCATAGCCATTCGACCTACTGTACTTACATGTTTTTAGAAGGAACCAGAAGAACCCAGAGGATCTCCACACCAACATGGGGAGAACATGTGAAACTCCTCACAGACAGTAAGCAGAGCTCAGGATCGAACAGGTGACCCTGGAGCACAGTGGCAGCAAGACCATTCACTGTGCCATGTGCCACTATTAGTGCATCATTATTTCTGTTTAGCTTTAATGACATATAATTTATTTTTTTAATCATTTATGTGTGTGTGTCTCTCTCTCTCTCTCTCTCTCTCTCTCTCTCTCTCTCTCTCTCTCTCTCTCTATATATATATATATATATATATATATATATATATATATATATATATATATATATATATATATATATATATATATATATATATATATATATATACACACATTATATATATATATATATATATATATGTGTGTGTGTATATATATATATATATATATATGAGAGGTATAATATATATATAAATAATTTTATTTATTTTTAAACACACGTTTTTTCTTTTTTGGAAAGTTTATTTTGATAAACTTCTAAGCTGATGGGGTTCGAAACCAGAGGTGGAAGTTTTGTGGCTTTTAGTATGAATGTTAGTCTTAAGGTTATCCATAATCTTGTGTGCTCTGAAACAATGACATTTGCATTTAGAAGATATATGAATTCAAAATTTTCTCTCTCTCTCACTCACTCTATACCACCAATACAGATCAACAATTTTGATGAGCTCATTCTTCTCATCAGATTTTCTGATCAATCAAATGCTCTCTAGAATCTCAAGTATCCCGCCGCCAACATTATAAAATTCCATGGTACTAACTGTCAAGTATGGATTAGCCCAGGCTTTGAGGTAAGCTAAACGCTATTGGTTATTTAAAAAGGGGGAGGGGCCACTTGATATCACTGACTCCCTGTTTCAGTGGAAATGACGTCAACACATTGAATAACACTACGTGCTTCAAGGCGCTTCACAGGGACATTAAGTGAAAGTATATGTGTACTGTGTCGGAATCTTACTCAGTTAAACGTAGAAGTATGAAAGTGTCTACATTCAAACATATTCAGTTAAAAAAAAGTCACATTTATAACTAATGATAAGCAAAGAAAATTTGAGTAAACTCTATATCTAGAACTTGGTTTGCTAGTTAATGAGGAATACATATTTTGGAATGAATGCTGAGGCACATTAGCAATGAAAACAAAACAACTAACTAGCTAATTTAACATGCTAGTTTACAAAACTGGCTACCTAATTGAACAAATGAACGTACAATGCATAACTAGCTAGCTAATTTAACTAGTTAAATATAAAACATAACTTAGATCATTTACAAACATTTTGTTAAGATGCCATACTTGTTTAGCTGATTTTAGAATGCTTTGCTGTGAAAAAGTATTGATTTCCTGATTTCTTCTGTTTTTGTGTATATTTCATACTAAATAGTTTTAGATCGTCAAACGAAATACATAAAACAAAGGCAACCTGAGTACACACACAATGCTGCTTTTTATTATTTTTTTTATTGAAGCCAAAACAAACAAAAGAAGTTATCCAACACCTATCACTCATGTGAAACACTAATTGCCTTTAACTTAAAATCCGGGTGTGCCAGCTTTAGTAGTAATAACTGCAACCAAACGCTTGCAATAACTGGAGATGAGGCTTTCACAGCACTGTGGTGGAATCTTCTTTGCAGAACTGCTTTAGTTCAGCCACACTGGATGGTTTTCGACATGAACTGTCCTTTTAAGGTCTTGACACAGCATCTCAAAGTCAGGACTTTGACTAGACCACTCCAAAACTTTAATTTAGCTTTTTTTTTTTTTTTTTGAGTCATTCAGAGGTGGACTTACTCCTAGGCTTTGGAGGATTGTCTTGCTGCATAATCCAGTTGTGCTTGAGTTCCAATTTACGGACTGAAGCCCGGACATTCTCCTTTAGGATTTTCTGATAGAGAGGAGAATTCATGTTTCCTCAATTACTGCATGTTTCCCAGGTCCTGAATCAGCAAAGCATCCCCACACCATCACACTGCCACCACCATGCTTGACTGTAGCCATGATGTTCTTTTTGTGGAATTCTGTGTTTGGTTTAAGCCAGATGTAACGGGGCTTCTGTCTTCCAAACAGTTTCACATTCAACTCCTCAATCCACAGAACATTCTCAAGGATGGATCAAGGATTGTGGATCGAGGATAATCAAGATAATCAAGGAAACCGATGGAGTGCCTACTCCGGGTAGGGAATGAGAACATAACCCAAGTGAAGGAGTTCAAGTACCGTGGGGTCTTGTTCACGAGTGAGGGGACATTAGAGCGGGAGGTTGGCCAGAGAATCGGACCAGCGTGAGCGGTATTGCAATCGCTTTACTGCACCGTTGTGACGAAAAGAGAGCTGAGCCAGAAGGCAAAACTCTCGATCTACCGGGCAATTTTCGTTCCTACACTCACCTATGATCATGATCGCGGGTACAAGTGGCCGAAATGGGTTTTCTCATGAGGGTGGCTGGCCTCTCCCTTAGAGATAGGGTAAGAAGCTCGGCTATCTGAGAGGAACTCAGAGTAGAGCCGCTGCTCCTTTGTGCTGAAAGGAGCCAGATGAGGTGGTTCGGGCACTTGGTAAGGATGCCCCCTGGGTGCCTCCCTAGGGAGGTGTTTCAGGCAGACCTCGGGGAAGACCCAGGACTAGGTGGAGAGACTATATATCCACACTGGCCTGGGAACACCTCGGGATCCCTCAGTCAGAGCTGATTAATGTGGCTCGAGAAAGGGAAGTTTGGGGTCTCTTGTTGGAGCTGTTACCCCCGCGACCCGATTACGGATAAGCGGTTGAGGATGGATGGATGAAGGTGTGTTTTGGCGAAATTCAGACGAGCCTTAATGATGTTCTGTGTTGGCGGTGGTTTTCGCCTCGTCACTCTTCCACGGATGCCACTTTTGCCCAGTGTCTTTCTGGTAGTGGAGTCATGAACAGTGACCTTTATTGATGCAAGAGAGGCCTGTAGGTCCTTTTGATGTTGTCCTTGGCTCTTTTGTGACTTCCTGGATGAGTCGTCGCTGTGCTCTTGGAGGAATTTTGGAAGGCCGGCCACTTCTGGGAAGATTCACTATTGTGCAGTTTTTCCATTTGGAGATGATGGCTCTCACTAAATAGCTTTGTAACCCTTCCAAGACTGATGTATTTCAATCACCTTCTTCCTCATCATTTCTGAAATTTCTTTCAACTTGTGTAACTGGGTAAGATCTTTTAACCAACTTCATGCTGTTGAGAAAGTGTTGATTTGATTGAACAGGGTTTGCAGTAATCAGGTCTGGTTGTGTCTAGTCCAGCTGAACCCCGTTATGAATGCAATTTCATAGATTTGTGGAATTAGTCACTACAGAGCAAATACATTTTCACACAGGCGCAGTTGGTATTGGATAACATTTTTTTGCTTCAATAAATATTCAAAACTGCATTTTCTGTTTGGTCAGGTTGCCTTTGTTTTATCTTGGATTTTGTTTTCATTTCTGAAACAATTTAGTACGAGAAGAAATCACAGCAGCATGTAGGAATCTGTCGTGCTGTGAAAGAACACATTAACAACAAAAACAGCAAAAGAGAAAACGGCAAAAACGAAAGGTCCTTTAAAGGTCATTATGGAAATCTAAGGAGTAAAAAAAAAAATAAAAAAAATTAAGTAACTGAATAATTTTCCATCTCACTTTACAGGTAATGAGGTGACCTCCTCTTCAGTACACTAGTGTGTGATTTGGGACGTAGCCCTTGTCTCGGTCTACGGGAGGCCTATTTCCGGTTGGATCTCTATGGAGACGGTTGGGAGGGAACTTTAGAAAGCATTTGTGTTCGCTTTCAGCGCTATCAAATTTAAGCTTCGAGCAGGCATGCAATTAAACTGAAAACCACCATGTCAGACCGCGGGCTGTTGTGGAGAGAGCAGAGTATTTATCTTTCCAGCCCGCTGCTAAAAACAGACTTACAAAATGCCATGTTTTTCCCAGCAGCTCAGTAAAGCAGACAACAAAACGGACGGAAAAGGGATTTTAGGAATGTAGCTTTTTAAAAAAATTTTATATCAGTGTCCAAAAATAGGAACACTCACATTATCTTACGGCCTTCTCTGAAGTTTGCGTTTATATTTCTTTCAAAGTGACAAACTGACGCACAGTATGCGTTTATTTACAGGAGTATAGGGGACAGCGGGGTAAAGTGTCACTGCTCATTAGTGGTGTGTCGATCGTGAACGATTCGTTCAACATGACTCGGGAACGACGAGTTGTCTCGGAGAGTGATTCGTTCCTTTTTTGACTATGATTAGTTCACATCTCGAGTCTTCGGGGTTCGAGTCGTGCGTTCTTCCGGTGACCGCACCATAGGCAATGCGCCGTGCAGTACCGGAAACAGAAATGATTAGTTCGCCTCTCGGGTCTTCGGGTTCGAGTCGTTCGTTCATTCATCACGTCACATCCCCACTCCATTCAGACTATGGGGCGGTCACAGGATCAACGCATGACTCGAACCCGAAGACTCGAGACGCGAACTAATCATTTCGAATCAAAGGTGACGCGACGAAAGAACGACTCGGTTCGGGAAGTGAGGTGAATAGACTGCCTAGTCTGAAGACCGAATGTTAAATGATTAATTAATCATTTCTTTTTCTCGTAATTCGGCCTTAGCTGCATTAGCATATAGTTTATTTTTTATTCCAAATGCGATCGACGTTTGCGTAAGTAGTAGATGTGTTGGGGAATTTAACATGACACGTTTTAATCCTATTCGGCTGAAATGAACGAAAGGACTCGGAAAAAAAGTTTCGTTCATTTTTCTGAATGAGATTCAAAGATCCGAGTCAGTCAAATGATCCGGACTTCCCGTCACTACTGTTCATACCTCCTGAGGTGCTAGCCGAGAAATGTTTTCCTTCATGTTCCGAGCTCAATTTCCTCTCTCTACTGGAGTTGAGCACGATTTTCTTTTCTTTTTTTTTTCTTTTCTTTTACATTTAAGAGTGAGAAAATGCATTTTTTTAAGAGGAGAGAATTGGATGTCTTTATCTAGAGTCCTATAATGAAGCTAGCCTCGATGTAATAGCCACTATTAGCACACGCTGGTTTGTATACAGCTGGACTACCAACTCTCACGCATTTGGCGTGAGACACGCTTTCACGCAGCGTGGTCACAAATCTGCTCATATGATTTTTATTTTTTATTTCTGTCAATATCCTGAAGTTGCGGGGTTTAATTAGACCAATGCAACTTCTTGATTGGACCGGTCTGAATCAAAAGGGTCCTGTACCAATCACATTTCCTCCCATGCAGTGAATGTCACCGTATATAAGCCACTAACCGCCGCCTGCGCCACGATCGCCGGAGACGGAGATGTTGAGACAAATCATTCGATTTACATATCTAAAATAACTACCATTCATTCTTTCTTTCTTTATCGGAAATCTATCCAGTTTGATTGAGATTTGAAAAACAGTTGCAATCAAGTATTCTAAAGAAGAGAGCAGGTCAAAGACATTGGAGAAGACAGGGACGGTATTTTAAAGTCCCCATGAAGTGCCTCGAACCGCACGCCGTTATTTGATGTGTGGACGTAATTTCCTCCGAAACAGGAAGTCAGGGCAGGACGTGATGAGTGGCTCAGCTTCCATTTTAAAATAGTCAATAGCGTTTAGCTTTCTCCACAGCCTGGGCTAATAGAAGAAAACATATTCATGTTTGGGCATGGTACATGAATCTGAGAAACAGTTTTCATAAGTTTTCAAAAGTTTCTTGTTTGGTATTCGAATGTTTGAAAGGGTTTTAAAGTATACCTTAGGATCAGTGTTACAGAAGGTAATATAGGAGGTTTTTCTTTTTAACTTCCTGTTGTATTGTGAATGTAAACGTTTGCTAAAATAATTAAAAGATTAATGACGCAAGTTTGTTTTTCAGACAGATTTGGGTTTTGTAAACAAAGTATAAAAAAAACTTATGGTTTTAAATTTAAGGGTTTGTTAAATTTATATTTATAAGGTAGTGTCCACATGATAAACGGTGAGGGTTAAGCCATCTTGATTTGCATGGAGGATTGGATCTGACAATAATGGAGTTAGTATGCCACTGGGGATAGCATTCATTCTTTTTAAAAAGTGTATAATTGCCCATTCTGGTCAATAAGCTGGTTTGCAATTAATTTTACGCTGGAACCAGTTCTCAATGTACTATGACTTCTTGGTGAAAGTGATATTACCGTTGTTCCAGGGGGAGAACTTCTGCTTCTACACAAGTGACCAGTAAAGTAATGCAGGTTTGTAATCTAGCTGGGCTAAGCTGTATTCGACACTCAGTACCATGGATTTTTATAATGTTGGGGAGGGACACCTCAGACTCTAGAGAGCATTTGATTGGACAGAAAATCTGTTGAGAAGCCGAAGTACAGAATGATGTCATCAAAATTGTTGATCCGTATTGGTGGTAGAGAGACTGTACATTTTGAATGCATAGATCTTCAAAATGTGAATTTTGTCATTGTTTTGGAGCACACTAGTTTATAGATAACCTTTAGACTGACACATTCATACTAAAAGCCACAAATCATTCATTTTGATTTCATGGGGACTTTCATGAAAATGTGTGACCGCAATGGAGGGCAAAGACAGATGGCCCTCCATAGAGGGCAATGGAGGTCTGGTGTAGAAGAAATGGAAACCGTCAAATGGGAAAAACCATAATTCTCATTTCCGCACAACAGAAAAGGTCATTAGATTCATTCGGTCGCTTGAGTGTGTTCTTATAAATATGAAGTTTGTGTTCATAAGCATGAAGAAACATATGTTTGAAAAAACTAAATGAATAGGGGGGAAAAGTCTCAGGACACTACAAATGACTCACTAATAATTTGTTACAGCCGTTACAGCTTCGAGACGTCTACGGTAAGAAGAAATTTGTTTTCGCAGCTTTGTGTTTCAGTTTTGGTCCATTCCTCTTAGCAAATTGTTTCCCAAGGTTACAAGGGTGCCTCTAGTGGGTTTGCAATTTCAAAATCCTCCATAAACTTTCATTGGGATTCAAGGCAGGAGATATTGAAACGTTTCAAACCGAGAACATAAATGTTCAAGATCTTTAGTATTTAATATTCAAGATTCTACACTGTTTCTTGGTCCCAATGTAAATGTGTTCAATACTGACCCTGTTAACTGCTTTGTACAAAAGTATTTGATTTTCTTCGTGCCTAATCGCTTCGATTAAAGCATGTGTTCAGACGACGCTCCGGTCGATTTGATATATAATGGATCATAAGGTTTTGCACAAACTTGTGGAGTCCATGCCAGCTCGAGTGCACACGGTCATTAAAGCAAAACAGGGACAAACCAAACCTTAAGAAACGTAAGAAACTAAAAGATTCTGCTTTTCACTCAAGTTGTTGTAAATAATAGAATTTGTAATGAAAATTGTTGTATTCAATTAGAAAAGAATGCAAAAATAAAAGCATTTTCACCAATGGTCTCAGACCTTTGGAGCACACCGTACAGTATATACACAGTTTTTACTGTGGCTGGCTTGACCGCTATGGATCTCCAGCTTATAGAAGCAGACTTGCACTTCATTCAGTTCACCAGGCACCCTCCCAAATAACCTTTAAAAGCGTTTGTCACCTATTGAGGTGAAAAACGCCCGTGATTACACAATACTCCATTGTTAGTACTCAATTAACTATAGTTAATATACAGTCTGCCCCCTTCTGTTAAGATCAGGAAGTACACCACCGCAGTTAGAAATGTATTCAGTTCTCAAAAGTGTGGTCAATGATTTTAAATCGAGTTACAGCACTAGAAATCACACACCACCACCATGAAAGTTATTATATTTATTACTCTTTTTGTACAGTACAGTTATTAGCCTTTTCAACAGTTCACTTAATATAGGTTTAATCCAAACTCCAACACTAAAAATAATGTCCATATCAAGCTACTGTGTTCAGTCAGTGGAAAGTCCAGATTTAAGTCCAGACATTTAAAAAAAAAAATCATTAGACAGAATATTATGGTAAACATAAAAAAAAAAAATGAAGAGGTCCGTGGAATTTATATTACAGTCAAAGTGGGTCCTGGATACAAAACGTTTGAGAACCCCTGATATGTATGACAGCCCAGGAAAAAGCCTACAGGTGTTACTTAAAAAGAACAACTGCATGAGGATTTATATTATCGTGTATAAATATAAGAAATAAATGAAAGCAATTCCTGGGCAATGATTAAGACTTGGTGTAAAGATTGTTTAAGCATTGGTATAAGGAATCTTAGGTCATTAAAAAAAAATAGATATTAATCCAAAAAGAAAGGGGGGAAAAAGAAACTAAGACTTTTTTCATGATGCATATGTTAGTAGGTGAAAAATAAATGCATGAATAGGAATAAAATACTGATTTGGTCTGTTTTGTAGAGCATTTCTGAGCATTTGTCACCTCAAACCAAACCAAAACACGTCTTTCAGCATAAATAAAGATTTTCAGCACGTGCGGTCAGTATTTTATTTCTCCATAGCTCAAAAGATACCACAAAACATGATCCTAGACATAACTGACAACGCAATAAAGCATAAGGAATCACCTCACACCACGCTAATTTGTTTTATTTAGACTTGATGTCAAGTGTCTCCTGTAAAAATGGCTCAATGTCACGTACAAAAACCAAATTTTTTTTTTTTTTTTTTATATAAACGCATGTCATTTCTCAGACACAGAAGTGGCTTCTGGGTGATTAAGACACTCCTGGTAAAATAGGCAAAATGGACATGGTTCTGTATTAATCACAGCGATCGGTCATTCACAAATGCTAATCACGTTAATGCTATAATCAAAACTATAATCAATTATACATCTCAATCCACAAAAAAGCAACCGAGGGTCCAATCTCCCATTCAAAGCATAATTAAGTGTACGGTCATCAACTTTTTTATTTATTTATGCAGAACACAATCAATCCAACACTGTAAACGAGGGCCGGCCCACAATCTGTTTCCTTGCATTCAAATAAAGGAAATATTATACAGCTTTCCCAGAACACGTCTTCCGTCGTGTTGTTGCAATGTATGCGTGGTGTTTAAAGAGAATTTTTTTTCTTTAAATGATATGCATACATTAAAACTATTTTTTTAAACACATAAATATATAATTAATAATAAAAAAAATTCTGATATTCGAATAATTCATTCTGTTGGAGCTCTAAAACTGGATTTGTATTCAGAAGAATCTATAAAAATGATTGAAAATTTTTTGCAATGTAGAGCACTGTCCTCCAGAAATATAGGCACCCTTCATAAAAAGAATAATACGTGCGCTAAGTGCTATTTTGAAGCCACAAGGACATTGTGTAGTTTTATTTAAATATGTTTTTAAAATAGAGCAAACTCTAGTTTCACAATAACAGCATTCCTACAATTAATATTTTGTGATGCCTGCCATAGAGACTACTCCAACATTGGGTCTGTAATGTCTATAAAATGTCTATAGAGGGACTGTAGTCCAAATTTCCCATAGGGTTTAAATCCAGAGACTGAAACGGTCATTTCAAAACACTGACTTAATTATTCTTTAACCACTTCTGTGTTGATTTGGAACCATCTAGCCTTGGCCAAGTCTGAACCTCCTGGCAGAGGCAACAAAGTTTGGTTTAAGTGGGTTTAAATATCCTACAACAGGAGCCCCTAAACCACTGGTCAGCTACACCAAACAGCCCCACTGATGCACAACCATATCGGTGCGTTGTGTGTGTATGTAATCTCCATTTTGTTGTTAATGGGGTGCAAGAGTTTAGTTTTGCTCTCAACTGAACACAACACAAAGCTTTATAAAGGGTGCCAATAATTCTGACCTTTACATTTGAAAGAAATACATTCTTCATATCTCAATTCCGGCTTTCCATTTTCCATTTCTTTTGCCATGTGATGGTTTTAATAAAATGGTCTGACCTTGACTGTACTTCATCGGAGCTGTAACGCTGTCTGTACTGAAGCCACAAAGGCAGAAGGATTTGCATTTCAGTATTTGATCTATTTAATATTTATGCCATCGTGTATGTGTCTTAGGTCAATGTGTCTCTTTCACACGTCATTATATAGATATATTAAAAAACGTTTTGGCTTATATTGGAGTAAAAGATTAGTTCAAGGATTTCATTCCTGTGGGCGTGTACTGGAAAGGCTCGGTCTGCTTTGGGTTAGCTGATCTGAGCCTAGAAGCCGGTGTCGTTGATCATGCCGTAGGCCTCGTAGAGCTGATTCAATAAGACCGTCTTCTCCTTTTCAGGCAAGAAACACGACTTGGCTGCATTTATGTTCTGCAGAACCGAAATGAAACAGTAAAATTATGTTGCACACTGTAATTACTTCATAATTCTTTCAGTTTTATTAACTGTATTAGATGAGGGGTTTTTATTTCTTCAGAAATATAACCCTTAACCTCCGCCTTATGTATAACGATACAAGTTAGCTGCTTTACACCACTGCGCTGTTGAATTCTCAATTTTGATTGGTCAGGCAGCTCTGACAGTTGTGCCGTGTGTAATTCAAACCACAGGTTTATATTAATATTATATTAAATGTATTATTTTTTGCACCTGATTCACAGAGACTTGTATGGCAAGTGCGCCATAATGTAAGGTTCTAAACAAATAACGTGTATAATCGTTGACGAGGTTGTCATTGGTTGGTGATTTTTCCACCAAAGCCAAATTTCTTTCTAGTTCCACGGGAACATGACGACCTACAGGGTTGTTGTTGGGTTTTTTTTTTCCCGTCTTAATAACTTGAAGCGCTAGAAAGTGATAACGGGAACTAAATTGTGTTGTGTATGTTCTACAACATGAAACTTATAAATGAGTCGATAAAATACACCGTTCTGTAAACATGTCAAATGAAAACGTTGGCAAATCGCTGTTGTATATGAGGAATTAAACACCTCAGGAAGTGCCGTCAGTCAAAAATGATCGACTTCAGGGAGGAGCAGTAACTCAGTTCTGCATTGTGCTTCATCACAACACCCTGTTGTTGATTTATTTTCCTATATTGATTCTTGATGAGGGCTTGACCTTTACAGACCACATCTCAGCAACTGCAAGGTCCTGTAGGTTCATCCTGTACAACATCAAGAAAATCCGACCATTCCTCACCAAACAGGCTACACAGATACTAGTCCAGGCTCTTGTCATCTCTAAACTGGACTACTGCAACTCACTGCTTTCAGGCCTCCCAGCCAGCTCCATCAAACCCCTTCAAATGATTCAGAATGCTGCAGCGCGCCTTGTCTTCAACCAGCCCAAGACTACTCATGTCACACCCCTCTTCATCTCCCTCCACTGGCTTCCTGTAGCTGCCCGCATCAAGTTCAAGGCCTTGATGCTCACCTACAAGACCTTGTCAGGAACAGCACCCTCCTACCTCAACTCTCTCCTGAAGGCATACATTCCCTCTCGCAATCTGCGATCGACTAGCGACCGACGTTTAGTAGTTCCCACTCAGCGAGGCGTAAGGTCCCTTTCCAGAACCTTCACACATACTGTTCCCCAGTGGTGGAATGCTCTTCCGATCTCAATCCGGACTGCAGAATCTCTCACTATCTTCAAAAAACAGCTAAAGACCCACCTTTTCCGTGAACACCTAACCAACTCCTAAAAAAAAAAAAAAAAAAACCACAGACTTGCACTTACACCTCTACTCTGTACACTTTGCTTCCTCTGGTATTCAATTAATGGATCTTGTATAGTAGCACTACTTGTATTGTTCCCTGCTTGATATATCGCTTTGCTTATTTGTAAGTCGCTTTGGATAAAAGCGTCTGCTAAATGAATAAATGTAAATGTACAAGCGGGGGCTGCGGCCCACTTGGGGGCCGCCAGGGGGCGTCTGGGGGGCCTCAACAATTTGCCACGGCTTGACGAACCGTGTCGGAGCCACCAAGCCCATCCCTCCCACTAGTATGTTTTCTCTTTCTCACTCTCAAGACAACCACACAATCAATTCCTAATGTAATGTAAAGACGTAATTATTAATTTAAAAAAAAAGTGTTTTAAAGACATCTTGCAAAAGGGGGGTCAAATGTTAATGCCATTTGGGGGGTCCTTGCCCTGGAAAGGTTTGGGAACCCGTGTCCTATACCGTTATGCAGTCATGTTTTAGTCTTTACATACGGAATCGATAATCTTTTTCTGCTAAACTAGATCTTCGGTTGATCTACATATTTTCTCACCCACAGTGAATCTAAGCTGTTTACAGATTTGGTACTAAAGTTCTCTCTGCTAAAAGACTGGCGGGGGGAAGAGTCTCTCACCATCTGCATAAACGTTTCCTCGGTAAAGCCCATGTATTGCGTCGCAGTCTCGTACTCCGAGTCCAGGGTGGAGTTGAAAATCGCAGGGTCGTCTGTGTTCAGAGAGTAGTTTGCGTTGTCTTCCTTGAACCTGCAAACAAAAAGACGAAAATCGACATAATGCGATTCGGTATTGAGAAATACTGGGACTGGGACTCGGGCACAGAGAAGCATGGAGAGAAATGCACAAACAATATTATAAACAATATTATATTAAAAAACAAAACAACAACAAAAAAAAAAAGACATGTGGTGCCGGACTTCTTGGATACAGAGACGCTCATATTGATTCAGTCTTATATTCAACCTAATTTTTTTTAGCTGTGTAAATAATCTTTACACACAATAATTCAAATTTTCACGCAAACAACTTGGGGAAACTTTTTTTTTTTTTCCACTCAAAGGGAAAATTCTAGATAATCATGTTAATATAATCATGGTCGATTTGGAGTCCCTCCTTTGGTAAGAATGCAGTGCATTTGAGTTCACATGAGTCAGATTTACCTGATAAGTGGATGCTTGGTGAAGTCTGGATCACAACCTCCGGTCAGTTTACTGGAGATTGGGCATATCTGAAACAGCACACACAAGTCACGTTACACCACAAATTGTAGCACTGTATACGCTCGCTGCCCTCACGGTCTAATAAAAACTGAGATTTCTAGCGCATTCTCTTACTACACAACCCCGGCCACATTTGAGGGTTTTCCCTGCTTTAAAGGGATGGTTCATCCAAAAATGAAAAAGATGTCCTCAATTACTCACCTTCATGTCGTTCCAAACCCATCAGACTTCCGTTCATCTTCGTAACACAAATAAAGACGTTTTAAAGAAAGCTGGGAGATTTCAGTCCCTCCATTTACTGTCCAAGTAACCAAAACTTTCAAGCTCCAAAAAGTTCATAAAGGCATCCTAAAAGTACTCCATGTGACTCCAAAAAAAAAAAACTTTATTCGCAAAATATCTTCACTTCCACATAGATATCAGACGCGTGTTCACAAGAAAACCGCGTGCGCATGCGTGTTGTGTTGACGCCAGTCCTCCTCTATATCGTAATCAGAAGAAGTCTTTGTTAGAAAGAGTGTTCTGTGTGACTCAGTTTGTATACAGCGTCCCTCTTCTGTTGCCATAAACAGTGAAGCGCTTCTGAACGTCCACGATACAACGGACCTGGAAGAGCCGCACTGTTTACAGCGGAGGAAGAAGGACGATGTACACAAACTGAGTCGCATAGAATGCGTGTCGGAGATCTTTGTGGAAGTGAAGATATTTTGTGAATAAAGACATCATTTGAGTTTTTTTTTTTTTTTTGGAGTAACATGGATAACTCTTACGACGCTCTATACCGCTTGAAAGTTTTGTTTAATTGGACTGTAAATGGACAGACAGAGATCTCCAAAGTTTCTTTATTTGTCTTTATTTATGTTAAGATGAACGGACGTCTTATGGGTTTGGAACGACATGAGTAACTGATTACAGTTCACCCAAAAATGAAATGTCTATCACTTTAACACACCTGACCCAAGTAGAGCCAGTCATGAGTTGAAATGGATGTGTCCGAGCAGGAAAACTACTCAAATGTGCAGGACCAGGGCTGGGAACTTGTGTGTGAGCTGATGTTTACAGTTTCCACCAGGGGGAGATATAACACCTGCAAATAGGCCTTGTGCTCTTATTTTATTTATGAGTACTCCTCTCTCAACTTCTTGTAATCACTCTTTAATATTAGTGTTTTTAGTATATGTATATACACAATAGAGTTAAAATCACTTTCATTCATTTGCAACTAAACCTTTGTAGCATAACTTCCTACTGTTCATATACATTCCCCATTTTCTATTTTGTCTCATTTGAAAATATTAATAATTACATTACTACTATGAAATCAATTATGCAGCGACCAAAAAGTGTTCAACCAGTCAAAGCTGTTAAACTCTTTTTAGATTTGACATTCTTGACAGTATGAAAGAAGGGGGAGTCAAAAACATTTAGCAAACGTATGCACTGATTTGACTATTTACACATTTCTACCAGAAGGTCTTTACGGCCATGAAAAATGTGTGATGGGTGTGTTCATTTGTACTGTACACAATGTATAAGACGTTATGGACTGGACACAGAAAAATATCATTTATATAACATCAGTTATAGACATTTACTATGCATAACCATGCTAATGTGTCTTTTAATTACTGGAAAGGAGCCATTATTTCATGTGTGACCAAAGAACACTGCGGGAATCACATAACTCAACTGTTCTAGTGGTTTGCTGCAGGTTTAATTTAAAGCCTTTCATTCGAAATAGAAATTAAACAACACAAGGCAACCTACTCAAAAGCTAAGAATTGCATTTGCCTTCTTTCTTTTCTTCTTTTTTTTTTTTTACCTCAAAATGCATATTCTGTTCGAGCAGCTGTTTGTACAGATCTTGATCTTCGATGGTGTGATAACCATGTCCAATACGCTCTGCTTTCAGCACCTCGACAGCCTGAAAAGGAAACACAAACGATAAGAAAAAGGAAGACGCTTAACTGAGAATTTTGACTGACGATCTGTTATAAGTCACGCCAAGATTTTGTGTCTGTTTGCCAAATATATTTTAATAACCGAAACATTGCAAAATGTAAGTGCAGGGCTGTTTCCTCTTCAGTCAGAGAGAGGCCAAGTGTTTGCCGTGGTGCGTCATTATGATAAATGAGGTGAGAACAAACAGGACGGAAACTGATTCATTCGCCATGGGGCCATGGTTTCGAGCACCATGTTAGCACATGTAAAGCAGAGAACTCTGGGAGCTGTGGGAATCCTGCACGTTTATGAGTGTGCTGGCATTTCATCGGCATAAATTATTAACAGACTAGAAGAGAAACTACTACGGGTATGAATAGCTGAGCTTTCACTCTGTTTCTGTTTCATTTCATCTTATTCTTTAAAAATAAAATGTATGTATGAAGGTTTACATCAGGATCAAGTATAGAAATAACGGGGGGGGCGGGGGGGGAACGGAGCGACCGCTTCTCTTTTTCTGTAACTGGAATATTTTGTTAATACACTATGCAGAAAATGTTGATCGTATGTAGGTTTTTAAACCAGTGGTCTAATACAGGTAAGAATTTCAAGAATGTCTCAGTACTGAGGAAAAAAAACAAAAAAACAACACAATCTCTTTATATGCCTATACAATGTGAATTCAAAACTCCAACAGGTTCAGTACAACAATGACGTTTTAAGGCTCATACACACAACAGAAAGTCTTATGCGGTCTTAGCCAAGACTGGAGCGTTACTAGTAAGGCTTTGCCTCAAGTTAGTTTTCGTATCCATGTAGTGATTAGACACACATGACTTAACCAATGATCCAGAGCACAAATTATTTAGTGGGGAGCATACTTCAAAATGACGTTTCACACAAACTTGTATCGACTTCCCCAGCAGCTTCTCAGTATAAAGAAACAAAAACAATTTTGGTGGTGGTGAGGATCACACATCTCCCCTGCAGGTGTGGGAGATAAAGATTAGATTGCTAGAAAATGCTAGTGTGTTGCTTTAAATGAACCTCTGTAGTAAGTGTGGGGCGATAGGACACATTTATTATTCTGAAAACATTTCTATGATACTTGATATGGATCACAATATATACAGTTGCAATCAGAATGACTCGACCCCCAGGGCAAATCAGGTTTCTTGTCAAAATGTGTCAAAACTTTCAGCTGTTTGCGATGAACAAATCAAACAAAAGCGATTGAAATAGTTCAACACGATAGATGCTTCAAGTGGTTTCCCCAAATTCAACTGAAAATGCAACTTATAATGACTTCTCCAGTTTCAAAATTATTCACCCCCTTCATGGCAACCATCTTTAGTACATAGTAGAGCTCCTTTTACTCTTATGACCTGCTGCAAACGAGATGCAGAGCATCTGGCAGCGTTCCTGAGGAATCTTAACCCGTTCATCATGAGCAATGGCCTCCAGTTCAGTAATATTCTTGGGTGTGTGTGGTGCAACCGTCTTCTTCAAATTTCATCAGAGATTTTCTATGGGGTTCCAGTCAGGTGACTGTGATGGCCCTGTAGAATCTTTCAGGACTTCTGCTACCAAGCTTTGGTGGAATTTGAGGTATGTTTGGGATCATTGTCCTGTTGGAAGGTCCAGTGATGCGCAAGCTTTGGCTTGGTCACAGAGAGCATGAGGTTTTCTCCTAGGATTTCCTGATACTTCAATGAATCCATCTTGCCTTCCACACGCTGCAGGTTTCCAGTGCCAGAGGATGCAAAGCAGCCCCAGAGCATAATCGAGCCACCACCATGCTTGACTGTGGACAGAGTGTTCTTTCTTCATTCTTCTTCCTCCAGACATACCTCTGATCCAACATGCAGAAAAGTTCCAATTTTGTTTCATCGCCCCACGGAACAGAATCCCAAAACATCTGTGGATTATTTATATGATTTTGAGCAACTTTTCTGGTCAGTAGTGGTGAACGTCTTGGAGTTCTGGAATGGAAACCTTCTGCGTTTAGTACACACCATACTGTGCTCACTGAAACCTCAGTGTCTGTTACACCAAGTCTCACTGCAGGTCTTTTGCAGTCACTCGAGGGGTTTTCACACCCTGCCTTCTCACAAATCTGCTTGCAGCCATTGATGGCTTCCTTTTTCTGCCCCGTCAAGGTATTTCATACAATGTCTACCCCTAGCCAGTTCAGGTATTTCAGGCGTTCCAGCTCAAGCACACCTGCTGCAACTAATGAAGCCCTGGATTAGTTTAATCAGGTGTGCTTGAGACAACACCTGTTTTGCATATTTGTGCTGTTGTTAATTCTATTCAGGGAGTTGAATAATTTCGAAACTATTTCGATCGCTTTTGTTTGATTTGTTTGTTGCAAACAGCTGAACGTCTGTACATTTTGACAATAAACTTGATTTGTACGGATGGTTGAATCATTTTGTTTGCAACTATAGGTTTGCTAGACAGCAGTTCTCTATTTCAAAGAACCCGTGGGTAAGGATGAGTTTTTATTTTTACATTTATTTAATATCTATATTGAAAATGAACACCAAATCAGATGCTTCCAATTTAATTCTAAAAAGATCACAATACCATTCATCACAATATTCATATTAGTTGATCATTCTGTAGAAATATTACATTCAAAACCAGAATCTATGTGCTTGATCTGTTGGAGAAGCAGCAATGCTAATAAAAGTGCTTTACACTCCTGACTATGCGTTCCTGCTTGCTCAAATTCCACATCTTGATAATTGTGTTATCATTCTTGCACACAGAGACTAGCCAAGGGTCAGTCTGTTTTTGCTCTCAGTGTATAAGCACAGGAAGTAGTGAATAATGTTCCAGAAAGAAACAAGGCCTCACCTCTCTCACAACAGATGGAGGGCCGACCTCTCCCGCATGCACTGTTCTGTGGATGCCACTTTTCTCTGCTTCCTGTCAACAACAGATGCCGTTATGTTCGTTTAAACCACTAAGTCGCTGGATTCTCACTTCTCATTGGTCAGAAAGTTTTTCTATTACAACAGCTGACAGTAGTGCAGCTGCAAATTACAGTTCTAATACGCTATCGTTTCTATAGTAACAGCTTCTGTTCTGTTCTGTACAATGACTTGTATAGTGGAGGTTCTACATAATCAAAGCCTAACATTAAACCGATTAAAAACGTGTTATTCAACAAACAAACAAAAGAAAAAAAAAAAAAGACAAAATCACTGATATGGTGAAGTTTTCTATAAGGAGATGTTAATTTATCATTTTTGGAAGGAGTCTCCAGTGTCAGCAGTTTGTAGCAGTCAGACATACGTTTCCACTACAGGAAATTCTAAGGATAAAAAAAGATTTAGCAGTTTCTCTGTAACAAGCTGGATGTTCCCCAACATTAAACGAATGAAACTATAAACAGATAGAGAACATATGAAGTGTTCTTTAATAAATGAAAAATAGCTAGCACTGGCATGCTGCTTCAGTACAAGAGGAGTAAAACACTTCAGTGTGTGCTGCTATTGGAAAAACAATCCATGTCGGAGGAGTAATGCTTCATACCACATTCGAAAATTGCATTTTTTTTTTTAAATACCCAGACAAGTTACGCTATATGCTTGTGCTCTCCATCTTGACAATATGATAAGCAAAGAATTGAAAGGATTTAGCCGTCACATTAATGACATAAACAGATGCCATGGCATAGTCGCATTCCAAAAGATCATACCACAGATGTGTACCCCTGGGACCCCTTTCATTTCCTCCATATTTTCTGAGAATCTTCCCTCTCATTTTTGCAGTGTACAGATCCCAGTGTAGCGGGTTACTCCCTAAGACACAATGTTCCAAATGGCAAGCCATCCATGAGAGAATCAACAGTCCATGGCTGTGGCACCCTGTAAATTAGCCTTTGGGGGGAATGTCTGAAAACATTCAAGAAACCAGGGACCAAAACCAATTTGAGCATTCATAAAAAGAAAGCTTTGATATTTGGCTTGCTGATAGCTCTTCAGCCAGTTCCGTTCAAAACTATATTGCGCCTTATGGTTAAGAGTAGAAATGCAAGAGTGACTTGCAGTGGTATAGCAGACCAGACCTTGAATGAATCAACGAGTTATAGATAACAGCAGATGAAAGTTAACAAATTCCACTATGGTGATTTCTTAATAGCACTGATAAGGGTTAATTAATATCTTTCCTTTCTTATCAAACTAGACCCAGCAGCCATGGCAGTCAATCGTGAAGAAACTTTATGGCTCTCTTCCAGCACACGATGTCAAGGATCAATATTTACAAAGTTTACCGAGTTTATTCCAGCATTAATCTTAATCTGCGCCTGGAGGAAGTACCACTGTAAGGAATCAAACACAATTAGGCATGGTGTTAGAGGACCCTTACGCCATAGCAGAATGTTCCGGCTAATTAAACAGCAACACGTCCTAGCTTTTATCAGTTTATAGTTACATTTATTCCACAGTGTGGGACGTTTGCAAAACAACTTTATTTCCGAATGTTACAGACACTGGAGACGCCTTCCAAATTGCTCAATATATTTCCTCACAGAAAACAAGAATCAACAAATCATGAATAGGTTTATGTGTCATGCCTGGCAAGCATGTCCCTGAGAAGTAGTTGTCACTATAGAATCGACAGCGTATTAAAACGAGTGCTTTGCCTCGCAGCCAAACCATACTGTCAGAGCTGCTGTTACTTTCTGACCAATCAGAATCGAGAATTCGGCAGCGATGTGGTAAACTTTTTTTTATATATATAAATTGTAGCAAAATGGGGAATTTGTACCTCATAGGCTTTGCGGTGGAGAGGATAGGTTCCACAGTTTAGAGATTCATCTCCTGCTAAATCTATGGCCACTACGCCATCATTTTGATACTTCTTGCATAACTCCACCACGTCCATGGACCAGTCTGCATAGAGGAAACACACACAGGATTTATTCGAGTATAAGTGCTTAACCGATGTGTTATAAAATTGAGGAAAACTGATAAATGAACGGTTCAGTCCTAAACGGTAGGGACCAGACCTAGTGTTCTTACTAGACTTTCATTTAAATGGATCTAATGAAAAATAGGTCATTTTGTGATCATACGGTGTAGTCTTGTGGTGGTGGTGAAAGAGCGGAGGGTATTACATATAAAGCATACATCAGTAGGGGGAAAAGTGCAGCGAGCACTGACTCGGATTTCACATGCAACATTCATAGGATTATTCGATATTTATATCACACACGCACACGTCATATTATGAATAGGGTGAATTATTATTCACACTTTTTAAAATAAAAGGAGACTGGTATATCCTCTGATAGTCGATAATTAAGACAATTTAAGACATACAAATCCCTGCGAATTATAAACTGCTGTCCTGAACTCAAGAAATCAACAGCGCTCTGGTATAAAATCTCATTTAAAAAAGAAATAAAATCCCCATTTGTGATGATGAAGTGTTACACAAGTGTCATGTAAGTTCAAAGACAACCTTCTTTCATAGAAACCATATACAGGTGCAGCTCAAAATAATCGAATATCGTGGAAAAGTTATTTTTCCTCCCCCGTAATTTAATTTTAAAAAGTGGAACTTTCATATATTCTAGATTCATTACACATGAAGTGTTTAAAGCGTTTTTTGTTTTTGTTTGTTTGTTTTAATCTTTATGATTACAGCCTACAGCTCATGCAAATCGAAAATCCAGTAGCACCTGTATAATAAATGCACTTGGGATCATACGGACAAGACGTCTGTACTCTGTACCGCAGAATGACGTATTTGGAATCTCGTGTAAATTACAAACTGTTCCAAGTTTCGTTTTTTTTTGTGATCCAAGTATGGATTAAAAGAGAACACACACAAGTCATGGTTTTCATGTTTGGGAGAGAAGCCGAGAGCACGCGGAGCACCAAGCTCCTCTACTTCCTGTCTGCACCTCCTCGTTTTAAATACCACACTGTACATGGCAGAAAGATGATAAATCAACATGATATACGACCAAATAAGCAAAGCACATAGATGCTGATCTCGAACAGGCAGACACACATGGCTGAGTGAGCTGGGGGATTCTTCATTGGGACTAGTAGTAAGCTTCTCTCCACTCTCACCCAGATCAGGACATAATGTACACACAGGGGGCAGGAAGCGAGCGGGAGTGAGCGTGAGAGTGAAGGAGGGGTACGTTACTTGGCATGTGCCGCATGCAGCACAAAATGGACCTAGCTTTGATCTTGAAGTCATTCTCTCCCTTCTTCAGGCCCTCGTTCACAAGATGCACTACGTCGTCTGGTGTCACGTCACCTCTGGCAAGAGAAACAATAAAAAATTTAGTCAAAAACATTTTTGACTAAATTAAAGGTAATATTCTTACAGATATTTATATAATGTTAAATAGTTTACGGATTCCTCACTCTTTCTGGTTCCACTGTATCGGCATTACATTGCAGTTGGCCATCAAGTGCGGGTTGTACCTCGTCTCCACGTAAATCACTCCTTCTTTAGCTTTGGTCTCCACAAGCTCGTACGCAATTCTCTTAATGGCTTCTCTGTCCCCTCTACAGCCACAACATGAAGCAGGTATTTAGCACAACAACAAAAAATAAAAATAAATTCCTCCATATTGCTTTTTTTTTTTTTTTTTAATAAAAAGTTTGACACGAGTGTGAAACCGCAGTGTTAAATATCTAACTTTAATATCTTGCTTTGTGTTTGCTTTAAATATGCAGCAGAGCTGTGTTATAGTCCCTGTCACATTCCCACCTGTGTACACACACCTTCCTTCCCACCATGGGGAATTCCCAAGCATGTCGAGGGTTTGTGAGACTATTTTCAAAAATTGTATTTGATATTGCTTAATTAAAGAGTAATTCAGGAAGCAGGATATAAGATTTTCTGAAAATGTCCATCCTGGAATCCTAACGCTACACCTCTCAAAATAGCAAGTAGCATACCTCAGCAGAACCTCCTCATGCTGGTAGGCACTTTGCACAAAGAATGTCACACACAGGCGAAAGCATAAGCTGAAAAAGTCTAAACAACGGCAGCGTTTAATTAACTCTTACGAAGCACTGGTACCAGTACAGAGGTATGCAATCATCTCTGCAAAAGGCTGGTGTGGGTGCAGGTTTTCATTCCAACCCAGCTTCTGCTTTCTACTGAAAGTAAAAAATCGACTAATTAAGCAGGAGGAATCAGTTGTGGCTCCCATTTCATTGGAATAAAAACCTGACCTGATGTGAACAAAGAACACACCCTGATTGAGTTGCCAAAAGAAATGTAAGGTATGTAACCAAACCTGTACGGTGTTGTGGAAAATATTTAAACGTTTGGCCTCAACTGGCCCTTTGTGGATAAGATTGGACACCTCTGTTCTAGTGCTCATAACAAAAGCGAAAGAAAGAAAGAAGTCCAGCAAATCAACCAATACGTTCCCCGTGCTTGGACTTTGCATGGCTCCACTGAAAACATTCTTTCGGAATGACGGCGATATGGAAATGAAAATAAAACTGTTGCAGTTCCACATGACAAATCACGTCCAAGTGCTATGTGTATGTTTCATGGCTTTTTTATTTCAAACGGATTGTGAAATGAGCAGAGAGCAAAATTCGGGACTTGCAAACAAACCTGGGTTGTAGAACGCTTTCAGAGCATTGCTACAATCTGCACTGACGTTATGGCTTTTTGCTATGAAAATCATTTTATACTAAGGCATTGTGTGAAAGAAGCACGTATTGTAATTACAGTGCTGGTCAATATGTACATTGTGTACACACTGCAAGGATCAGCTGATATGTATATGGGTGGAAAACTGGGAAACCCGTGATTTAACCTCCAGACACCTCAATCATAATCATATTTCACAATGTATCATCATTTCCTTTATAAGCTTGTCTAGCCAAAGATTATGTTGCATACCAACCACAGTGGTAAAAACAGTCAGTCTGCCAACCTTGAGACAGACAGTAACGTAATGGTAAATGGTAAATGTGCACTTATATAGTGCTTTTATCCAAAGCGCTTTACACTGTGTCTCATTCACACACACACTCACACACCAGTGGTAGCAGAGTTGCCATGCAAGGTGCTAACTTGCCATCAGGAGCAACTTGGGGTTCGGTGTCTTGCCCAAGGACATTCGGCATGTGGAGTCACCTGGGCCAGGAATCGAACCGCCAACCCTACGATTAGTGGACAACCCGCTCTACCACCTGCGCCACAGCCGGTCCAACTGGATAATAACCGTCAGTGCGGATGCTCTCTTGTAATTGTAATATGTTCAACACATTTTTCTGTGTTGTGATGTTATTAGTGATCTAAATGACACATTTTGCGACGGTTCATCTAAGGTAATACTTACGCAATGACATGCATGAACTGATTAAACTTGTCCAAGAATTCGGTGAGTGTTCCCGGCTTGTCCACCGTGCACCGGCTAGTCATCTCAGACACCGTGGTTGCAGGGAGTTTAATACCTCGCCTCCTAAAACAGTCAAGAGAAGGATTAATGTGATCACACGCACTCCCGTGTAACCGTAAGTAAAAGCATGCTGATTACTTTCATGGAGGTCTCACTACTAATGTCCTTTCCTAACAGCTCCGGGGTGTAAAACCAAGTCCATGTGCATTCTCACTATGGCATATTTGTGTATTTATTTAGCCAAAAAGCTTCCGTAGACTTTAAATACATCAGGGAAGCTCAATAAAACAGTGTTCAGTACATTCACGCAGCTGTATCCACGACCTACTAAAGTAATTCTAAGTCTGTTCTTTTGTTAGATGTGCAGGATTGTCTTTGGTGACATATGGGTTATTTTGAAAACACACAAATGCCAGACTATTCAGGTTTTGCCAATAACAAAATCTGTGACGGGTCAGTCCACACAAGTGACATCTTTATTTATTTATTATTATTTATTATTTTTTACAGGAATCAGACAGACACTGTGTGTAAGACCAGTTTCAATCTAACACCTAGTTCATGCGTCATTCAAGGCTCCCACTTTTTTTTTTTCCTTCCAGGAACGATACACATGGTGGCTGGTGCTCATTGAAGATTATCTTAAGATGGCTCATATCTGCTAACACAGTCAAATAGGACCAACGTTCAGATTGCAGAAACACTGTATAAAAAGTACAAGAACAATTGAACATCTAAGCCTATAAACATTCCGGAATCTGATCATTATTTTAATTGTTTTAATCCCTTTATAAAATTCCATCTATGCTAAAAATGAAGGTGAAATAAAGAGCTGACTCTGCAGGGTGATGGTATATAAATAGTAGTAACCAGCTCCAACGTTGTTGTCTTGGGGTTAATTTGAACCTTTTGGACCAAAGTATGTTTATCCCTGGGAATTCATTCGTGCCTATTACCTGCATAATAAATACACGATCTGTGTTAACATTTGAATACAATTGTTTGTACAGATGCTTAATCCTTCAGTTGTTTGGAAATTGCTCCTAAGGAGGAACCAAACTTGTGGAGGGCAATAATTCTTTTTCTGAGGTACTGGCTGAATTGCTTGGTTATTTCCATGGTATCAATGGCAAAAAGGCACTGGCCTTTAAATACAGCCATAGGTTAGCGCCTAATCAGCAGTTAATTATGACAATTGTCCAATCAGAAGCGTCTAAAAGTCATTACATCAATTTCTGGAATCTTCTAGACTGTTTAAAGAGACAAGTCATCCTGGTGAATGTAAACGTTTGAGTGGAATTTTGATCCAGTGAATTAAAGCTGAAATAAATCCGTCTCTAATTGATTGTTTTAAAATGACCTGCCGTGAACAAAGACGACGCCCTGAGTGACTTGCCAAAAGAAATGTAAGGTAGCTTGTATGGTGTATATCAGTGGTCCCCAACCCCCGGGCCGCGGACCGGTACTGGTCCGTGGGTCATTTGGTACCGGGCCGCACAGAAAGAACAAACAACTTACATTATTTCCGTTTTATTTATTATCTGGGTCTGAACGATGTTTTATTTTGAAAAAAAAAAAAGACCGGATTCTCTCCGTTACATCCGTCTATGACTCACTCTAGACGTATGTCAAGACGCTTGTCCCGGTCACGTGATACGGTAAGCGTTAGTGGGCAGAGCGGATGTCACTCATGTTATGTTGTTGGCGTGATCTTACTAGGACACTGCTAATAAAGTTGCGATTTCACATTGGATCCACGTTTATTATTATATATATATTTTAAATTAATAAAACCCCAGTTTTTAATGCCGGTCCTATCATTTTATTTTGTTGTATTTATCCGCCACACCTTAAAGGCCGGTCCGTGAAAATATTGTCTGATATTAAACCGGTCCGTGGCGCAAAAAAGGTTGGGGACCACTGGTGTATATCTTAAGCTTTTAAATGTTTGGCCTCAACTGTATGTTGTGGAACAAGTTTTTTTTCTCTTTCTTTTTTATAATATTTTTTTCCTAGCATTACATTTGTATGCCCTTTTATCTTTCCATTTCATTTCCTTAAACGTTAAACACAGTGAGTTATAAAGCAATATTCAATTGAATCAGATCAGTAGAAATATTACGATACGTCACTTCATTCATTTATACCTTAGATCCTGTCCATCAAATGATCTAGTTGAATGTGTCCTTACTTTTTTTCCCCCCGCAGGAAAAAAAAGCCCATAGTATTAACAGCAAAAAAAATTTGCCCTTACTTGGCCACATCAAGTATGGTCTCGATCCGGATGGCGCCATCGAGATGCACGTGCAGTTCAACCTGTGGGTCAATAAGCATGACGCAATATTCATTATACATGGTCTTATTACCCATTTCAATCTACCAAACAAAGACCAAATGAAGAATGTCTGGTGTGTATGGAGATGTGGAGATTTTGGGATGTAACCGATTACCAATCTTTATTTGGACCGAACAGATAGCGTGTTCTGTACAGGTACAAATACGAATAGAAGGTGCACGATTTTGTTTTTTTTTTTCCATAGGCTACCTGATTGACTCTACAGATGTACATCCGGATTGGGATCCCACGGGACGTGACAAATAAAGGTGCGTAAATGGAAGGTTTTTTACTTTCAAGCATGCTTGAGCAAGCAGTCCGATATGAAGCTTGCTGGAAAGAAAAGACCAGTGTTCAATCGTTCATTTATCAATCTTTAGTAACTGCCTGGTCTGTGTTGTGGAAGTTTAAATGAAGCTCATAGCTTGGGAAACAGAACCAACTAAATTTGTTTAAAAATATCGTAGGCAGGTACAAATATAAATAATTGTTTATTAATTAGAATTGTTTGAAAATAATTGTCAACCAATCCTTCACACATCTATGAGTTGAGAACAAAGAAAGAAAGTTAAAGTAAATTATTTTTGTTCTACGGTACATCAAAAACATTCTGTTGGTAAGTTACTTTAATATTGTTCATTCTTATTAAGAGTCAAATTTTCATCCTCAAAGGATGTAAGGCCCTGATGCAAGGCTCAACTGACCTGATTTATTACCATGTTTCACAATACAGAATCTATGATCCCCGACACGGCAGCAATAAAAGTAGGTATGTTATGCTCCGATACTGACAGAGGTGCTGTAAAGAGAGGAATGATCCCTGTGTATGCAGGGGTCACAAGCGGAATAAAAAATTGTGTGTTTAGGGGAAAGTTCACTATCAGTGTTAGTACTGGATTGGAAATATGGATGCAACCAAATACATATACACTATTGGGATTAAATAGGAATAGGTGGCTCACTATTGGTGTTTGTTTGTTTTTTGAAGGGCATCTAATTTCTTTAGGACATGAATCCCATGGAACACAACTAAAGAGTTGCAAGAGTTGGAGTTTTTTTTACTTTCACGTGGAAGCGAAAAAGCGCTTAGATATGAAGTTTGTGGAACAACGTCACAGTCACAGCTATGCTGATATTCAGTAAAGCCACATGAGTGCGAAATTGATTTTATGCAACAGAAAAAGAAATTACTATTGAGTGACTGACATTGTTGTTAAAGTTGCTTCTGGTAAAACATGCTTCCCTTGTTCCATTTCGTTTTTATCTGACAAGCTTTCATATTTCAAGTCAGAAGTTACACCCATGAAAAAATGGATCGTTTTGGTGTAATAAACTATCACTGGAATTGGAATTTTATGTGACAAAACACAGGCGAGTGGGGTGATGTTGCTGAAGATGAATGAATAAACTGGTTTACGATAAGTGTGAGATAAATGTGACTTGTCATTGCACTGTTGCTCGTTGTTGCTTATAAGTTTCTATTACTTCGGCGTTGTATTCACTTCGTTAGCACCCAATTAGAGACATGAAACATCCACCGGAACGCTAGACTTTTTGTCATGTGGTGTCGTTATGTACTACATAATACGTATTAAAATTTAAACAACATGGATTTTTTTTTTTTTTTATAAACCAGCACGGGTCTGGTCGAGTCAGGGATCAGACCAATATGAGTGCATTTGTACACTCTAGTCTGTAAACATGGATTATAAACACAGTTGTCCACACCATGGATCAGTATAAATATGTCCATCATGGACGTGATGGTGAAAGCGAATGCATGTTTTGCAAAGCACATATGTTAAGAATATGACTGGATCTTTAGGGCCTTCAAAACTTCTGGACCAAGTTCTAAATTTCTAGATATAATCGAAAATCTCATTCAGATCATTTTTGAAAACTGGAGTGTATGGTCTCAGCTAAGGGGGAGCCCTGTATGCAATGTTTGGGTAAATTGTACTGCGCTTTGTGTATTGTTATGGAATGCACTGCCAGATGGTCCATCTCAGACTTAAGGCCTCCACTGTGTGTCCTTTATAATGCATTAGAAATCACTGCACTTCCAATCACTGTCTTCCAAGGATGCGCAGGAGTGGATTATTGTGGAAAATCGGCCTCTATGTGTGCCTCTATGTATGTTTTCTGCAGCAAATCACATGCAATCCATTATCTACTATGGTTTTCTGTTAAATGTGTCAAAATGTTTGTATTTAAGTATTGGAAACATGTCTCAGTTAGCCGTCTATTAGTTAACCTTTTATTAGCCCTCTACCATGAACCCTCAACTGCATGAACTATTACAGTTGCATCAAAAAATGTTTTTATGGATTTATCTTACTTGAATTAGAACAAGTAATAAAAAAAATTAGTTGGGAAGGGGGTAGTTGGCAAATCGTTGCCATATTGTAACAGTGTACAATGGTGGAAAGTATCCTATAGTCAAAAATAACACAAAATGTATGAGATTACAATTCCATTTACTGCATTTTCCAGACTATGGTTTGTTTGTTTGTTTGTTTTTGTCACCTAGTAAGCATGTAAAAGTTACACCCTCTAGAAAGGGATTACAGTTGTAAAAAGTATATAGATGGATTTACTCACACGAAATACAAACAGAAATTAGATCCAAACATTTTGAGAGCCCTCCACGGATGACTTTCACCATGACTGCAGAAAAGGAAGTTGAAATAGCATTTCCTGGTCGTCTGACATGCCATTTTTTGTGTCGTGTCAAAGATAAAGTTCCCCCTTTCCAGTTACATAGGAAAATAGTAGTTTTGTATTATTGTCTAGCAAACAATTGGAGATAAAGGAATTGTTGCCATATGGCAACACCATGCAGTTAAAGGTTAAACATGACATCCATATAGAGCTGCAACAACTAATCAATAAAAATCGATAATAATCGATTATGAAAATCGTTGTCAATGAATCTCTGTATCGATTAGCTGATCTGCACGTGGCAAAGGGTGCATTTACTCATTGCGTTACTTCTGTTCCAAAAATACGCATTGGAGAGTAAAGACCAGCATAGTTGTATCCCAAATGACGTACTATGCACTTACTCTCTGCAGGCTACCATCTTGTATGAATTTTAAAAGGGTAATATCATCTCAAATGGAACAGTAGCGTTTTTTTAATGACCGGACGTATAAGCTGTTTGTATAAACAGTTGATGACACATGACGTCCAACGCATGTAATGCGACGCCACTAGCTTTAGCAGAATATTCATTTTGAGTCACAGAAAATTCCATTCTTCAGTTTACTGTTTGTGTCAACTTTACCTTTTATACCCAACATGACCTCAGTCACCATCAGACGGCGGCGTAATCGTCAAGTGCCAGCGGGGGGAAAAAAAAGTGTGCGACCCACACAAAGAAAACTGTAACCTTCAAACTTCAAAAAGTGGAGCTCGTGTAGCATGGAAGCATGACAGTGATGCACGAGCACAAACGTATGTTTATATCCAAAATACTCCAGTGTGCAAGGGGGTTGGGGAAACTGGTGCGAGTTGCTTAAAAGGTTTCGTTTAATTCAAGTTTATTGTCATTATATGCCGCATTTGTGCCTGCAGAGTAAAGTCTGTCGTTTATCCTAGCAGGAGCGATCTGTAAGTGATCTACTAGTAACCAGGCCACGTCGCTCCTCACTCGCAACGCTGATAAACAGTGGGAGCGCCGAAGTGTCCTTGGGCAAGACACTGAATCCCAAGATGGCAAGTTAGCACCTTGCATGGCAACTCTGTTACCATTGGTGTGTGAGCGGGTGAATGAGACACAATGTAAAGCACTTTGGATAAAAGCGCTATATAAGTGCGGCAAAAAAATGTATAATAATAATAATAATAATAATACTAATAATAATATATGCACCACCAGCGATGGCTGGTCCTCATATTAGATATTACATATTAGTAAAGCTAAAATTAATTTCAATGATCTAAAGAGCTAATCAATGACACAATAATAATAATAATAATAATAATAATAATAATAATTTGGGACAAACTATTAGTCACAAAGACAAATAGGCAGCTGCATTTGGGACTTTGGCCATCTCAAACACTGCTGATGAAGTGATATAGATGTCAGCAAAGTGGACTAAAAAATATCTGAAATAATGGTGGTGATGGTGTGCTTGGCTCCAAAATCTATCTATATATATATATATATATATATATATATATATATATATATATATATATATATATATATATATATATTTTAAAATCCACCTTAAGACATTTAGAAACAATCCGATGTGGTTGGCAATAACTAACCCTTACTGATACTGATCTCTTTTTTTTATCTTAAAAAGACACCAGCTTCCTCTGTACAGCACTGCCTACAAATTTGGTCAAAAACCTCTACACATGGTGGGTGTAATATGATAACAGTAACGGAAGGCATCGCTTTAATTCCCCAGTCAATATGAATCAATAGCATGACACCCGCAGTGACCTCTCCTCACTATTATACATTCACGATAACGTGATGAATGGAGAGCAAAGGGTCAGCTTGCTTACAGAGGACATCATAAAGCTCCTATCAGCTGTACTATTGTATCAGTTCACTATATCTTTGTTCGCTGCATGCTGAGTAAGCTGAATGGCTCCAAAGGGCATGACTTTCAGTAAGCATTCTGAAAAGGAAGGGTTAGTGAAATGCGAGCTTCTCGGAAATGCATTTTCTTCTCTTTTTGGTTCTCAGCATCCTTCTGCATGGCATCAACACTGGATCGGCAGACATAAAATGACTTGACTGATTCCTGTACTCCTGTATTGTACAAACAGCACTGCTTGACTGTTTCCTTTATTGAAAGTGTCACTAAATGTCCTAAGCACTCAAAAACGAAACTTAACCTAAGACTTGCAACCTGCAAGTCGTAGAACTCATAATGTAGGCATTTCATTTATAAAACGATTAAATGCCCAATCTAACAGGGGTCACTGGCGTCACGTCCAAGAAACTTTATGGATGTATGTCGTTGACTTTAAACCTAGCACAGCCACTGTCCGAGCGTTTTGTATTTTGCTTCCAAGATCGAGACACAAGACACTTTCTCTGTAGCCTCAGGGTTAGAAGGTTACTTGTTGGCCTTTCCTAAAACCATGGTGTGAAAAATATGTTATGTATATAGACTAGTTACCATGCAAAACAGGTCACCATGCGAAGATATTTATTCCTTTTATGAAGTCAACATTCAGGACAGTTCACCTAGTTTGACCATATCGTCTATGAGCACACGCGTTTTGTTAATACGTCAGAAAAATACAAACAAACCGAAACCGTTAATGAGGTGCAGCATCTCACTAGCAGTGGAGATTTGATCTGGTACTGCCACAGTGGCTTAAATATGGCTACTATTAATCTATAATTATAATATAGAACTACCGTAACATTGCAACGTTTTATTATGTCTGTAACTTGTGGTGTTGTTGGAAAATCCACGCCATGGTGGTGTGATACGGCCCAATGCGAAGCAGCCTGATTTATTTCGCGCTCGGGTGTGTGTCTCTCTTTAACATTTAATAATGCTACTCAAACTACATGACCGATTAGGTTGGGATCGAAAACCTAATGTAGTTCGTTAAATCGCTCACCATCCCCCATAAAAGGGTGGGTGGGAGGGGACCCCAGGGATCCCTTTCAGGACTGGACTTGAGCTTGATATTTCTGTGAAGCTGCTTTGAGACAATGCCTATTGTGAAAAGCGCTATACCAATAAAATTGAATTGAACTGAATCGAGTTGAAAGCTTAAAGGCTGACAGACTTCAGAGCTGCAGACTTGACAATGGATTAGGACTTTGCACCAAACTGTAAATTGTTGCCTACGTCATACCGTACAGCTCACGCCTACGAGGAAATCGTATGTACACTCGTTTCCTTGTCGCTGGGGTGCTCGCCGTATATATTTTGTACGTTTCAAATGTTTCTTGTAACTGGGATTGTGGATATATTATACCTTTTAATAAAAAAAAAATTTAAATAAAAAAAAGATTGCAGGTACATTGGAGTACTTCACATTTATAGTACATTTTATGAGATTTGATGGTAGACTACATGTCAGTTTAAAAAAAAAGGTATAAAAGGTGTATTATGCTTGAGGAATGGTACAGTGTAGTATGCAGAATACAGTATGCAAGTATACAAGCATGCCAATTGATATGCTTTCAATTATCATTTTTATTCTGTTACTACTACTACCACCATTATTATTATTATTATTATTATTATTATTATTATTATTATTATTATTATCATCAACATCTACTCCTCCTCCTGCTACTACTACAACCATTATTATTATTATTATTATTATTATTATTATTATTATTATTATTATTATTATTATTATCAACATTTACTCCTCCTCCTGCTACTACTACCACCATTATTATTATTATTATTATTATTATTATTATTATTATTATTATCATCAACATCTACTCCTCCTCCTGCTACTACTACCACCATTATTATTATTATTATTATTATTATTATTATTATTATTATTATCATCAACATCTACTCCTCCTCCTGCTACTACTACCACCATTATTATTATTATTACTATTATTATTATTATTATCGACATCTACTCCTCCTCCTGCTACTACTACAACCATTACTGTTAATAATAATAATAATAATAATAATAATAATAATAATAATAATATCAACCCTCCTCCTGCTACTACTACAACCAGTATTGTTGTTATTATTATGATTATGATTATTATTAACATCAACACTACGGCTCCTCCTGCTACTACAACCATTATTGTTATTACTATGATTATGATTATTATTATTAACATCAACACTGCTACTGCTACTACTACTACTAATAATAATAAAAATAATGATGATGATGATGATGATAATGATGATGATGATGATGAAGAAGAAGATGAAGAAGCAGCACTACTAGTAGAACTCTGATAAATAAGTGCTGGATCAGTTGCCAGAAACAAAGTATCACCAACCACAAACGTCCACATCAACACGGAAACACTTCTATCACTTGAAGGAAAAGTAACGCCCTGAAGGAAAAGAAGCAAATGAACTCACCTTGGGTTTGTTAAATGTAGCTTTTCCGCCGTTCACACAAGTTTCCGCCATGCTTCTTTCTCACTCAAGTTACCGACCTGTGATTTACTCGCGAGACAAACAGAAACGAAGCTGCACGCGCTGAGCCTGAAAGTTCAGCCTACCTACCCAGCACAGGGGGTACAGGCAGGGTTGCCAGGAGTGCGACAAACGCCCCGCGATTGCGATTTCTAATCAACTCAAATACGGTTTTTGTTTAATCTCTACACGTGTATCTCAAAAAGTTCGAATATCGCAGGTAAAAAAAAAAAAAAAGTCATTTATTTTTTCCTCGTAATTTGATTCAAAAAGTCGAACTTTCATAAGTTCTAGATTCATTACACATAAAGTGACATACTTCAAGCCTTTTTAGTTTGAATCTTTTTTTTTTTTTTAATGATTACGGCTTACAGCTCACGGAAATCGAAATTCCAGTAGCTCAAAATATTCGAATAAAGAATTTATAAGACAGGAATGTTGAACTTGTGAAAAGGATGATAATTTATGAACTGGTACTCGGTCGGGGCTTTAATCCTTTTGCAGGAATTAGTGCATGAATGCGGCGTGGCGTGGAGGAGATCAGTCTGAGGCACTGCTGAGGTGTTCTGGAAGTCCAGGTTGCTTTGATAGAGATTCTCTATGGGGTTCGGGTCAGGCGAGTTGTCTAATACCATGGTCAGTAAATCAGTTACTAATAGTTTTGGCACTGTGGGCAGGTGCAGAGCCTTTCTGGAAAAGGAAAGCAGCATCTCCATAAAGCTCGTCAGCAGATGGAAGCATGAAGTTCTCTAAAATCTCCTGGTAGACGCTGCATCGACTCCTGACTTGAGAAAACACAGTGGATCAACACCAGTTGATGACATGGCACCTCAAATCATCACTGACTGTGGAAACTTCACACTGGACTTGGATTCTGTTCCTCTACACTCTTCCTCCGGTCTCTGGAACCTTGATCCATCCATCCATCTTCTATACCGCTTATCTTTTTCAGGGTCACGGGGAACCTGGAGTCTATCCCAGGGAGCATGGGGCACAAGGCGGGGTACACCCTGGACAGGGTGCCAATCCATCACAGGGCACAATCACATACACACACACACTCACACACCCATTCATACACTACGGACACTTTAGACACGCCAATCAGCCTACCATGCATGTCTTTGGACTGGGGGAGGAAACTGGAGTACCCGGAGGAAACCCCCCACAGCATGGAGAGAACATGCTGGAACCTTGATTTCCAATTGAAATACAAAATTTACTTTCATCTTCCCCATGATTGTGGTTGTGTACTGAACCAGACTGAGAGATTAAAGCCTCAGGAAACCTTTTGAGTTAATTATCTGATTAGAGTCTTCTCAGGTCCATATTTCTGTATTATAAAGTCTTTATTGTAATATTTTGAGATGCTGGATTTTTGATTTCCATGAGCTGTAAGCCGTAATCAGTCATTGTAAACAGGCTGTGTGTGGTCACAATAATGAATATGAGAATGACGCTACTAATATAACCTAATGGTATTTTATTTTTACATTCATAGAAATAATTACAGGAAAACGGCAACTTTTACTGAAGAGTAAGAATGAATAACCAATGAATCTTTAAAAGAAAATGTTAACATTATGAAATATAACAAAAAAACAACACAGTATTACCATCTGCAAATGTAATGACACCCCCACTGTATGTCACTTACTGTAGAAGTCAGTAAAACTAATAATTTCACAATTTTTGGCACGTTTGGCAGCACTTTGATTTCCATACAACTGCAGCACTGCTTGCTGAACTGGCTTTTTAGTCTCAAAGCTGGTCATTTTTTCCCTTCTAAATTTCACTTTAAAAAGATAAATTGAGATTTTAATGATCTTTTACCACAATTGTTTTATGTATGTATGTACAGTATCTCACAAGTGAGTACACCCCTCACAACACTGAAGAAATGACACTGTGCTACAATGTAAAGTAGTGAGTGTACAGCTTGTGTAACAGTGTAAATTTGCTGTCCCCTCAAAATAACTCAACACACAGACATTAATGTCTAAACCGCTGGCAACAAAAGTGAAAATGTCCAAATTTGGCCCAATTAGCCATTTCCCTCCCGGGTGTCATGTGACTTGTTAGTGTTCCAAGGTCTCAGGTGTGAATGGGGAGCAGGTGTGTTAAATTTGGTGTCATCGCTCTCACACTCCCTCATACTGGTCACTGGAAGTTCAACATGGCACCTCATGGCAAAGAACTCTGAGCAAGTTGGACAACTTGCTCTCCAAGTTAAAAAATGTTTTTACTGACCTAATATCAGTTTATCTTGTATGTTTTTTATTTATTTAATCAGATTAAATTGTTAGAGGGTGATTTTAAGTTATCATATGGTTATGTTACAACGTACCCCTCACATGTTCCAACTTTCTAACATTTCACTTCTCTTGTTTCCGGTTAAATAATGGTAAAAGTATGTATTATTCGTAAATACATAAATAAATCAAGACCAAATGTGTACCAGGCAATTTCTAAAATTAATGTGAAAAAAAATATTTTTTTTGAACCCCAAGTACTTTTCCACAAACCTAAGTAAAAATTGTTAGGTTAAGACATTACTGCTGCTGACTAAGCATTTGGTGCCTAAAGTGTAGACCTTTGGCAGGAAAGTGCTTTATTTTTTATTGGGTCTCAAAATTTATATTTTTTCATTTCATTTGTATTTTTTCCATTTCATATTGTCTTATAATTGGCTTACAGTCTTATGGGGTTAAATGCATTTTTTTTTACTCTATAACAGTGATCAAAAATAAATATAACTTTGTCAAAATATTCTATTTTATTCTAAAGGATTATACTAAAAAAGTACCATTACAGTGGTCTCACATACTCAAGTACTGTAACAAGAGTACTTGTAGTTTGTTATATTCCACCTGTGCTTAAGTATATGTTTTTAGCAAAGAATGTCATTCATCTGGCACAAACCTTGAGTTATTTATGCATGATATGTTTGCATGATAATAACAAAAAAGTATACTACAGTGCTAATAGTTGAATGAATATGTAAGGTAAGACCACGTGATTTGCCTGTTTGTGTGTGCTGTGAAGTTTAAGGCAATGTCGTGGTGATTTGAGGAGAAGTGAGGTATGCATATATCAGACCATGCAACAAAGGTAGCTTTTTTTTTGCTGGAGGGATAATTGTGGAACTGGCAACTCTATTTGCACGCTATCAGTCAGAGAACAGATCGAGCCGTTAGGTTTTGAATAGCTCATGCTGTCGAGGTCACGTGGAGAGCAAGTGGCCCGTTTTGAGCCACGCCTCTTCATGGAGGCTGACATTATTTGAGCTGGTCAACCAACTAAGTGACATATTTCACTTGTTTAGGACGGGAATGGAGACTATTTTAAGTTTGAGTTGTAGTCTAGTCAACAACTAGCGAGACAGGGGATTAAACTTTAATCTTATTAAGATATTTTGAGAGACAACAACAGCTCAGTGAGGAAACACCTCAGTCAGTGTGCACGCGCGTGCATGAGGGGCCACTGCAACAGCATAACTATATCAATAACTGATATCAGAGCAATGTAGACTTTCAAAAGGACGGTTTAAAAACGTTAAAACATTTAAAGCTACATTCACAAAGCAGGGCGATATTACCTATTACACTAGGCTACCAGGTTCCATGTAATATATTTGTTCCATGTAAGAAAATTGTTACTAAGATATCTTTTTGTTGTGCAAGCCCAAATAAAAATTTTTTTTTTTCTTTCGGTGTATACCTGCATGTATTCAGTCTTCAGTACGAGGCATTTTCATGCTTTCCTTGGTGTCTTACAAATGTATTGTTTCATATTACTCATATAGCAGCATTTCTCAGTGTACATGCATATCAAATTCCATTTAAGGGCTATATTTGGATTACAACCATATTCTGAATACAATATACAATCAGAATATTGCCTTAACCGCAATAAATTATGCAGTCAGATTGTGGCGTTTATGTGACTCAGTACTAATTAGAGTATTCAACCATTCAGATTCAGATAATACTGGAATATTGATGTGCATCTAAACATAGTCAGTGACTGGCAAATATTTCAATTCAGCACCAAACAGCATCCTTGCAGGCATGGCATGACGTTACGGTGTAGCCACTAGATGCCAGCATTGCAGCAGAGTTGAAGTTTTCATCTACGCGTCAATGCAATAGAACACAAGGGTAAAAGGATAAATATAAGCTAATATGTTTGTAGATTTCGTTTACAACTTGCAGCTAGGTGGCACTGGCGTGCAGTAGGCAGTTTCACTTCTTTACTCTGTGTCTGTGTGGGCTTTCTCTGGGTTCTTTGGTTTCGTCCCCATTCACAAAGTAGATGTGTGTAGGTGTATTGATTATGCAAAATTGCCTGTAGGTGTAAGTGTGTGTGTGTGTGTGTGTGTGTGTGTGTCATGGTATAGTTGATGATAAAATATCATAGAACATGTTGTACACTTGAGGGTATATGTTAAAAGATAATAGCATGTATTTGAATATTCCTGATGGTGGTTAAAACCAGAGCACAATAAGCTCACAAATTCTAAATAGTACAATTTTCCTTTTCTGCCAATGAAAACAACAACAACAAGAACAACAACAAAAAACAAAAAAAAAAAACACCAGAATGCGTACTGCACACAGTTGGGTGTGTCTCATTAACAAGAAGGCATTGTGGCTTTCATTACAGATGTGGTCTCAAAACAGCTGTTGCTTTCAACACTTCTTTCTGTGCTCCTACAGAGCCCTGGATAAAGCAAGTTAAATGTTTGGCTTGGAAATGACATGGTGAGAATGAAACCTACACAAGCCTGTTTCTATTGCACAACCAACAAAAGCATCCTATTAAATGTGTCATAAATAAATGTGCTCTAATAGGTGTCAAGAATGTGGTAGCTGACGAGAAACACGCTCCCCATGCTGTGAGGGCAGAGGTTTGAAAGCTTTCGAGCAGATGTGAAAACATTAGTTTTTCCAATGGACATTTATTTATGTCTTTTTCCTCTTAGTGTGTGGTTTTCCTTACTGCCACTACGATCTCCCAGCCTTTCACTTGTTGCTCTTGCCCTCCGCTGAAATTTTGGAGTTCAAAAATACCTCGCCAAATCAAGTGATGTTTTATCGACAACCATTTACGTGCATACTTCTGGGAATTTGCAGAAATGTCTGTTTCTTTTGCAGAAAAATCCATATCATTCCATAGGTTCAATAACAAAAATGTTATATTAAGGTGCAGAAGGTCACTAGATCGTTTTAAAAACAAATCAAAAATATCATATAACCCAACATTTTAATAACTGCGACATGCAATTTAATGTCAGCATCTGAAAAATGGAAGTCTTTTATCTTACTATATCTGAAAAATATGGCCAATTCTAAGCTGCTTATATTTTACCCCATACATTTGCTATGCTTCAGGCAGAAATCTTCTGACCCCTCTATGTCTCAGAAGTGCTTGTTCACTTGCTGAGTGCATATCCTCTGTCCAAAATATTGACACTCCTGCCACATGTTTGAAAGTGGCTGCACGTTGAATCCAGCTCTTGTTCCATGTTTATTTGTTCTCTTTTATTTTAAGGTTTAGAAAAGGACAATAATTTGTGTTTGCTTTGTGTGTGTGTGTGTGTGTTTTTTTTTTTTTAAAGACTCCAGGCTATTTTAAATAGTTCAAGTCAAATTCCCATAAACCTATTATTACCGTGAGTCCCACAACCCCAAGCTGAAATAATGAGTCATGCAGAAACAACAATCTACAATGAAAAATCATAATGTCATTTTTGTAATGCAGTCACCAATTAAACATAGATGGATACAATTTAAAATGTTTATTTTGCTCCACCTGTGCAGGAGTTGTAAATAACTCAGTGACTTCTGGAAACTGGGTCGAACATTTGTGTCCATTCGTATGGCCAAGTTACACCTTTCTCAAATACTTGCAAAAATGGATCATGGATTGTGCTCTTTCTATAAGACAAATAAACACCAGCTTGTTTAGTTTATTTTCAGGTTATGCATCAAATTATCTTCATGCATATGATTCCATTCAAAAGAATGTAAAAAATTTCCAAATTGGGCCCAAAGTGTCCATATTTTGTGTGGCTACCATTATTTTCCAGCACTGCCTTAACCATCTTGCCGTGCTGGTAAATAATGGTGGCCACACAAAATATGGACATTTTGGGGCCAATTTGGACATTTTCACTTAGGGGTGTACTCACTTTTGTTGCCAGCATTTTAGACATGAATGGCTGTGTGTTGAGTTATTTTGAGGGGGACAGCAAATTTACACTGTTACCCAAGCTGTACACTCACTACTTTACATTGTAGCAAAGTGTCCTTTCTTTGGTGTTGTCAATATGAAAAGCTGTAATCAAATATTTACAAAAAAGGAAATTTAATTATCTAAATAGGTCGAAAATTTATGTCATAGGATATGTTGAACTCATCTCGGCCCAGAGAATCCAGGGATGCCTGGCTTGTAAATTTTGGACATACGGTTCAAACGTTATGACCATAAACATACTTCCAAATTAGGCCCAAATTTGACCAAATAGTGGCAAGATCATTGGCAGCACTTGGCCCAAATTTGGTCTGAATGTTCTTTAGACCTTCGTAAATCAGTGTGCCATATTTCACAACTTTTTCAAAGGCCTTTTTTTTTCCAAAATGAATTTCATAACTTGGGTGAACCAACATTGAAGGACCTGCTGCTCACTGAGGAAAGTCAGTTGGAGTAAACTGGAACCAGATGAACTTAACACACAGGTGGGAGTATATGGAAATAACAGTTCAATCAGCTAGGTATATGTATTTGGTAACAGTTCAATCAGATGGGTATGGGCTTTGTAGGTGAGAAGGTGGGTTTTGTATTGAATATGGTAGGAGCTGGATAACCAGTGCAACTTAAAGAGCGTGGGTGAAATGTGAGCAGAAAGTTTAGTGTGAGTGAGAACAAATGGTACTGGGGCATTACACATCATGAAGGAAACTTAAATGGAGAGTTGTACTGGGTCACATTTGTGAAGAATGTAATCTTATAGGCCAAGAAATGCATTCTGGGGAGAAGATGGACCATTCAACAGTACAATGACCTGACACATACAGCCAAAATAACCCCAGAAGGCCTTGCATGGCCTATCCAACCTTCTGACTTGAATCCCAATGAAAATTTATTTTTTATTTTTGAAATTATGAGTCTACAGAGGGATCCTCATAGCCATGAAGAATTGAAGATGATTTGCCAAGAAGAGTTGGCCAAAATTGATGCTGTAAAAACTAATTACTTCTTTTAGTAGAGGACTAGAAGCTGTAACTGTCAACAGCATAGTTTTTTCACCATGTTTATTTATGCTTATAAATGCATACCATTTAGTTCATATTTATAAGTTTAAAGTGAAAGAATATTACATACGATTATGTATCCCCAGACTCTCTGACTTCATAATCCCTTTTGAACTCTCAGAACCTTTGACTTCATAATAATGATGAACCGCCAAAACTCTGACTTCATAACTGGCTTGAAGATCAGTCATCTTGAATCGCACTGTGTGGTCAAATGTTGTTCCATCTCAGTTAGATGAATCACATTGTCCTGTGCAAGAGAGACCGAAAGAGAGAGAGAGAGAGCGAGACAAATTGAAACCTGTGGTTATCCATACCCGGATTGAGTGTATGTGATGGTTTCCCACCGCATAATATATTACTTGTTAAAGTAGGACGGGCATTATTGGGTAGTGACCAAGCATTTCTCATTTGATTCTGCATTTGTCTAAAAACAAGCAAACAAACAAAAAATCACAGGTAAGTCTACTAATATTTTAATCTTTAGTGAAAATAGAGAGATGTTTTTGGCTGAATTGCAAATTTTCTTTCTGTAGGTATGGGGTTCAGCGGCATTGCATTATATTATATATAGGGCACATAGAAAGTGAATAGGAAGCCATTTGGGATTTGCCCTAAAAGATAGTGGATATAGTTGTATAACATTGAAGAAATGTATGATCAAACTAAATCTAAACTGACAAGAAAATATTATTGTGGGATATTAAATAAAAATATGCTTTTGCCTCTTAAATCCACCAGCAAAAGGGACTTTAGAGAAAATATATTAGAGAAAAGAAGTGACTTTATCATCAAGATTTTAATCAGGATATCTGTGCAATTGCATTTGACCAATCGATCTGTACTAAAAGGGTAACCAAATTCAACACAGCTCACATGACAACTTGTGGGTGATTGTCTGAGCCAAGCCAATGAATAAGTGTGAAATAGGAAATGCAAAACATTAAGCTTTTTTCCCCCCATTTGGCAGATACCCTTATCCAGAGCAGCTTAAGTACATTTATATCATTTATCTGGGCCTTGCTCAAAGGCCCAGCAGTGACAGCTTGGTGGTGCTGGGATTTGAACACACAACATTAGATTAGAAATCCAAAGCTAGTATTAAGTTCAGTTGGTAATGGCACAGAGAGCCAAATTGGTACTGAGTTATTGAGGATATTTTATGTTGTGTATATAAATGGTTCAATTGTATTAATAGCAAGGAGCTGTGGATTCCAATTTTCCAAATTATCCCGATTTAAGAAGGACTTTGAGTACAGAAAACACCCTTTTGATGCATGTTTTCCGACAGCAGCAACATAATGTAATGGAATATAACTGTCATTGCAGGTGGGTGTATGGTGGTGTGCGCCGTCCTGCAGGGAGCAGGTACGTTTCCATGTCTGCGTCACTAGTTGACCCTTACCCGAGCCACTGGTCCTAATCACACATCTGCGGCTGTACTGTGACGCTTCTCAGGCCTTTTCACATGTCTTAATAGAATGTTAGGAATCCCAGTACTGTTTCCTCTCTGCACATCAGGCTGCTGACTAACGCTTGGCAAGTATTTTACCATATTGGAAGATGGAGTGTCCACATAGTTCTGCACATCTGGGTTACAGCTGGGATTAAAGGCTTAAAAAAAGAATTCCTGCTTATGAAAAAAAAAAATCACCTGGACCTTTTTTTTTATGTTTAATTGTACCTAATGCATTTGCTCAATCATCTGTAATGCAGCACTGATTGCCATTCAACAAAACAAATGTATGAGAATGATGAAGAAATACTTCTTTTGCTTACTCTACTTTATAACACAAGCTCAAAAATATAATAATATAAGTGCTGCCATGCAGCCCTACCAGATACTTGCCAACCGTTAGACGTCATTAAAAGAGAAATGTTTCCAAAAGCAAATATTTTGGGTTTCATAGACATTGCTAGGTAAAATATATTGCCAGTTTTGGTGGATTGACTTTGACATTGCATGTAAATGGGCTTCCTCTGTTAATTAGATCATGTTAGCTGGCTAGCTTCATGCAGCTTTTTGGATCATAAAAGAACGTTGGACATTTGGCCTTAAACAGGAAAATAAAGAAGGAAATTCCAATCCTGGGGAGAACACCATGGGCAGATGATGAAAACTGAGTGACATTACACAGAGAATCAGGAAAGTTGGCAAGTGTACCATACCACCACCATTAACTTAAACTTTAGCCAATGGAAGCACAAAGAAGCTCAGTGTACACTTTAAGAATGGGAAAACTCTTAAAGTGATCCTCACACAACACTTTGAGATACATCCAAATAATCCCGATAATCGCCTGGTTTGCACAGCAGGTTTTTATGGACGTTAACTAACATCACCTTACTTCTTTAGCCCACTACTTTTTTGGAATCTTAGAACCCCTTGTGGAAGAAAAATCACATTTTCACTCTGCTGTCAGATTAGATTTCACTCTACATAAGTAAGTGATAATGGTGTGGAATAGACAAAAAGACTGGACAGGCATCTGTTTTTAATTCACTCTCCTTATTGACTTTGGTACAGAAGTGTTGCAAATATGAGGATAATCACATTCTTCTGTTCTTACACGCAATACGAGAGTCTTGTTTATAATACTTTAGGAATGAATGAGCTAGTGTCTAGAAAGGACTGACTTCTATTTTGTCTGGTCGTACATACCAATTAATCAAAGTGCTCTTCTTAATCTGAAGTTGTGGGAACTGAGTGTCTGGTAGAATATGTAAAGTTGATGAAAGAGACTGAGAAAATGTAAAAAAAAACAAACATAACAACAAGAACAAAACACTGCGTAGAGCTTAACAGCAGGTATTGTACGTTGTTTTCTGTTTAAAGGTTACAGCGAATTGTATGTACAAGTTCATGAACCTTCCTCACACCATGTGATGTTGACATGTCTTAGCCATGTGAAGTTTGCTTGCTATGACGGTTTCAGAAGTATTGAACAAGCCACCATTCATTGCTCGCGATTGTCCAGAACTGTTCATTCATCAGTTCAGGTAATCCTCACACGATTTGCAATGCCAAAGGAAGGGGTCAGGTGTATACACAAGGAGTTCCTATTCAGAGCCAGTTTACCATTTGTCATGTCATGACGAATCACTCCAATAGCTCTCACGCTATTGGTCAGGTGGTCTGAGATTGAGATGTCTAACCAAATAAGGCTTAAGCGTAAAAGTGACTGTCTGGGCGTATTTTATATTTTATTTGTATCCTGTTTATTTTAGTTCTGTCCGTTTAGTAGGAGCTGTAGGACTCAAGTCTGATCATGGACTTGAGTCTGGTCTCGAGAAGTTTTCTGTATTGACTTGTACTTGTCTTGGTTTTGGGTATTTGTCTTGCTAAATCTGGTCAAATAATGTTTGTGTTGGCTTTTTCAAATACACAAAGTTTTACAGAAGTAAATCCTTCTTCTAGAACACATAGCCTAATCATAGATACAAAGCTGAAAATCATCAAATGCTTTTTGAGGCCAAACCTTTACTTCAACTAGGTGGCTTCATTCATAGCCAACTAGTCTTGGGCTCAAAAAGGATTTGATGATGTTTAGTCACACACTTTCATTTCGACTTGGTATGTACTTGGCCTCAACCCCTTTAATATTCAGCTGTGACTCAATCTCAGCTAATCCCTGGAGTTGGACTTGTCTTGGACTTGACAATGGACTCCCAAAAATAAATCAAAATCTCTTTGTCCCCACCTTGGCACCACAAAGATACATGTTTTGCGTCTTGTATCTTTTACCTTGGAAAGTGCATGTGGTATACCTTTAATTAGTTTTTAGGTTAGGGGTCTTTAAGGTCCAATTATCTTCTTAAATTATTATCAATGGTTTCCAGGTAAATATACATACTAAAGGTATAAAACCTGCATTTTGGATGTCACCAACCCAGTAGCAAACAAAAACGTTTGTCTCTGAAAATTGAAAGTAGTAAAAGTTAATCAGTGTGTAGCCACAATGTCTATGTGGATTTCCTCTGGGTTCTCCGGGTTAATATGGCAAAACATACAGCATCGAACAGTGTTTTAAGTATTTCTTCTGAAATTGCCAGACAATTCCTCATGGGCATCCACGTTAGTCCCAAGCATGTTTCAGTCCACTCTGGTAAATATTTATTTTAAAATATTTCCAGGGAGTTGAAATGTACAGGACAAATAATATTTGAACTTCTTTGTCCAACTTTATATGTTTGTTGGTTTTTTTTAAACTAAATGGTGAGTCAAACGTTCCCTAACATAAGAGGACAAAATGCTTCTCAACGGATGGTCTGCTTTTTGAATTCAGTTGTCCTCATGCCAAGACTGCCCTTCACGGTAACACTCCACTATTCTGGGACATTCCAAACTTGTGAGTTTTGGAAAGTACAGCAAAATAAACCTAAGGGCTGGGAGGACCAAAGTATTGAGAACAGACCACGTTCTTGAATTTTGCTGTATCTGGCAGACCACATGGGTCCCATCTGGATTAATGTAAGGTGAATTTCCGCTGTCTATGTCTATATTTAAACCAGTGTTTCTAGCCAGTCACCATGAATTTTTATATGGTTATTTGCCTGGGCACTTCGTTTGAATAAAATGTGTAAAGATTTCTGGAAAGGGAAGATCACAGTTTTTTTTTTAGCTGTTAGCTTTAATACTTTATAGTGTTGTTCAATGTGCCCTACTGAGTCATTTCTACTTGTTTTAACAGCGTGAACAAGACTGTAACTGCTTTGTATTTCCTGTAAAGCTCCAGTACCCTATGATGGGAAATCATGTGTACTAAATTATATTTCCTCTGTGTGCACATCTGTTGTTCTTTGATTTCACTTTCAGTTCTTATAAATGTTTCCCTTTTGATTAAATATGTTAGCCATTCGTATAACTCTGAATCAAACGCACATTCCAGAACACTTAGGAAATGCTCCTCACCCAACCATAAGCATTTGCTAAGTGCTGATCATCAGACAAGTCCTTTGAAGCTCCATCATCTTATCAGACTCATTTAGCAGGAACGTGTTGTGGCAGCCAAGAACAAATCCTGTTGCTGCGCCTGCTTTTGCTTCACAGCTTGTTTTTTGGTGTTTAAGTGTAGCTGTGAGGAGGAGAGAAGTGGAGAGCGGACCTGGCCTGTCGGGATGTGGAATTTGAAACATTTTCTGATTACTGGCCAGCCACTGTTTACACCAAAGACAGGCCATGACATGGGTGGGGGGTGTACGGGGGAACTTTATAAAAGTGAGTGTTCTCAGAGCCAGCCAGTGAGCAAACAGCAGCACTAGTAGCTCAGCATACTGCGTTGGGACTGTGGGATGGACAAAAAAGTGCAAAACACATACACTCTGCTGGCACGGGCACTACTGTTGTACCTGTGCTCCGAGGTGAGAAGCTCTCTCTCCACCTGTTACACTATCTGGGAGATCTGAGGTGTTGAGGTAATTCATTCATACTGCTTGTATCATTTTTGGCAGTTCAGTGGAAGTTGAGTATGTTGGAAAGTTTTTTTATTTTTATTTATTTTAATATTTAAGGTTGGGTTATAGATATAAGTGATATATCTATAGTTTACTGTTTTGTTGAAATTTCTGTTTAGTAGTTGTAAATGGATTACAGAAACTATGAATCAGGTTGTTGTATGCTTCATGTATAATGCATCAAATTTCTGCATCAAAGAGTCTGTCTGGTTCCAAGTTTTGGTCATTTCTAATTGAGAGTATATTTTTGATTAACTGGTTTTCTGGAGATCTTTTTGACTTTTTAGACTCCTTAAGCTTCACTATATCAGTGTTTTGGGAAGGGGTGTATATACTTTTATGGTCGTTCAACTTTATTTATTTATTTATATTTATTTATTTATTTATTTATTTCGGATAACTGAGTCCAGATAGTTGGGCACTTCAGCAGTAAACATCTGAATTGGGGTGCTCTGACGTTCTTGCCATCTGTCTTACAAAAATCAATATCTTCAAAGAACTCCAGGGTAAATTAGTTTAAGCTGCATCTGCATGCATCATCTTGGGACTGATTATGGTGTAATAGTAAACCACTTCCTCTCCATCACATTAGGTATGCTGTCAACAGTGTGTCAGGCCGTGCCAGTGTCCCAGATCTATGCAAGCCTGCCCTGATGGTGTCGCTCTCGTCGTGGACGGATGTGGATGCTGCCAAGTGTGTGCCCGCCAGAAGGGCGAAGCCTGCACCAGCATACTGGTGTGTGACAAGCAGCATGGCCTGGAATGTGACTACAGTGCCAGCTTCCCTGGAGATCCGGGAGAGTGTGTCAGTGAGTAGTGAGATTTCCTGCCTTGTACTGAACAGCATGTCTCGGTGTGCATCCAAAACAGGGATTGTAAACAGAATTAGCAAGTGTCGTTCCAAGGAGGAGGACAAATAGGGCTAGTGTGTGAGAATTTACCTGCACTGGCCCCTCCTCAAAATGTCTTAACAACTTTCTCACTCTTGCTTCCTTTACACTGTTGAGACTGAGGGTGAAACTGTGAGCTGTATAACGAAAGTATTATGATAGAAAAATAAATGTAGTACATCATGGTAGCACCAATACACTACTATATTATTATTATTATTATTATTTAAAAAATAACTGATGTATTATTAATTAAAATAAATTTGTTAATAGGTCACCTTAACAATAATTAAAAAAAACATTTACTCTAATTTATGCCTGGTTTATTCTTAAAAGTATGATAAATAGATCCTAAATAACTTGGACTGTATTAAGGGATATGTGATGTTATGGGAAAATAATCATCAACCCTGAAGTTGATAATGCTCCTACACCAGCCTGTCGTGAGGTGTTTTATTCCTCTTATACCACATAAGTTTGCCAAAGCTAACAATTTATTTATTAAAGAGTGACACAACATACTTCTAGCCATTTTTAGTTATGGCAAGGTAGTTCCTGATATCGTTTATGTTATAACAGTAGCATTATAAACTGTTGTTTCCTCACCAGCCTTTCATTTTGTCTCTCATTTGTAGATAATAAGACATTTTTGACAAAAAAAAAAAAACACGCAGCTTGTCGTGTTACTGACAAACTGTAAAACCCTCTCTCCTGAAAACTTTCCCCTGTTAGAAAACTTAAAGAACAGCTTTATCTCTGACTGGAGATTCCTTCCAAAAATGCCAATGTTTCCTTACAGAGAACATCGCCATATCAACAATTCCACACCTTTTTTTATTAATTATTTTTAAACATTTATGTGGAGCGTCCATCATAAAAGTCCATGTGAATGACTGACAGTATTGTCAGAGCTGCTGTTATAGAAAATTAATCACACTTTTTGACCAATCAGATTTAAGAATTGAATTCCCTGTGCTATTACAGTCAATATAGCATAGGTTTTTTTTTGTTATTTATATTTCCATATTTTGTTGTAACATCATACTGCCATATACTGTCATATAACATTACATGTACAACATCCAGAGGCACAATGGCTTAGTGGATAGCACGTTAGGGTTAGGGGTTTGATTCCTGCCTCTGCCCTGTATGTGTGGAGTTTGCATGTTTTCCCCATGCTTTGGGGGTTTCCTCCAAGTACTCCAGCTTCCTCTCCCAGTCCAAAGACATGTTGTAGTCTGATTGTTAATTAATCCAAATTATCCAGTGTGTGTGTGTGTGTGTGTGTGTGTGTGTGTGTGTGTGTGTGTGTGTGAGATTGTGCTCTGCGATGAATTGGCACCCCTTCCAGGTTGTCCCTCGCCTTTGCCCCTGGGATAGGCTTCAGGCTCCCCGTGACCCTGTGTAGGATAAGCATTACATAAAATAAATACATGTGCATCATCCGTTGTTCACTTTTGTAACATGGTTATCATTGTGCTCATTATTAGCACTTAGAAGCTAAGCTTTTTGTTTTCAATACACATTCATATTCGGGCACATGCAATTCACCTTTTCATCCCTCAGTATGTTTTTCTGTGTATGTTTGTTCTATAATTTGTATCCTAACGCGCCATGTCTCTGACACTCAGGTCAGGAAGAGCTTAGTTGTGAGCTGAATGGCGTCTCTTATCAGGAGGGTGAGGTGTTCCAGCCATCCTGCAGCACTCAGTGCAAATGTGTAGGTGGAGGAGTGACCTGTGTTCCCCTGTGCGGTGAAGATATCCACCTGCCCAGCTCAGACTGCCCATATCCACAAAGGGTCCAGCTGCCCGGAAAGTGCTGTAAGGAGTGGGTGTGTGAGAACTTGGACAACAGTGTGATACAGGATGCTCAAACAGGTGAGGTCAAATAAATATTCTCTCATATATATATATATATATATATATATATATATATATATATATATATATATATATATATATATATATATATATATATATATATATATATATATAAATAAAAGCCTAATATTGTGGCATGGACTATGGTGTAAGATAAAAGGCTGTGTGTACTTGTCACATTCAGTTCAAAGAGTGTAAGCTTAACACGTTTCAGTCTGGCACCAACCTACAGTTTCATAAATGAGCATGACAGTATGGGTAACTAGACAGTACACATTAAATACATGGTACAACAGGAATATAATCACCAGGATATGCTAAGACTCAGTTTGCAGCTAACAAAAACTCTCATAAATGAACAAACTGGAGTTGGAGAGTGATAGATCATCTTTAAATGCACTATTGACTTGTTAGAAAGTGAGGAATAATACTGGATGGGTCATGCTTTCAAAGGAAAATAATCAACACTAATCAACATGTGATGTGATGTAGCACACCGCAAATTATTTGGCTAACATGTTTCCTTACAAAGGAAACTTTGACGTTGCATTTAGCATAACAGTATGGGAAGCGCCTTGCGCACGTGACCGGTATCTGAAGCTTGTGTAAAATCATGCATATTTATAGGCCTGCCATGATCAGGTAACGGGGCAATTAAGCACGTAGCATGATATATATATTCCACCTGTGAACCCGTGAACTACGCCGCCAGCCTTATTATCTTCAGCGAGACTGCATATCTGTTGTTTGTGTGACAAAAAAATGCTTCATTTCTACTCTATATTTTCTCAAAATCTCAAAAATTTTCTATCCTTTTTTAGAAAAAAGAAAAGAGAGGGAAGTAATGAGCGAGAAAGAAAAAACACACAAAAATAATAGTAATAATTCCTCTCTGACTCCAAGGAGCCAGACGGATGTGCAAAAAACTGAGAGCAGCATATAAAGAGCTGCTTGAAGTGATTATTAAGGCTGGATGAGCCTTTTTCTCCCCAGTGAAAGTGAATCCCTCACACTGCAGAAACTCCCCTTTCTTCCAGAAGTGCATGACAAATTTTCAGGCTTCTGGGGGGAAACCATGCATAAGCCATATTTATAACCCCACAATGTTGGATTATTTGGCCATTGTGGGGAATGAACGGCATGGCTATTTAGCTATGCTGAAGGTGGAGGAGGCGATTGTGAGCTACCTCTCTCCATCGACAGCAGGTAATTAGGGGGCCGGCTTTGCTATCCAAACCACCATGTATGGGTGAGTAAGCCTATGCAATAGAAGTCTTACTTCTGGGTCACTGCAAACAATGACAGTGTTGCAGGCCTACCAAGCAGACCTGCTGAGTGAGCTTGTCATATGGAGGCATTCAAAAAAGCCAGTTCCTTCCCTGTTGTCTCGAGGCCAGCAGTAGTGCGAGGTAGACCCAGAAGGCGAGTATGGCAGCCCGCCAACCCCCTCAGACAGCCAGGGGTACTAGGCGGCCACAGTCGCGGTCTGATCTAAGAATGCTCATAAAGACCAAGCAGTCAAAGAAGAGTGGTCCTGAGGGGCCGTGGAGGGACTTATCAGTCAGACATGAGGTTGTTCGGGCAGGTAGCCCCCAGTGCTACTGTAAGGCCTCCCCTAGCCGAGGTGGTCCCCATGTTTTCAGTCTTCTCTGGTCAGAGAGCTATCACAGGGCAACGAAAATCTGATGCTTTCCCTCCAATAGAATGTGGAATAGTTAACGTCACTAAAAGACCACCGGGCATCATGGAAACTACTGCCAAATCTGTCCCCATGAGTTCTGTCTACCATAGAAAAGTGTTACCGGGTCCAGTATATAGCTTGAACCCCCACACACACACAGACACCCCTGGTTCAGAGGTGTGCTCACCACAGTAGTCAGCACAGACCAGAGCCCGTTGTTAGCACAGGAAGTAAGTTCCCTTTTGGACAAAGGGGCCATAGAACATGTACCCCCGTTCCCTAAGGGAGGGAGGTTTTTACTGCTGTTATTTCCTGGTCCGCAAAAAAGGTGAGAGTATGTGGCCAATTTTATATCGGCGTCATTTGAACCGTACTCTTCGGACATACAGGTTCAAGATGCTGACGCTCAAACTTATCGGGCCACAGATTCAGTTCGAGGACTGGTTTGTGACGATAGATCTGAAAGCTGCATATTTCCACATAGGAATATCGCCCAGCCACAGGAATTTCCTGAGGTTTGCATTTGGAGACAACACATACCAATTTCCCTTTTCTTCCCTTCGGGCTAGCTTTATCCCCTCGCACCTTCACAAAGTGCATGGATGCTGCTCTGGCTCCCTTGCGACTCTAGGGCATCCATGTACTAAACTACCTGGATGACTAGTTAATTCTAGCACGGTCCAGGGAATAGGCAGTTCAACATCGGGATGTTGTTCTCGCCCATATAAGGAGCTTGGGGCTCAGGTTTAACCTCAAGAAAAGTATGTTTTCTCCAGTGCAGCGGACAATTTTTCTAGGGGTCATATGGGATTCCATTATGATGAGGGTCTTTTTATCCCCAACATGCGTAGGATCAATCCTAACAGCTTTGAGCAAGATAAAGCTAGGTCTGGGCATCCTCTCCAGTCTCTATGAGAGACTGTTGGGCCTTATGGCAGCAGCAGCCAACGTCATACCGTTGGGCCTATTGCACATGAGACCATTTCAGTGGTGGCTGAAAAGTCTGAGAGATTCATCCAAGGATGAAACCTCTGAGAGTAATCAGTGTCACACGGCGATGCCTATGTGCTCTGAGTATTTGGAGGTGCCCGCAGTTTCTAGCCTCATGCAGGCGCTACTAATCCTTCTCTGGGCAGAGGGAAAGATCTTGTCAGTGAGTGCAATGTACATTCTGGGCAGCCGGAATGAAGGGGCAGACATCCTGTCGAGGCAGGGGCTGAGGCCCGGGGGTTGGAGGCTGCCACAAGTGGTGGAGTCCATATGGCGGAGGTTTGGACAAGCAGAAGTGGATGTGTTCACCTCTGAGGAGACAACACACGCCTTCCGCACCATTGGGGCTGGATACGATGGTGCACATGTGGCCGAGGTCACGTATATTTGCTTTTCCCCCGATTGCTCTGCTCCCACAAGTTCTAGCAAGAATTTGCCAAGACAGTCTACGTCTGCTGCTAGTAGCATCTTATTGGCCAGCTTGAATATAGTTCTCAGAGATAACTTCCCTGCTCGATGGTACTCCTTGGGAGATTCCCATTCGCAGGGATCTACTGTCTCAAGCCGGAGGGCTGATTTATCATCCTCGGCCAGAACTATGGAACCTGTGGGTCTGGCCCCTGAGGGGCACCAGCTCATAGATTCTGGTCTCATAACTGAGGTTGTAGAGACCATGTTAAACGCTAGAGCACCATCCACAAGGAAATTGTATGTGCTCAAGTTGCGCCTTTTTGTCTTGTGGTGTGAGGAACATCAGCTAGACCCAGTGAACTGCGCAATAGCTAAAGTAATGGAGTTCTTACAAGAACGTTTCTCAGCATTGTTGGCTCCTTCTACAAACACGGTTATGTGGCCGCTGTTTCAGCCAGCCATGCCCCGGTTGATGGAGCCTCTGTGGGGCATCATCCTCTAACTTCAAGTTTCATGCGTGGTATCAGACGGCTGAGGCCCATCTGCAGGCCACGCATACATTCCTGGGACTTTTGTGTGGTCATGGAAGGTCTGTCAGGGGCCACATTTGAGCCCTCAGAGTCAGCCTCTGAGAAGCTTCTGACTCTAAATGTAGCTCTTCTGGCCCTGACATCTCTCAAGCGAGTGGGAGGTCTACAAGCTCTCTCTGTTGCCTGTTCCTACCTTGAATTTGCCCCTGGATTAGCCAAGTCCTCCCTGTATCCTGGGCCAGATTATATTCCTAAAGTGCCTACATCGGCTGCCCACCCTGTGGTGTTGCAGGCTTCCTGCCCTCTTCCGTTCCTCACACCGGAACAAGAGAGGCTGCACCTGCTGTGTCCAGTGAGGGCTCTCTGTACTTATGTCCACTGCTCCGGCCAGTGGCGTAAGTCTGAGAGCTCATTCCACTAGGGCGATCGCCTCCTCGAAGGCCTTGTCCAAAGGGGTACCCTTGCAGGATGTGTGCGCTGCTGCAGATTGGTCTACGACACACACTAGACCCCAGGCTTGAGTGTTTTGCAGTGACCCTCGGGCTTGGGTCTTTTTGAACAGGCCGTACCCTCAGTGTGACAGAGTGGGTATTCCCGTTCCTATACTGTTATACTAAATGCAACGTCGAAGTTCCCTTTGTAAGGGAACACTAGCTCTGTCATACCAGGGCAGGTCTGTGAATTGCGTTTTCGCTTCAGATAATAGAGGCTGGTGGCGTGGTTCATATATATATATATATGTATATATTGTGTGTGTGTGTGTATATATATATATATGTATATATATATATATATATATATATATATATATATATATATATATATATATATACACACACACATATATATATTATATATATATATATATATATATATATATATATATATATATATATATATATATATATATATATATATATATATATATATATATATATCTCAATCTCATTCTCATGCAACGTGCTTAATTGCCACGTCACCTGATCATAGCAGGTCTATGATAGTAGAGGCATGATTTTACACAAGCTTCAGATACCGGTCACGCGCCCAAGGTGCTTCTCGTACTGTTATGCTAAATGCAACGTCTCGTTCCCTCCTCAAGGAACAGGGTTACATGCGTAACTTTGACGTTTTATACCTCTAACCATAAAAACTACCAATATTTTATTAACTGTAGTAAAAAACATGTCATACTTTTTATCCATTTACATTTAATGCCCCAAAACAAGTTAGTTCCTATTATCACTTTCTTTATAGCCACTAGAAAGAAAGAAGCCACTTTTTTCTTGCATGAAATTAAGGGGAAGAAGTGCAGCTTGTCATGTTACCAAGAAATCGCAAAGCCTTCCATCCTGAAATTGTTTCTATCTGGAAAAACTTCAAAGAACTGTAGTGCTGACAATGGAGACTCGTCCCAAATATGAATACATAAAAAAAAAAAACAATGTCTGTATGCTGTAATAGAAAATGAATCAACACCTAATTGTAATTTTGAGCAATCAGAATTGACAATTCATTTGATAAAGATATCTCATTGGTCATTTATCATTAAAGCCACTTCCATTTAAGTAAGACTAGATGCTTTGCTATTTTTCACTTAGGGATAATGAGGTCCTTACTAGAATGTCACAAGCCATGCTTACAAGAAAATCATTTTCACAAGTATCTGAAGACAATGTTAGGTTTCCCAGTTACTGTGGGATGTTTCATAAATCATAAAATATTGGTCTTTTACCACACATACCACGATTGTAATATTTATCTAAGAGCGGTCAGTCACATTCCAGTCTGAGCTTTTTTTATTGTGGGATCTTAAGCATTTAGTTGAAAATGTCTTGCCAAGATGGAGCTGAACTGCCCAAACAGTGACTGCTTCCAGAAACTTTCCATGATTCATAACCAGACTCATGTTTGTGCAAAGCAGCAATTAATGTCGAAAACTAGCCAGTCGTGGAGCGGACATGAGGGGGGTGGCAAAACCCTGTTCACTATGGGGACATCTGTAAATTTAAACAATGTCACCCTTAGTCAGAACAACATCAGTGGCACATTTTTACAGTTTTCTTGCATGCTGTGCAGGGAAGTTTACATAGTTTACATGGCACATGAACAGATTATAACTACTGTGGGTTAAAAAGTTTCCATTCTTCTTCTTTTTTCTAATCATTTTTTCAAACCACATGTGATGGTACGCCTTTATCAGTGGTGGAAAAAGTTTAATTACATTTCCAAAATAAACCCCTTACATTTTACTCCTTGCAATATTATTTAGACTTGTCACGAATTATGAACTTCCCTTCTTTCATCTCGTCTCTGTATTTCTTTGAGAATTCCTGTCTGCCTTTCTGAGTCTTACTGCTGATGAGTGCTTTGCATCTTGTGTCATGGCCTCTATATTTATGCACTTTAAGTCTTCTTCAACTAGTGGATTGTGGTACCTTCACCCCTGCCCTGTGAAGGTTGTTGGTGATCACTGACGATTGTTTTTGGGTTTTACTTCACAGCTTTCACAATGTTTCTGACTTCAACTGCTGTTATTTTCCTTGACAGACTGGTTCCGTGTCTGGTTTCAGCACACCAGTGGTTTCTTTCTTTTAATGGAAATTCCAAATTGTTGTATTGGCTACGCCCAATGCTTATGCAGTGGCTTTGATTGACTTTCCCTCTTTTCTCAGCATCAGAATTGCTTGCTTTTCTCCCATAGACAGCTTTCTGGAGTTGGTTTATCCTTTTCAACAACAAATGCAGTCTACACAGGTGAAACCCAGAGTAGACATTCAGAGCTATCAATTCTTTAAACAATCAATCCAACAGGGCACACCTGGGCAACAAGAAACATCGGTCAGTCACATGTTCCAATATTTCTGATCACTTGAAATATGAGTGGCCTCAAACCAAAGGTGACATGTTCTAAGTTATTGAACACGTCTAGATGTAAATATCAGCACCCAAAAGCTGAAATTCTGATCTATTATCTCATATTTATCTTTTGATCTTAAAACCAAATGTCTTCAATGTACAACAAAGACAAAAGAATTGGCCTTGCCGTTCAAATACTTTTGGACGGGAGTGTAAAAGGGTTAGGAATGTAGGGATGGCCCTGGGAGTTTACAAGGTTAAATTGAGCCCAATTTGCGAGTGTAAGTATATGCAATTAACTCTTTGTTCATACTGAATTATCAAAATATCAAGATCAATAGATTACAACATTCTCTAGTTAACTATAATTCAGTTCTAAAGTTAATCACCTCAATTTGAGATGAAGACATCTCTGATTTATTCTTTGGGTCTTAGTTCAGTTTGCGTTAGTAGCTTTTACTGCATTAGCAGTTGAATACAGTAAGTCTGATAAATATATTGTGGTTACAGCTTACAATGATGCCCAAGTGTTGCCTGAACTTCCCGGTTTCCCAGCCAGCCCCAGCTTAAACTGTATATATCAGAGTACAGAGTGGAGTGCCTGCTCAAGTACCTGTGGCCCAGGAATCTCCACACGAGTGAACAACCAGAATGCAGCCTGCAGACTTGAGCAGCAGATCAGGCTGTGTAAAATCCGTCCATGCCAGGCTTTGCCGTATCAAACACCAGTGGTGAGCCATGATTTATTTAGCATCAGTACTAACACATAAAATATTTAACGATACTAAAAAGATACTGAAAGCCAGGATATTGGGCTGTACAATATGTTTACTGTACTGTGTATTAACAGAAAATTCCATCCTGTTTATTTTATATTGTTGTGACTTTATTGTATAATTACATCCACATTGGAGAAGGAAGCGTACACTGATGATGTATTAATCCCTGTTCTATGTTTTGTCGTCTAATCTCCCGCCCCCCCGACCCCTTATTAGTGGCCAAGAAAATGCCAACCGAGCTACAGGTCAAATGTTCCCACACGCCTGCTCCATCAAAGCTGCTACAGCACACAATTTTACCGTCTGCGTTACTGTGGCGTCTGCGCTGATGGCCGATGTTGCACGCCTTATCGGACCCGCACTGTCACAGTCACCTTTCGCTGTCCAGGGGGCCGCCTGGTTCGCCAAGCTGTCATGATGATCAAGTCCTGTGTTTGTCATTACAACTGCCCCTACTCATCTGGTGGAACCTACAGGAGGCTTGCTCTGTGGGGATAGAGACTCTCATGCACTGATTCATACAAAGCCCAGTTTGAACCCTAGAAAGAATAGCACTTTACACATACCACAGTATGTATTTTTTTTTATTGCCAGGGATGGATTAGCAAATTCTGGCCATTGGGCAGAAACTATACAGAAGACAGTCTTACCTTAAGCAACTGGCTTTTTAAAAAGTCCAGCTCTTTAAAAATCTCAGACTCAATGGCCAGCAGTGACAGCATATTGAGTCATCTTTGGCCAATTTTAGTTCTGAGCTTGTTTTTAATCCAACACATTAGGAGACAATCATTATTTGGCTGCAATCTTCCCTTCATCAACACACTTAGTGTGGGCCGTAGTGTTTCTTTGCATCCACTTTTCTCTCCAGTTAGGACCTTACTGACTGCTCATAGGGTACAAATTCAGACCCACAAATACTTCAGAGTTTATTCTGTGACTTTACATTCATTGGCTCGGGTTCTGTTAACAGACTACTATGTGATAGTGTAATGGCTAGTTAGTCTAATCATTCAGTTCATTCATCCCCTTGGGCATCTGCATAATAGGCCCAGTCACTGATCCCTCCCTTTAATTGTCACTTTCTATAAAGAGCTTGCTATCACACTATTGGCCTTGCTCGAGAAGGTAGTGGACTCGCCTGATTCTTCACTTATAGCCTTTATAATGTGGTCAGACTTTAATATTTCTATGGATTTGAGAAGCCTGTTCAGATGTTTAACCCATCTCTCTTAGTTTTATATGATGGCAGCTATTAGTTTTGAGTGCTTACAGCTTCCTATGTAATTTAATTGCTATAACTTGTACACTTACTGTCACTTTTGAATGTTTGAAACTGAAGTAGCAGTGTCAATGTAGACTGGCACTACAAATGTTTCTGTCAAACTTCATTGCCAAACTTCTTTGATCTCTAACCCTATTTTCGATTTTTCACCTCATGCAGACACCGGAAACCTGTTTCCCCTACACACGCTAACTTGTGTTAACTTGTGTTTGGGGTAAGATACTTTTCTTGTTTAAGGTGGTTTCCTGTACCTTTCCATTCTGGATCTTATGTCAGTTTATCTTAACATTACTAGGCCAGTGAAGATATAAATCGCATTTCAGAGACATTTATGACCAGGCAGCCACTGGAATAAGGGCTTGGGTGATGTATTGTATAAACTCTTTTAAAGAGACACCAACTGTTATGTTGAAAGACTCATTATTTAAGCTTCCTTTTTTTTCTCTTTTCCTGAGTTTGTGTTCTGAGATGCATACATAGTATCATGGAACAAAGAAAGTTTGGTGTTTAACCAAAGTGTTAACTTGGGTACTGTAGTGTGAACAGCATGCAAGTGATGACTGTAACAGAAGGGGGGAAAAAACCAGAACAAATAAAAAAAAAGTGTGAATTGTTTAGCACTGAAAATTCTATCTAAAAGGGATACTGGATGATTATGGATGCTAAGATATATCCACTGTCACTTTTCAGTAAATAAGCTTACATGCTTCATGTTTTCAAAGAGAAAACATACAGTACAATCATGGTCCTAAACAGAATTACAGGTGAATCTTTGATGCTTATGGGAAGGATTGCAAAAACAGTGTTTTGCAATTCTTATCTCAGCCATCTCAGATGATGGCACATTTTAAACCCTGTGGCCTGATTTGAGGACCATAATGTGCTTGCACAAACCAAATGAGATATTTTGCATGGAGGAATGTACAACAACTGACCATGACACAACAGGAAGTGACTTGTTGCTGTTATTTTCTTTAGTCAGAGCCTTCAGCATAATTTTAAAAGCTGTTTTATTGCAGAAACAAATGTATTACTCAATTTCTTTTTTGTGTGTTTGAAAAAAAAAATCAGTTTAAACAAAAAGCATTCTTATGTGTTTAAGCTTAAAATACAACTTATCCATTGTCTGCAGCCCAGGAGGATGAACTGTGGCACCCAGATTAATCAAAGTCTATGAATATATCATTTAGGTTTTCAGTCCAAAGGTTTTCAGAAGATTTTCAAAGAAATCTTTCTACTGGATTGCCCAAGTTCAATACTTTGTTGAAATACACTATACGGCCAAAGGTATGTGGACACCTGCCCATCACAACCATCAGTGCTTGCTGAACATCTCATTCCAGATTTAGTCCCCCTTTGCTGTTATAATAACCTCCACTCTTCTGGGAAGGCTTTCCACTAGATTTTGGAACATGGCTGAGGGGATTTGCTCAGTGAGGTCAGGCACTGATGTTGAGTGAGGAGTCCTGGAATGGAGCCAGCATTCCAGTTCATCCCAGAGGTGTTCAGCAAGGTTGAGGTCAGGGCTCTGTGCAGGACACTCTAGTTCTTCCACTCCAACCTTGGTAAACCATGCCTTCATATGGAGCTTTTTTTGTGCACAGGGACATTGTAATTGTACCTCATACAAAGACATTCTATTCGATTGTGTGCTTCCAATTTTGTGGCAACAGTTTGGAGGGAAACCACATGATGTGATGGTCAGATGTCCACATATTTTTGAATATATCGTGAAGGTTCTTTGATTTGTTTAGTTGTATAATGTCTTTTTATTTATTGTTTTTTGTTTGATAACAGGTGGGTATTGGGTGCAGTCATGTGGGGTATTGATATTTGCTAGGTAATAATATTAGAAATTAGAAAATGATAGCAGACTGCAAAACACACATTAATTTTAAAAATGAAAACGATGGATTTTACTGAGGTGGTTTTTTCAAGGACCTACCTTCGTATTACTTAGACTAGCTTTAATGTATCAGCTGTTCCATGGGCCACTTTCATTTCTGATAATACATGTTACAATGTGTTTTGTTGCTACATAGAGGTTTGATCGTGTCTCTTGTAACTGCTCTTTTAAATTTGTTAGTTTCATCTTCACACATTTGAGTCTTTCCCATTAAGAGCACATGAACTCTTAGATGACACCATTTGGACGTGTCATTGAAGGCTGAACTAACTGATTCTGAGCTGGTATCTATAGCACAGAAACATTAGAGAGGAACAAAAAAAAGTGTGATCTTTTTTTCAGTCCTTTCTAACTGCCTGGTTTCAGTAGCATCTTCCTGCATATGAGTTATGAAATGAAAACCCCTCCAAGCAACTATTCCATGCACAAACTAATTAGCTGAGTTTTTCAGATTTAAAGAATTGAGTACGTTAAAGTAGTATTAGTATCTCCAAAACTAATGGTACAATAGCAAGCAGCTTATAAAATAATCATTTGTTGTATAGTTTTAAGGCATAGTCAACCTTAGTAATTATAATTATTAATCATTGATACTGGTGTATAATGATAATCCGATTAATGTATGACTGGGTAGTTGCTATTATTATTTTATAAATGATCTGCTAATACCATATTATTATGAAATTTGAATGGTACATAAGTATCATTTTATGTGTTAGTCAAGGCACCTGCTTCTGCAAACCCAATTTCCTGTTTCGTGGGCTGTCTTAATGCGTGTTTCGGGAGGGGGGGGGGGTGGTGAGGGAGCTTGTGCAGAAACATGCATGTGCTGAAAATTCAGAAAGCCTTCCAGAAATAGTTGCTACTCTTATAGCTATACAATGGTAGCCAATAGAACTGATATTTTCTGCTTTAAGGTTAACTACGGTTTTCCAAAAATCTTCTCAACCACTGTATTTTCTATCATTTTTATTTTTGGACTTCTTGGAAACTGCTGGGGCCTAAAATCTATTTTTACAAACTGGAGGAAGCTGGGAAGCGTTAAAATATTCGCTTTAAACTTATGCGTTGCTGATATTTTACACCTGCTTACCTTGCCATTTTGGGTGACCTACCAAGTGTACAAACAAAAATGGATCTTTGGACAGCCTTTCTGCAAGATAACAAGATTCCTGTTCAACACCAATCTTTATGGAAGTATTGGATTTCTCACATGCATCAGTGTGTACAGGTATCTGGGCATTGTATACACTCTGAAGGTAAAAGGCAGGATAAAAGTGTGCCACTCCATAGGAATATCTGCACTGGTCTGGATTATGGTGTTGCTTCAATGTCTGCCTGATGTGTTCTTTGATAAAACATTCAACAATAGACAGAAATGCTATGACTCAACTACAGACCAGAGCGTTGAGCGCTACTTGACGTATAGCATTATACTGACAGTTACTGGATTTGCAATCCCTTTGGTGTTAATTGTGTGCCTCTATGGCCACATGGCTGTGATTCTAGCCACGAAGAAAGACATCGGCGACACCGCGCTGAAGCTGAAGTGCCTCAGGCTGGTGGTGGTCCTGGCTGTGCTCTTTTCCATATGCTTCATCCCCATCCACATCTTCAGGAATCTCAACCTAATGACTCGCATCTCAAAACTGAAGAAAGTATGTAAGACATGGTATTCCAGCATGTATGTTGCCAGACATATAAGCGAAGGGCTAGCAAGTCTGAACAGTGCCATTAACCCACTAGTATATCTGTTGAACAGTGATGAACTGTTGAAGAGGTTTTTAAATTTTAGGCGAAAACGACAAGAAGGTCCAGATTTGCCTGACCTCTCGCTTATGAGATCAACACCGGAACGAAGTAATCTTACATAAAAAGTGAATGTTCAATATAATCAGGTTCATGTGTGTCTGTGTGTGTGTCTATGTGTGTGTCTGTGTGGTGTGTGTGTGTGTGTGTGTGTGTGTGTGTGTGTGTGTGTGTGTGTGTGTGTGTGTGTGTGTTTGGGGTCGGGGGTCGGGGGATCTTTTCTTGGAATTTGTTTCTTTATTTCTTTATTATTTCTCAATTAACATGTAGTGCACTGAATATTCATCCAAAAACTCTTCCTTAAAGTTTTGTGGTTTGTTTTTCAATATTAAAACTGACTGTAAAAAGGATGGTGGTACTCCAAGAAGAGCACCGTGTACAATATAAAATATTTATTATTATTATTATTATTATTATTATTATTATTATTATTATTATTATTATTAAAATGTATACCAAAAATAAGGGTGTTTAATACTATTAAAGTATTGTTCTTTATGTGAAATTTATATGTACTTGGGTGTTTCTGCAACTACTGGCATTTTTGGCTTTCTGTTTTTTAGTTGTTGGGGGGAAGTTGACCTTTGCAGTTTATTATTAAGTAATTGTTAATTGTGACTTAATTTAAAAAAAGGGTATTAACATTATAATTTATTAATGCGATTTATTAATCCATGAATAAGTTTTTTAATTATTTCTTTATTTTAACCAATGCGTTAAATGATGTTAGCTAAGTGAACATTAATGTAAATCATTACCTATGCACTCATGAAATTAAAAATAAAATAAAATAGTATTTATATGTATTAATTTACTAAGACTTTAGTCCAGGTACATTAAGTTACAAATAAGGAAAAAATATTAGGAATATTGCACTTTAAAATGCAAAGAAATGGATTTCACTGTAGTACAGAGAGTGAAAGATGTGCTGCAAAACCTATTTTCCTCTGCAAGAAAGTTTGTGAAGGACGTTAATAAGAATGTTTTAGTCAAGTCATTTTCCAGACACTTTTTACACTAACTACTCAATGACTACTTTCTATGACACTGTCATACATAGCTTATCACTGTGTCTGTCAAAAGACTGAGGGCAATTAAATAGGTCATTCTGTACCGAGGAGACTTTCTGAGAAGAAGACTTCTTTTCCATATCATCATCTGGTTTTTGCATGTCCTGTGAGCTCTGACTGCAAAGTACCAGATCTCCTAAGTAGGTCTCATAGGAACATGTGATATCATATCAAAACCCAATAACCGAATCTCACTACTACTATGACCGTTTTGAAAGAAGTGAAAACAACAGAAACTTAAACTGAGAACTGAACATGTCTACACATCTGCTAACCTCCTACTCTTTCTGAAAATAATTCATTTGTGGTTTTGAATAGGCGTATTTCCTTTGTTTCTAAGAATACCATACCATTATTTGCACCTCTGCAAAGGATTCGTTTTGTTTTCTGGACCCATGTACAATAACCACATACACCTGAAATATGTATGATCATCGTATATCTACTCCTGCAGTGACATCTGCTGGCTAATCAATGTTTCTGACCTTCATCCACTTCGTTCGTTAATCTGCTGGCCTCTGCGTCAGGGTGAACACTGAATGCTATGACTTGTCTACATTGTGCTTCAACTTCTTCAGCTTTTCCAACTGTGAACTTAAATATTTATCCATTAAATAAGCCTCGTTTTATAGTGGTTAACCAATAAAAAAAAATATTGCATTGCAAATTGGATGAAAGTATACCATTTAAAATCTATTTCTATTTCTATTATCCGGTACAGTTGCACCGACGTGTAGAATCAATGCCGAGGCTCACTGAAGCAATTTTGGTGGCTCTGGTGTCCAAAACATCTTATTATTAATTTGTCAAACATCTGTACATCAATCACACTAGCAGTTTTTTATTTTAATATATTTCACGTATATTACAGTTTATATGGGTGAATATACTATAAAAAAAAAAGATCAAATACGAGCTGTTAGATATAGTATTTTATATCACAATGCAAATGATACATGATTTTAATGTAATTATACATCCTTTGTTATCCTCAATACTGTGATCAACATTTGAGCAGGGAATAAAAATACATAACATGCTGTCATATTATTTCTCCATTAGATTAGTGCATAAAACCAGCAGCTTCAGTGAAGACTGTCACAATCGAAATGTGAATATTCCTACTGTGTATACCCAAATATCCATAGCAGAACGATGTTGTAATATCTGTGTTAATAGTGTCAAAGACAATTCTGCATAGGATCAGTGGAGAATGTGTGTACATGCTAAAAGTCACAGCATGACCTTTGCTCTTGTTATGTGGGATGTGTGTATATCGTGATCCCTTGGTCTGGATGATGTTAAAGGCCAAGGTCAGGCTGCTCAGATCATATGTCTGTGTGTAATGAGGGAGGGTGTGGGAACCTCAGCAAGAGCCAAAGCCTCTTAGTTCATACAAGCATCCAATACATGCGGCATCAAGCATATGGCACGGTGGTGTGTTCAGGCACTTTCTTTTCAGTTTTCTTCCGGCGATGGACATGTTTCCGAAAGAGTTGCACATGCAAACCCTCTGTGACAGCACAGGTGAGGACCACAACAATGGGCTGACCAAAGATGACCCATAAATGAACCTATAGAGAGCACACACTGTTAGACTATTTCATCTAACTGCATGCATTCTAAATGAATAGATTTTGGATATAATTGACATAAATAGCTCCATTGTTAAAATACTACCATGTTAAAGGAGTGGTCAGTAAGCCGGGGTGTTTGGTGCCCAACATTTCTCGTTTTGCGCTGAAGATATGAGGCTAATGTAGCTAGCAAGTAACCGAAGAGCGTGTCCACAACTTGTTCATCAACAATGACAGGAGATGGAGATGGTTTATTAAGATACAGTGTGGCTTAATGTAAACTATAAACATTAACAATCACTTTTTCTTGTTTAACCTAGAATCATATTTCTTTATGCTTAGACTAGAGCAATTGTTAACACTTTACAATTCTATAATATGCAATAACTCTTAGGGAACTAAGCAGAAATGAATGAGTAATACTATATTAACACCAAAGTCACTACTAATAAATACTGGGTAATTACTCCGTAAATAATAATAAAGTAATGGTTTTCTCATAGTTGATTATGAACTAAGCAATAATTACAGAGTCTTGCATACTAATACACAATAGTATTGTTCATGTACATTTGAAACAAGAATATGAAGATTTGGTCATGTATTTACATGCCATATTTTGAGTTCTATTAATTGGTTTGATACATTCGTCTCATAGCTCCAGTGCAAAACTAGCGTCAGACACCAAGTATGTCATGGCTGATCTACTAACTTTGCACCTCCTGCGTTGTGGCTGTATGGAAGCATTGTTCATCTTTCTCTCTCATTTTCTAAATCATTTTCTATTTACAGACCATGCATGCGTTGGTGAGGATGGTTAGCAACTCCCCTGGGTTCAAAACAGCCACAGCTAACATACTGACTGGATTGCATCACTCCAGCTGGTCAGGCTTTTAATAGCACCAGACATTCATTGAGTAACTCGAAGAGCAGGACACACGTATTTGATAAGATTTTGTATATGAGTTAATGATGGATTATTAAAACATTTTGTCCTTAATATTTTGTTTCTTTGAACTGTAGGTTTATTCGCTGATGGTTGTTCACTATGCAGTATCATCTGACTTTTTATTTATTTGGCATATGCTGAGTTATATTTGCCCTTAATTAGTATGCAAACAATGTTCTGTATAAGGATTCACAGTGCAAGCTGTTTTACTGTACTCATTTTTACACTTCAAACGACACAAGTAAAGCATGTAAGAAAAGGCATATATATATATATATATATATATATATATATATATATATATATATATATATATATATATATATATATATATATATATATATATATATATATATATATATATACATAACTAACTTGGTATGGACTGTTCCAAGTGCTAAGCAAATCATTTTCATGTTCTGAGAAGCATGTGGTTTTGAGCGAAATGCTGCCTACCTGGTAAACAAGTGTGGTTAAGTCTTAACCACACTTGCCATTAAATAGAATAACCCAAGGTTTGCTGTCACTTTCTAAAGTTTGGACGTATTTTCATAAATATCACCAAGAGCTGTGGAAGCTACACTGATTAAGCAAGTGCAGCTGCTGGGGGTCTTATTAATTCATGTTTTAGTAGTACTGTATTGTCCTGTGTTGTTGTTTGTAGATCTTATCTAGTTCTGCGCCATCTCAGGTGGTTAGTGTGTTGTTTCATGTAGCACCGTGGTCCTGGAGATACGTTGTTTCATTTCACTGTGAACTGTACCTGCTGTATATGGTTGAAATGACAATGATGCAACTTGAATAATGAGCTTGAAATGTTTTCCCACTTTCGTTCTTTTGAAAGAGGCGCTATTTTAGCATCAGTAATTAAAATTAGTGTTTGATTTGAGAAAGGTGGTCCATCCATCCATTTATTTTCTGTGCTGCTTATCCTGCACAGGGTCGTGGGGAGTCTGGGGCCTATCCAAAGGAACTTGGGGCACAAGGTGGGGGACACCCTGGATGGGTTGCCAACCTATTGAAGGGCACAATCACACACACACTCACACACTATGGAAAATTTAGAGATGCCAATCAGCCTAGAATGCATGTCTTTGGACTGGGGGAGGAAACCAGAGTACCCAATACAAGGGAGTACACTTTAACTTGAGGTTTACTTTTGAATTTGTGCACTTTTACTGCCTCTGATTGATTGAAGTTGGCAATTTATTACCGTGGGTTAGCTGACTAAGATTGGATGTTTTCCCTAACATTAGAGTAGAATGTCTCAAAGAAAGGTCTTGATTTTAGTTCAGGCTTGTCTTAGTCTTGGTTTGTGTTGGTATCAGTCTTAGTCTGGATTTAATGCAGTCATACTGTAACATTATTATGAAGGGAGGTAGAAGACCTGTGTGAAGTTAGCCCCCCACCCAACACAAAACGTTGGCAAAATAGTCTCAATCGTTTGTGCCCCGTCTGTGCTGGTTTGTGGCTTAAAATTTTTCGTTTGTGCTGCTTCGGTTCTAGAGAACTAAGGGGACAGGACAACTTCACCGCATCAAAGGGACGATGGACGGGGTCATGTACCGTTAAATCTTGGGTGAGAACCTCCTTCCCTCAGCCAGGGCATTGAAAATTAAAAGTAATTACTAAGTCATTACCAAGTACTAAGTCATGTTTTGCAGAGGGGGTCAAATACTTATTTCCCTCATTAAAGTGCAAATCAATTTATAACATTTTTGACGAGTTTTTCTGGATTTTTGTTGTTGTTATTCTGTCTCTCACTGTTCAATTAAACCTACCATTAAAATTATAGACTGATCATTTCTTTGTCAGTGGGCAAACGTACAAAATCAGCAGGGGATCAAATACTTTTTCCCCCCACTGTATATAGCATATATGGTGCATTTTTATACCGTGTTCTTTGGATATATCTAGTCAAGTAGCAACCAAGGTTTTGTAGGTTCCGTTCATTGGTTGTTGTCATTGTCTTCTCTAATCAAGTTTTTGTAGTGTGTCCTGTGTGAATAATAATAATAATAATAATAATAATAATAATAATAATAATAATAATAATAATATATTGTGATCTGATCTATGCTGCAGGCAATGATCCTTCAAAAACCTTTAAAGAAAATATTAATTGGTAAAGGGAAATTTCCCTCTCATTACAATGTTTAACATAGAGACCAGGTAGAGAATTAAGGGCAAGATACTAGTGACTCGATAAATATCTTGCAGGTGTCATCTTCCCAGACAGTGCAAAGGATCAGACGTGATTCAGGCCAGGCTCAAGCCATCTAATCTTGTTAGCAAACATATGCAGACCGAGACATCTCAGTCTTTTAGGCAAAGCGCATCGCTGACTGTGTATAACTGACCTACTGCTTTGTACTTCTTTGTTTATTTTGGTTTTATTCAATCTTGCTCTAATGTATCTAACGGAAGCAAAATGAATAGAATTTTCTACAAGGATACTGCTTAGAGTGGAACTATACTTTAAATGTGGTGATGGTTTGGCGGGGATTGATGGGGAAAATTTCACTAATGTCTCTATGTTGGAAGTGAACAGATAATGTGTTCTCAACAGATACAAATACAGATATGAATCGGGTGATGAGTGACTGGTCAGATATGAAGCTTGCAGGACAAACAAAAGACCACGTTCTTTAATGTGAACTGGAGTTCGCATTCATCCTTAGTGACTGCCTGTGTAGGGTTTCAGTGGTTTAAATTAAGCTACTAGGTTTGTTTCTATTTTGAGAAATAGAACCAGCTACATTTATTAGAAAATATTGTGGACAGATTGGCACCCTGTCCAGGGTGTACCCCGCCTTGTGCCCGATGCTCCCTGGGATAGGTTCCAGGTTCCCCGTGACCCTGAGAAGGATAAGTGGTATAGAAGATGGATGGATGGATGGATGGATGGATGGATATTGTGGACGAGTGCAAACAAAGATAATAACTGCATGTGTTGGACTAAAAAAATTATGGAAGCTTGTTCCACTTTTGAGCAAACATTACACAAATTTGCCTTACAATTGCGACTTTGTATATTGTGATTACAAGTTAATATCAAGCAATAGTGACTTTATCTTGCAATTACAAATATCAACACACAATTATGTCTTGGTTTAGAGTTATTTTGATGCAACTGTTACATTTAAGACATGAAATTGAACAATATAAGTATATTTAGTAAGGTGTAAACAACGATCAGAACCTACCTAAGGTATTCTTTTCTCCTGTCCACTCCAGGACATGTCTTAGGCTTTAACAGGTTGACTTGCCTGTGGTGGTGTTGTGACTTGGCTGGGGGGAGGGATAGTGCAATAAACAGAAGCACAAAGTCGCACAAAGGTAAAAATGAACAGCTGTGAGATATTAACTTGGAATTGCAGGATAAAGAAACAGTTGTGTGATATTATTTTGCAACTGAGAGATAAAAATGTGATATTTTTTAGATAAATCTGTGTAATATTTTCTGATACATGGTGGAAAACAAATTCCATAAAAACATTTTAAAGAAACCAACCCCTCTGTTTAGGCCATGCCCATTTCTGGTTTCAATACAGATATGAATATTTGGAGCACTAAACAGATACAGATGTTGTTAGTGGCATTTTACTAGACCAACACTATGGTAGATACACTATAGTGACGATTTCTTAAATTGTTCGGTAACTGACTTCGGCTGGGAACACAACTGAACTTAGAGCCTTTTCCAGATGGTTAATGAGTCAATCCCATAGGCCTCTGTGTCGCTTCCTTACTGCTCCTCTTATCACAGTCTCCTCCTCCTCTCCCTCCCCATGCTCACTTCTCCAAGGCAACAGTCAGGTGACCTCAGAGGAAGCAGAACTCACAGAAGGCTGCTTTGTGAGTGTGAGACTGTGACTTGGTGACTTTAGGCTCAGGCAAAGAATAAGGCAGTTAAATGTTATATGACATGTCCACAGAAAAGCTAGAACTCATGCAGACCCCTTTGCTGAAAATCTGGGTGCCTGGAGCTGGAGGCTCACTGAGTCAAAGGAGAGGCTGTGAGTGTGAAAAAATATTTACATCTTGTTGTTGTTGTTGTGTTTTTTTGGTTTTAGTCTGCTACTTGTTATCAGACATTTCACATCTCCAGTAAGAGAGCGCTGATATATATAAATATATAAATGAATTCACGTTAATTAGCGTTTCAGCATTTTAGATAATCTACCTCCATGTAGATGAGCTGTATAATTTTTTTTCTACTAGTGTCCATTAGCTGGAAAAAGCAAACTATTCCTTCTTTCATTGATTGATCTGATTTTGGCTGTGCTTTCATCCCACATGTCTTCCTCCCATCCAGTCTGTAAATAATTTCACCACATTCACTTTAGTATTTCAGAGTCTATCAATATTTAAACATAGCAAAAAACTAACAAAAAAATATTACTGGGAATGTGGGCCATCTTGCATGAAAAAATAATTAAGCCTTTACACAATTTTTTTCCAGAGAATTTTGGCAGAAAATGAGTGGTGTATTGCAAGTTAATGATTGCTGTTATATTGCCTTGCTGTCTTATTGTCCATCCTGGAAGGACAGCATGCTGTGAGGATGCATGTGGACTCTGATAGCCCTGGGCATAAAAGATCCCCAGTAGTGTTTCCAGGAACACTTTGGGGGGGGGGGTGCTTTTACTGGTTGTAAAGCAATAGAGGGGATGGGCAGAATTGTTCAAAATGTTCTCCAACACTGCTACCATCCTCTTCATGGTTACCTCCGCCAGTAATTTTCAAACTCTTTTGATGGCGCTGGTCTTCTTGAATATTTCTGAATTGATTGATGCCCCCTGCAGTTACATTGACCTTCCAATGGACCACAGGATAAAAGAGAACTCTGGCCACAACAGTCTGATAGAAAAGTACATTCTACTCTTTCATGTACAGTGCATCAGTGGTATCAATCCAGCTGTTCAGTCAGTCTGGTGATCAAGTAGACTCCCAGGTACTTGTCAAGCTGCACCAAAGGTCAGATCTGTTTGCTCTCCAGCCTCTCAAAGCTGTGTCTTCATAACGTGAGGCAAAATGGTCTATAGTGTTTTAGAATGTTGAACTGTCCTGTTTTTGTAATATTAGCCACACAGGAAGTCATCCTGTGCTAGGGCCATTTCTGCCATTTCAGAACAGGTACTGTGGCATTCCACTGTAGCACCCTGGGGCTGATTCTAACACACCCCACAGCCTTGTCTTATCCCAGATCTCTTCAGTCAGTCCTCAGACAGTCAAATTACAGTGTGGTGGTGCTCTTAGTGATGAGGTAAACAGGGTGGGATCCAAAGATTCACAGGGACTGCAAAAAGAAGGAAAGAGAGTAGAGTTAGGATTTATTCCTTGCCTGGAAAAAAAACTGGAGTAGGTGTAGGTTTGTAGGGTTGGGGTTGGGGTGGCTTGTTGGGAGAATCTTCTTCACATTGTTTTGCTGCATCTTTCGCCCTCATTAAGTCACTTCTTAAGCTCTGACTACTCCCATTTGTTCTGAACAGAAAGTACTTTTCTCTTTGTTCAACTGGTCTTTCAGGTCCTTAGTGGCCCATGGTTGCTATTTAGAATACGGCACACATCCTTTGTGGGAATTGTGAGATAGGAATCTGTTATGCACTAACCCTAAGCCCTTTAGATTAAGTTACCCCAACCACTACTATACATTTTTAAATATTGAGACAATATGTCTTTTTTTTGTCATTTAAGCTTTCTTTAATCAATATGCTTCCTGTCTTTTTGAAAAAGTATACTGTTGTACTCACTGTGGTATTCATTATTCTGCAGCGTCGCGACCCCAGTTTACAAACTCTCCAACCATGATTGTAATGGTGGGGCTGCCTGCCAGAGGAAAGACTTATATCTCCCGGAAGCTTACACGCTACCTCAACTGGATTGGAGTCCCAACTCAAGGTGCTCAGCCAATTTATAGCAGAAGTTCCCAATTCAGAGCCTATGTTTATCTGGTTTAGTGTCTGAACCAGGTGACTCCATGGTAAAAAAAAAAAAAAAAAAGTATGGAGAGCCAATTCTGGACCTGTAGATCATTACCAATAGTACCAGAGTACATGAACTGGGAGTAATGGATCCAGAAAACCTGTTAGATATGGAAGGGTAGAACCATGAAGGCTTTAAAAGAAAGGAGTAGGAGTTTGTATTTAATATACTGAGTGTAATGAGGAGCACTTGCTTCTTATGAGAACTGAATTTATGGGTCTGAATTTTTAATGCATTAAAGCGTATTTTTTTTTACTATTGTAGCAGAGTAGTCTAATTGTAAGGTTATGAAAAGATGAGCCAAGGTTTCAGATGGAGTCAGGAAATGTTGCAAAACTGAAGAAAAAGACGAGAACAAAACGAGTTTGATGATAAAACTCAAGATTATCCTAAGATTGTGTAAAAATTTAACAAAATGTGATCCACTTCTCTGCAGTCTTTAATTTGGGCCAGTACAGAAGAGAAGCAGTCAAGAGTTACAAAAACTATGAATTCTTCCACCCAGATAATGAAGAGGCCATGAATATCCGCAGGTATGGAGCACGATATATCAAAGGAAAGATATAAAAAGCTACACATTACATGAATGCACTGGAATAGCTTGTGTATTGATTAGTATTGTATGGTAACAGTGTAACTCTGTTGTGTGCAGGGCTTGTGTTTTCAAGGCCCTCAAGGACATTGCCAACTACTTCACTAAGGAGCAGGGACAAGTAGCAGTGAGTAAGAGGGAATATGAGAACACTGCTCATCAAAGAACAGCAAAACCTGTAGTATCATATACTGCTATATTCACTGTATATTAACCGTGCATGTCTCAGAACACAAAAAAATATCATTACTGATTGGTATTTGTTATAAATATGCTGTACTGGTACGGCAATATACGGTATCATTATAAGCAAATCTAAAAAGATTGTTCCTTTTGCTATACCAGTGTAGAAAATAAACCCTTAAAAAAGCTTTCTGACAGTTACAAAGGTAAAGCATACAGTAAGTAAATACAAAGGAATGTATGAATGCATTAATGGATTAATGAAATATGCTAAAACAGTTTACCTTACATTTTTTTAAAAAATATATACATATTCCACAAAATGTAAATGCATAAGAATCTATTTAAAACGACCCAGGAACATTTCTGCCCTTTTACCCTTATTTCAAATACAATTCTATTGAGATTATTTCATGAGAAAGCAAACTAAACTCATACATAATGCTTACTGTATTCAATTTTTAGGCATGCATTGAGGAATTCATTGGTTTAAATAAATATAAATAAATAAATAAATAAATAAATAAAACATCATTGTGCAAGCAAATTTGATCTAAACATCATCCAACAGTAACATCATATTTTGAGCTCTAGGGTATCTTAAAACACACAAATTTCCTGATTGCACTAGCGCTGCAGTTTTGTATATTGTTTAAAGCTGTACTATAGCAAAAACCATGACATTGTACTCATTTTTTCCTAGTAGTTCCATCTTTAATCTGAATAAAATGATCTAAATTAGGATTGGCTCTATTGATAATTCTAGCCGGTACTGACTGATTTTGAATTTAACTTAATGGGTGTCTATTTGAACAACAACAAAAAAGATACAATGGAGTGATGAAGCTGAATCAATCTCCGATTAAATTGTTTTACAAAGGTATTTGATGCCACTAACACCACAACGGAGAGGAGAGGAATCATCACCAGCTTCGCCAAGGAGAGGGGCTACAAGGCAGGTGCAGGGCTTCGCACACTTACATAGAACATAGAAATGTTTCTCCAAATAAAATAAAAGAAGCCACCTGCACGTTTTCACAGTTCTTCAGCAGTAAAAAATTTATTTTCAGGTGTTTTTTATCGAGTCGATTTGTGATGACCCCGAAATTATTGAGGCAAATATAAAGGTAGCAGCACTGTAAGAATCTACTCTAATCTAATCTAATCTAATTACGACATTTAAGTTGAAGCATGTTTCATTTAAATCAATTTTTCTTTGGCCATGACAGGAAGTGAAACTGAATAGCCCGGACTATGAGACCTGTGACAAAGACGATGTGCTGGAGGACTTTCTGAAGCGCATTGAATGCTATAAGATGACTTACATTTCCCTTGATGATGAAAAGGACAGGTTAAAACACATCATATGTATTTTAAGAACAACAGATAATACAAATTACCCATGTATTTCAAACAATTCTTTCTTCCGCTTCCTATCTTATCTACATTAGGAATATGTCCTACATTAAGATCTTCAACGTGGGCACCAGATATCTGGTGAACAGGGTTCAGGACCATATCCAGAGCCGAATAGTGTACTACCTCATGAACATCCACGTCACACCACGCTCCATCTACCTCAGCAGGCATGGGGAGAGCGAACTGAACCAGCTGGGCCGTATCGGAGGAGACTCTGGCCTTTCTTCACAAGGCAAAAGGGTGAGACAAGGCCTGCTGTGTCTTTTGGGTTCCCATGAGTAGTAATATTTGTGAAATCTTCATAATTCACTGATGATCAGTGATGGATGATCGTAATATTAGATTGAAGGATAAAATTGAACATATACCCATAGCGACAATGAAACAGGCTTAGGATTGAGCAAATACTGTATACTGTACACTTGGTATCTCTGCTGATGTTAACAAACATATTGTCTTTGAGCTACAAAAAAATGACATCATAAATGATGTCAAAAAGTGTTAATTCCTGTGAAAATGCCAGGGTCTAAATGTATATGATAAGTGATGCACCACTAATACGTGATTCAGTATAACACAGATCCCAGAGAGATGATTTTTTGGGTCATATACACTCACTCTTCATTTTAATATGCCCATCTGTACACTTTTAATCAGTTATATAAACATCCAATCATGTGGCAGTAACACAATGCGAACAATCAAGCAGATACAGGTCAGGAGCTTCCGTTAACGTACACATCAAACATCAGAAAGAAGAAAAAGTGTGATCTCTATGACTTTGATCATGGCATGGATGTTGGTACAAGGATGGCTGGATTGAGTATTTCAGAAACTGCTGATCTTCTGGGAATTTCACACATAACAGTCTCTAGATTTTACACAGAATGGTGTGAAAAACACCAACTGTCTGTCAATGATAAGTATATGGATTGCCAAACATTGTGGCTGTGGTGCAGGTTGTAGAGTGGGTTGTCCATTAATCGTAGGGTTGGCGGTTCGATTCTCGGGGCACATGACTCCACATACCGAAGTGTCCTTGGGCAAGACACTGAACCCCAAGTTGCTCCCGATGGCAAGTTAGCACCTTGCAGCTTGCTACAATTGGTGTGTGAATGAGACACAGTGTAAAATGCTTTGGATAAACTTATTTATTTTGAATAAATAAGTGCAGACCATTTACCAAAATCAACCAATCTGTAGTTAGTGGTTTATATCATGCCTGAATTGTGACCATATTAAAGTTGAGTTGTAGATATTTAGATTAGTCCATTGCTGTCATTCATATGAAAGTGGTAAATATGGGTCGGCCCTGAACCATCACAGTTTTTAATTACTGAATGTTTACGTTGTTCTCCGCAAATGTGTCCCTTTTCCTTTAGCTGTAAGTCCAGAAAGGACATGCATTATTTCATTCTTTTTTTTCGTCTTGTGATCTCAAGATAACAAATGTTGTTACCTTGAGATCCCGAATTTATTTTTCTTATACATCAAAATACATTACTGGGCATACATATTATACATCAGCGAGTGTGCTCACAGAAAGAAGCTGGTACTGTGACAGGCCTTACAGTCGCATAGTTGTGGGTTCAATTCTGAGCCCTTTGGAAGCAGGTATAATATAATCTATGCTTATGTTTTTCAGTGCTAGAGCATTTCCAAATATAGTGAATGGGTGCTCAGATTCAGTGCCAGTCTATTTCAGGGGCTAGGTCATCTCGATGGTTAGATAGATAGATGTACTTGATTTTAATCCCAAAGTGGAAATTTGGGAAAAGTATAGCCAAACACTAGACCATCACCCAAGCTCAGGATCAATCCAATTCTGAAACCTTTCAGCTGTAAGGTCATAACCCTGCCACTGCTCCAGCTACTATGAAGTTGCTGCCTGATGTACAATATAGTATGTATGGAGAATATTTAAAAAAAAAAAAAAAAAAAAAAAAAACATTTGTGATCTTGAGAAAACAACTTTTGTACTCTTTAAGATTTAAGATCACAAAAACAACAACAACAAAAATGTCATTCTTTGCACGGCTTTTCTGGACTTCCATGAGGTAGGTACACTGCTGATTCAGCAATAGACATTTTATGTAAGGACTTATGCCTATGTATTTGTTGTTGTTGTTTTTTACCCATGGAAAAATCCCTCCATTGTAAATTTTACTTGTCTCATCCAATTATTTTGCAGCTTTTTCTGCCTTCTATAAACATTTTTTGCTTAATAACCTTCCATAGTGGGACCAAACCACTGATAGACAAACCCAATAATCACAAACTAGCAGATAAGCCATTATGTTGTCAGTATTTATAGGAGGCTTCTTTTCTGAGATTTTGCAGTGGTCGTTCCATCTTTCCACTCATTTCTTGTACTACTAATGTACCACAAGACATTCAAAGGATGATTCAACAACTGGGAGGACATTAAGCTCTTGTAATTCTGAAAACTGTACTTTAAAATCAAGAAAAATCATCCAGAATTGGAAACACGCATTTTATCATTCAGAAAATGTACTAAACAAGCTCAGGCAACAATATTTCATCTTTACAGTACACTGCTGGTAATGGTTGAATTTTGCTCTTCAATAGGTAACAGCATTGAAAGGAACAGGGTTCATTTCCTTTAGCATAGCAAATACACAAAATGTGGTTAACTAGCACCTATTCTAATGTCATGAGGTCATTAATGACATTCTAATGTAAAAGTTATTTTTATAACATCAGTTTAATTTGGGCTAACATGTTTGCATTTTCCAGATCAGTTGACCTCACCAGTTAATATCACAATATATATATATATTTTTTTTATTTTTATTTTTTTTTTCAATGGATACAAATGTTTATATGTTATACAGATTTACATTACATTTACCTTTATGCAAAAATACTTCAAAAATCATTTTTGAATGCAAAGCGTAATTAAAGTGGACTGGGACTAGCAAAATGCTGTTTTCTAAGTGCTGTCGATTTTGTAGGTTGTTTATTAATGTTGTAAGTTACAGTATTGATCTGAAATGTGCGCATTCGTTCTTATGAAAGGCAATTTAAGTATATTTAAAACGTACTTTACATACTTATTTGTAAATGTAATGTCAGTGGTACCCCAAATGTTCAGTCAGTCCAAAATGAGCCAATGACACAGTCAATAATTACTCTCTAACTGAATTCAACAGCACCATCTACTGGGAAAAATCTTCTTTAAAAGAATCATCCTTGGCATTAATATGCTTGTTTAGATCCACCACATGTGTGAAGAATAATGGTTTATAATGTAGCTTGTTTGGTATAGACTAAACGCCTCTGGTTTGTTTGTCAGTATGCTGGTGCTCTGTCAGAGTTCATCAGAAATCAGGCGATAAAAGACCTAAAAGTGTGGACGAGTCTCTTGAAACGGACCATACAGACGGCTGAGGCTCTGGGAGTCACTTACGAGCAGTGGAAAGCCCTGAACGAGATCAATGCTGTAAGATAATATCTCTGATATCTATAAACAACACTAGATATATCAAAACTGCATGTTATAATGTCAAACTCTCATTTAAGGGTGTGTGTGAGGAGATGACTTATGAAGAGATCCAGGAGAACTACCCAGAGGAGTTCGCTATGAGAGACCAAGACAAGTATCGGTACAGATATCCCAAAGGAGAAGTAAGCTAGTTTCACAACACCTTGCAATCTGTTTAGTGTCAAAATGGCATTGGATTTTTTTTTCTAATGCTGGAGTGATACCATTTTCCCGCCCAACATATATTATTAGGTCCTAGAAGTTTTTAAGTGATGACTTCAGTCTCTTCTAAGATTTCCCAAGTATATAAAGCTTTTTGTATGTGTATCCATTTTGATTATATTAATAATAATAGATATGAAGACACTATTATGAATAATTAAATATAGAATTATATTATTTATACCACAGTGCCGTTAAATTCTCAAATCTGATTGTTCAGCAGGTGTTTTATTATAATATAAATTTTATATAACAGCATTTAGGGGCACACGGTGGCTTAGTGGTCTGCACGTTGAAATCCTGATTTAGCATGACCTCAAAGTTCTTCTCTGCCTGTCGCACAGTCTTACGAAGACTTGGTGCATCGCCTAGAGCCGGTCATCATGGAGCTGGAGAGACAGGAGAATGTGCTGGTCATCTGCCACCAGGCAGTCATGCGTTCTCTGTTGGCCTACTTCCTGGACAAAAGTGCAGGTTCAAAACAAAAGCCAGGCACTTTATTTCAGCATTGAACTCTTCACTAATGTGCAAATCTGTGACAGCACTGAAAATCTGTTTTTCTCCACAGACGAACTTCCGTACCTTAAATGTCCCCTCCATACTGTACTCAAACTAACACCAGTGGCCTACGGTTAGTATCAGACATGCTTTATATTATTTGAATAATTCCTAACAACTAGTTTGTTTGTTTTTTGTTTTTTTTTGCTGTTTGTTTTTTGTTTTGTTTTTTCATATAGGATGCAAAGTGGAATCTATTTACCTAAACATCCAAGCAGTCAACACACACAGAGAAAAACCTGCGGTAATCACCCAAACGCGTAACAGAGCAGCAGTTTCAGCATTATTTCTGAATATGTGTAAACATATTGTCTTTGTTCATGTGTATATTTTTATTTGTTTCCTAGAACGTGGATGTGACAAGACCTCCAGAAGAAGCACTTCGCACTGTTCCTGAACATTTCTAACGCAGCTTATACAACACTTAGTTCCAGACAAGCGGCGTTCCAAAAGTGATGATATTCGGTAGAACTCTTCTGTTACATTTCAGTGTTTCCATCACTCCGCTCGACTGTGTTCGCCACATAAAATTGCAAGTCTAAGATCGAATGTAAATCATTACATTGAAAGCTTTACTGCACTTACTGCGGGCTGCGGTCAGTCAGTCTGTGTATTACACTGCATCACACGCTCTATCCAGCTGTGGCTTCTGTGGGAACTGTTTTTGTTGACGGAGGAAAAATAAACAACATCTTTGGCCATATTGTGCCTGAAATTTCAGTTACTTGATGTGAATTTTCTGTTTGTAGAACTGTTATATAAAAGCAGCATGCTGTTGCAATCAGTATTAGCTCGGCTGTGATTATTAGGATGTGTGATGCATTGGGGAGAGTTTATTTTAGACTATATGTCTGATTTAAAAAAGAAGATCTTTAGAATGTTTTGCTGAACAATGTGTGATTAACCTCAAATTTAGTCTTATTAAAACATGACTGAGTAGGAGGGAATGAGAGAGAGAGAGAGAGAGAGAGAGAGAGAGAGAAAAAAAACAGACAGAGAGACAGAACGATTGAATTTGAATAATAAAGTTGTGCTTTGGTCAATAGAAGTGTGTGTGCGTGTGTGTGTGTGTGTGTGTGTGTGTGTGTGTGTGTGAGAGAGAGAGTGAGTGAGGGAGAGACAGACAGAGCAGATGAGAGAGAGAGTTAGGCAAACAGACAGAGAGTGAGAGACACAGAGAAACAGATAGTGTGAGGGAGAGATAGACATCACAGAGATCCTGAGATACAGAGAGAGAGAGAGAGAGAGAGAGAGAGAGAGAGAGAGAGAGAGAGAGAGAGAGAGGCATCAGGACCTCGGACAGCAACCTAACAAACTCTCATCTGTCATATACACAGCTCATAACTTCAACAATCTGACCAGAGCTAGCACACATATAACTATTTCAATTGTTTTCACTAAATTCCCATAAATCCACTGCAAGCAGAGGTGGTAACGGTCATCTAAATAAACACTGAAGTGCAGCTTGAAATTCTTCAGTCAAGTTAAAGAAGTGAGTTTTATTGAATTTTATTGAGTAAAGATTACCTGATTTTATTGAGTAAAGATTGGTTATGAATTTGCATATGAAAACCTGCTATTGCTGTTATTCCTGTAAGAAATAAATGATAGAATGTTACTTAGTACAGCATCTCAATATATGAGTCAATTTTGCTTAGTCTAGTAAGTCTTCTTCATATTAGAATATGTTGATGGTTAATTTGGAGAAGTCCTTCATAACTGCTTCATCCTGATCGGGGTCACGGCTGCTCCAGATTCTTAGCCCAAGAGCACTCAGATAGCACCATGCACACTCATTCACGTGTGCAATTTGGCACAGCCAGTCCAGCTACATATTTTTGGATAATGGGAGGAAACCAGAGGAAACCTGTGTAAACATGTGGTGAACATGCAAAACCCCACATGGTAACCTGAGCTCTGGCTTGAACCAGGTATTCTGGAGCTGTGCTACCCACTGTACCACTAATAAAATAAGGTAAAATAAATTATGCGCTAAAGGTATACGGTGCCCAGTTTCTTGGTGGCTTAGTGGATAGCATGTTTGACTTGCACCTCTGGTGTTGGAAGTTTGAATCCCCTGTGTGCGTGAAGTTAGCATGTTCTCCATGTGTTTCCGCCAAGTACTTCAGCTTCCTTCCATAGTCCAAAGACATACGTTGTAGGCTGATTGGCATTTCCAAATTGTCCATAGTGTGTGAATGGGTGTGCGATTGTGCCCTGCGATGGTCCAGAGTGTCCCCTGCCCTGTGCCTCAGCTTCTGTAGGATAGGTTCCAGGTTCCCCCCACAGCCCTGTTCAGAATAAGCAGTATAGAAAATGAATGGATGGATGGATGGATTTTTCCTTCACATGTAGCTAGTCAACACTTTGAGGTTTTCAGAATTGTCGCTGGGGGAGTTTGGTTTATTAATGGCAAGGAAGTTTTAGATAAGGTGGCAATTCAAAGACTTGATTTATTGCTGCTATAATAAAGAATTTTGAATACCATAGTATTAGAAGAAAGATTTCAGTGCACGTGATTGCAATCAATGAACAAAAGCTGCGCATATCTACAGAGCACTCTATGGAAAATGACGCACAAACAAACACACACACACAAGGCGGGCATTCACGGGTTAACGGTTTGAGGAGACTTGGGGCCTCCAAATGATGGCAGAACTGCGCGATATTTCCAGCAGAGAGCTGCACTTGAACTTGAGCCAATAAACACCCCCTCTGTTCCTCAATATCTAGCCTTCCCACAGGTATGAGACTGACTCTCCTGCACACAGACCTGAATGACTTGTGGAAGTACGGGGAGGGATTTATACATCAAAAATAAGAAAACACATAGCTTTTTGTCACACAATGTTTCATGTGTGGGTTGCATGAAGCTGTTGGAGGCTGAACAGAGACCTTAGTCTGATTTAAAATGACTATGAACATGGACGGGATCGTGCTGAGGCTGCTCATGGTTGTGGTGTGTGTTGGAGGAGCAGCAGAGTTCAGAACGCGTACAGACGCACGAGGCGCCGCTTTCACGGTGAGTGTGTGTGTGTGTGTGTGAGAGAGATCATCTGAATTTATGTATCAAGTGATGAGTATAAGGAAATATAATTTATGTTGTTTTTAAAGCGTAGAATCTATACACAAAAGAACATTTTCTGATAGCTTGGTGTTCTTTGTTAGAATGTGTACTTGTGTGCTGCCATGTGTTGGCACCCCGTCCAGGGTGTCCTCCGTCTTGTGCCTCCAGTCCACTGCGATAGGCTCCAGGCTCCCCTCAACCCAGTGTAGGATAAGCAGTACAGAAAATGAATGGATGGATGTACTTGTGTTTACATGTGAAATTTATCCATTTAACAGCCGCTTTTATGATAAACCATTTATTTAAGCAGAATTCTGCAGAGAAGGTTAAGCATTTATAGTAAAAATGATTCTTCAAGAGAAGCCCTTTACCTACTATCTCTACGTAAGAATCAAGGGTTCTAACGTTTTTCAGTTTTTCAACGTTTTTTAGAATGTACAACTGAACATATACACACATCTTGTTGAAAACATTCTACTGACATCATTTTAACGGAGCTAATTAATGATATGCTACACCTTGAATCAAAACAACCCTTAACCTTAGTAACCAAATGGAAACATTGTGGCTCGTTTTATTATATTTAATTTTTTTTAAATAAAAGCTGCAGTTTTGGTAAGCAAAAAAGTTCCTGTACTTGTGGCGACATTTAATCCCCACCAAGATATACAAAGATTAGAACAACAGTCACACAGTCAGAGTTATACAAGTTGAAGAAGTCTAAACTTGTACCAAGTCATACATGTAACCACAAAGGACAATGTGACAAAATCACCTCAATCTACTGAAAGAAATTCATATGAATTTTCAGCCCAGAGATTGTGTGCTCTGAGCATTTGTCTATCAAAAATACATGAGTTTTTTTTTTTTTTTACATTAATGTCTATAGTCTATACAGTGGGTTAAATAAGCATTGGACAGCAACATTTTTTCAGTAAATATATTTCCCATGAGGTTATTCACATGAAATTTTCACTAGACATCAGTATTAACTCAAGAAATCTGGAAATAGAAAGAATTCACAACATTAAAGTCCATAAATGAAGTTATGTGTAATAAAGTGGAATGACACGGGAAAAAAGTATTGAACACGCTAACTGAAATGTATTTAATACTTAGTGGAGAAGTCTTTATTTGTAATGGCATCTTCCTGTATGAAGAAATTAATGGGCCGCAGTATTCAGGTGGGATTTTGGTTTGTTTCGATGAAAAACAATTCCACACCATGATGCTTCCACCTCCAAACCTCACTGTTTATATAGGGTTTTAAGTGCATTGCCATTTCTTCTCCAAAATGGTGTGTAGTACGACAGCCAATAAGTTCAATTTTGCTCTCGTCTGACCAGACTACACTCTCCCAGTATTTCATAGGCTTGTCCAAATAAGTTGTAGCAAACTTTAAATGAGCTTCGACGTGTCTTTTCTTTAGTAATGGAGTGTTGCAGGGTGAGTGTGCATAGAGGCCATGGCAGTGGAGTACATTGCTTATTGTTTTCTCTGTGACGATGATACCTGCTGCCTCTGAGTGTTTCTGGAGCTCTTTCTGAGTGGTCCTTGGCTCTTGGGCTACTCTTCTGACTATTCGTCTGACTCCCTGGTCAGAAATCTTGTAAGGAGCTCCTGTGCATGGCCGGTTGATGACGGAGTGATGTTGCTTCCACTTGTGGATAACGGCCCCAATGGTGCTTACTGGAGTATTCAGAAAGTTTTTAAATATGTTTGTATCCGATTCCATCGATATGTTTTGCAACTGTAAGGTTGTGAAAGTCTTGGGAGAGCTCTTTCCTTTTACCCATCCTGAGATGTTTCTTGTGTGACACATTACTCTTGTGTGACACATAGACTCATTGGAAATACATTTACTGAAATAAATGTTGACGCGTCCAATACTTATTTCCCCCACTGTATAAACAGATGTGCACACTGAATGAATAGTAAGCTTAGAAGAACTGCTTGTTTGCACTTGCATCCCAATTAAATGACGCATGACTTGAGTGTCAAAGTGATTTTATTTTATTTACGTGCACAAATACAGGCAAAGCACACGCTGACTGTTTTCCTCATTTCACATTTCCTGCATCTCTACAGGAGTATATGGTACTACATGAACACAGTGATCATTTATGTGTAAAATTAACATCTGAGAGTCGTCTGTGTACAGTACTGATATTTACCTCCATTTGCACGTCTTTCATGAATGGCTTTGATTCAATCTATTTTAATACGACGTCGAGTCCCAACCATGTCTCACACGCTGGCGTCAAAGTGATGGACCAAAGCAGGATGCAGGCGTGTTTTCTGTTTGGTCTCTTAGTCCATTTTTGTTCAGTAATATTCTACATTAAAATGGTTTATATTTCCATTAAATGATTTTTAATGTAAAGTAGTTTCATTTATGACTATACACACTTCAGTTTCTAGTCAAACTCTCATTGGTCATGCTTGTTTTACAGTCAGGTAATTCATACTTGTGCCAAACACCAGTCTAAACAAAAAGGCAGGACTATAATTTGTGTCTATTTGGCATAAACGTTCAAAGAATGAGGTTTTGTCATGCTTGCTTGCTGCAGACTCTGAAAAACAGTCTCGTAGAAAAGCAATCTAATATTATTTCTTAAAATGATTCAAATCAGTGGTCTAATTCTAAATTGTCATTCTGTGGTATTGCTTCTTCTCTAGAGATTAAGACGTCAGAGCAACACAGCTAAACCTGCAGTAAGTACTGGATTTTATAATACATACAGTATTTTATTGTTTTTGTCATTCACTTGTGAGGACAAACACCAAGTTTGCCACTGTTTTCCACTACGGACCAATAGTGGCACTACAGAAAATGTTAAATGAAACCATGTTTATTTTAAGAATATGCACACTGGTCAGTCCTGCCAAGGATTTTAGGCTAATAATAATTTTATAAGGATGAGGAGTCTTTATTGGTCACATATACATTATAGCACCATGAAATCCTTTTCTTTACATATCCCAGCATGTTAGGAAGTTGGGGTCAGAGCACATGGTCAGCCATGATACAGCGCATTTGGAGCAGAGAGGGTTAAGGGCCTTGCTCAAGGGCCCAACAGTGGCAGATTGGCAGTGCTGGGGTTTGAACCCCCGACCTTCCGATCAGTAACCCAGAGCCTTAAACGCTAAACCACCACCACTGCAATTATATGGAATTGTTCTATTTTTTTCTTCTGAAGAAAATCAGGATTTTGCTACATCATTTGTCTCGCTCAAAATACTCATGAGTGTATGACATAAAAACAAAACTGAGTTTCATGTTTGATTTTCTCTTTCTCATATGTATCTACCATTAACAGAGTTATGAAATATCGGAAGTTTGTGACAAAGGCCTGGTGCTTCAACTTTTTCCAAGTTGACTTCTTATAAATTCCCCTCTGTCCCTTTCACTACTAGTCACAACGTTTCTCCTCCCACCACACCCAAGTTCTCTGCAATCACAGGCATCGCCTTTGCTCACAAATACTTAATCTAGTCTTACAATTGCAAATACATAATAATTTATATAATTGGTACAAAATGGTCAGTTAAGTTACAACTTTTCTTATGAAGTCTGCATGACTATCAATTATACTGTTAATTATACTTATTCCGGTTCATGCAGGCTTCAGGTTTTTTCCCCCCTCAACGCATAAAAAACCAGTCAAACAGATCAGACGTCTAACTAAATATTTGGGTATGTAGTTTTCCACCAAATTTCTCCAAGAATAAGCTACTTTCGCTAAATTGGCCATTTGACTGTCACTGCAGAACTTCTCCTGAACTCCGCTGGCAAGGATATCTCATTTACTCTTAGAAATGCTTTGATCAAAACTGTATAAAACTTTAAACACTGGATGTCTTGAAATTCCATTCCAGTGACTACATCTTGCTCTGAAAAATCATTGTACGGTGATCAAATGTTTTTGGGGGTTTTTTTTCTCGGAAACTAGAAGAATGGGAGCTCCAATCAGATTGCAATCTTCCAAAAATTACCCAAGATCTGTTTACAAATGTTACTAATAGTACAGTTCAAGAATAGTTCAAGAATAGAATAAAAAGGACAGACTCTGTAATATGTTCTTTTTATATTTGTTCATACCTGGTGAAAAGTATACTATATAAGTGCATATCACTCATGAAGGAAGGTTTTCCTAATATTTCAACAGGTACCATGGTGTCCTTAGCCAGACCAATGTGGTCTGAACAAGGGCCAAGCAAACACACACACACACACACACACACAAACACACTGCTATGGACTGCCATTAAATCTCATGACAGGCCAGTCTATTTACAGGAATAAATGAACTACATAGATACAATGTGCACTTATATATATATGTATGTGTGTGTGTGTGTGTGTGTGTATATATATATATATATATATATATATATATATATATAGTATCGTTTATAGCAGAGTTTCTCAAATCCACTGCTGATGACTTATTGTTCTAGATAGTTTCACTTTTATGTACTCACTTTGATAACCTTTGATATCCAGCTGAAGATCACAGATTACCATGTGCGATGCACCGTCATCTCCCGCTATGCTCTCACCACAGTAGAGAGTTCAGTGTGGAACCAGCTCCATTTCACCAAAGAGGCAGCGTTTGAGGTTGACCTGTCTCCCTCAGCCTTCATCTCCAACTTTACCATGTGAGTCATAAATAGTACTATAAATTTCTCCATTTTTGTTCTCCAAGTCAGTACACATCTTCTCAGTAACTGTTGAATAACAATAACTTACACAGGAACTAAAAATGAAGGAACGGGCCTCCTGGGAATAGCCATATTAGACGCAAAAGCCCTAGAAGTCCCTGTGTAATAGCCGTTACTAGAGACATGATAACATATTAGAATGACAGCATCGATATAAACCGGTGATTTGAATTACACCAGGCACTATTGTTAGGTTGTTGAAGAAAAATAATCAACACCTGATTTGAGAATTCAACAGCGCTGTGGTTTTCCTACATAAGGCCTTCTATGCTCCATAAAGAGTATAGAATTATGTGTTAAAATATAAAATACAGTTTAATCATGGGGAAGTAACAAATATTTAGTAATGGAAAATGTAAATGGAAAAACCATAGTCAAGCTAAATTATGTGATCAAATGTCTCTAACTTATTCTTCATAATACGGAATTTAGAGACAGCACAAGAAAATAAATGAAAGAGAGATTAAAGGATTAAAAAATGACTCTTAAACCAGAAAGAGGTCTAATCCCAAAATAAAACTTCAGAGAAGTCGTCTCTAAGCACTGCTGGGGGAAAGAAGACACATTTGTATATGACTAAGAGGCCTGAAAACCACTTTTCCTTTAAAAAGAATCCTCCGTGTAAACAAGATCCCGCAAATAAGAAAATGGCAGGCTGGCTGCTCGAGTAGCCGGGAGCTGAATTTGGGGGTGGAAGTGGTTGACGAATGGGGAACCTTCATGCCAGATGAATAGTGGGCTTTGTAGCAAGAAGTCCGAGAGTTAACAGAGAAAATGACATGAGCTAGCCATGTTTGTCCTTCTCCTCTTGCCCACTTGAGTTTACTAAGGCACGTGGCCAAGGAAAACACCCTCACATATCATTACGTGCGCACAAACACATTCAGTACACATGCAAGTACAATACACCTACGCACTTATGCCCAGGAGTAGTTCCAGTTAAAAACGCATCTCATATGATTAAAACACGTCTATATCTACACATGCTGCAACTTGTCTTTCGAACACTGACGTTATGCGGGTTATAACTGAGAGCTCTGTGTTGTTCTCACTCTGCCATGAACAGCTAATCCAGACCTCTTGCTGGCTCACACAGCACACATACTGTTGCATCTGTTTTCCACTGGCCCTTAAACTCCCCTTTCAATATTGCTCTGTCTGAGACAAGCCCTGTTTCAAAGCTGTCTGTTTATTTTGGTGGGTTTGGTGATTTTTTTTTATTTAAATATGTTTAGGTGAATGGGTCAGCTTTATATTTAGGTCCGTTGCACCACCTTAAACAGGATACACAGTGTGTTTAAAGGGAGTTATGGAGGGAGAAAAGAATATGGGGAAATAGTGGTATAAGGCAACATAAGGACATGTTACATACTGTAACATACTGCCGCTATGTGTATCAGTATCTCTATGTAGACTTTAACATGAAATGGGTATGATCAAAACCAGAAGTTGTTTTAACACAGTGAAAACAAACAGAGATAGAAATGCCAGCAGTGTCCGCACGGTATGGGAATTCTTGCTCTGAGAGTGTCTCAGCCTCCGCTGCATCAGTTGCATAATTGGTCTTAACTAGAGACGTATTTTAAATCATGTCTTCTCATCGTTTGTACCAGCCTACAATATTTAGTTGGTTATAATTTCCAAAATATAAACAAACCTATAGCCTAATTTAAACCACAATGGCCCTGACCAGGCAGGCACGAAGGATTCTGTAAACGCATGTTCGTTGATGGATTGCAGATTTGCAAAATACAAACAATCCATATAATCTTTAATTCACCAGAACTTCTTAAGGATTTGACCTGAATATTTACTTTAGATTGAACTATTCTCTCCCCCCTTTTTTTTTCTCGTAAATTACACCTCAGCACATCTAACGGTAAAGTCCATGTGGCCGAAGTGAAGGAGAGAGCTGCTGCCAGGAAGATCTACGACGATGCCAAGAAGCAGGGGAAAACAACAGGACTTGTTGCCACCAAGTCAGTCCAAAAGTGTATTTGATACCTCCTCTGCTGGGATTACGCCATGTTTCTTTTGGCATTGACTGAGTGAGCAGACATCCACTTGAAAAATGCTATAGGCCATGTTTCTTTCAATTTTTTTTAAAGGTAAAAGCAGGGGTGTCAAACATACAGCCCATGCACTGGGTTACACTGGGTTAAAAACAACGGCTGGGTAAACATAGGACAGATTTTGAGCTAAACTAACCCATCAAGTTGGGCTGTGAATTTTAACCCAGCAAATGGGTTAAAAATGATGTTTTCATTTTTACAAAAACGCTGGGTTAATTTTATTTCATGAATGGGTTAATATTTTCAGGGTTACTTTTTACCCATCAAAAATGTCAAATATACCACATTATAAACAAATACGTCAACATGGTATCTCCTTTATTTATACACAACAAGGTGTTCTGAAATGTATTGCTAGAGCTGTTAAGTGGGTTTTATATATAGACTTCAAACGACTCAAATAAGTCATATATTAAAGACGAAAACGTCAGATTTTGATAAAAGTAGACTGAATAATAAAAAATCTGAATAATCTAGTGAGATCCAGTGGGAATTACAAACAAGTGAGCCAAAGCTAACGAAGATGTCATGTGCACTGGACAGTTGTACATTTTTGCTTTTTTCTTGTGTAGAGTAATAATTTTATGGATAAATATATTGATACGAACCTTGTTTCTCCAAATAAATCTAACAGTCTGTCCTTGTGAAAACCGCTACCTCCACCTGAGGCGAAATCAAACAGTCCACGCTGAGTTGACGTGACCCAAGGAGCTGGGCTGAAGCATCGGGGTGGGAGAAGGGTGCATTGATTCAACTGTCAGTGAAAATGGCCCAGCCACTAACCCAGTGGTTCTGTCACACAAAACTCCCCAAGACTAAGAAAATAACCCAATTTAATGACCCAAAAGGCTTAACTCAGCATTTGGGTAGAAAGAAACATTCAAAAAAAGAGTGTGACCAGAGAACCATGGGAAAAAAGTACTAATCCGGCCCATCAAGTGAATTTAATAAGTGTTCTAAATTAAAATCATTATGTAGCCTGAAACTGAATAAAAAATAAAATAAAATAAATAATAATAATAATAATAATAATAATAATAATAATAATATTTTTTAAATAATGAGTCTCTGTTATTCCACCAGGTGCCAAAATAGCGCAATAATGTGTTAATGATATGTAAATCTTATAATATGTCAATCTAATTTAGGGATTTCAACAATCAACAATCCGGCATTTAAGTTTTTTATTTGTAAATAATTACTTCAACATAATAATAATAATAATAATAATAATAATAATAATAATAATAATAATAATAATTACTGTTATTATATATATTTTTGTTATTTATTTTATTTTATTCTATTTTTTATTCTTTATTTTTTTTAAATCCACATGAAACCAGACAAAGTGTAATGTTCTCCGTTACCTTAAATGAGTTTGACACTCCTGGTTTAAAGCACACCCCAGTTTTCTTATTGAAACTTTTTGCAGAGCAGTATGTATTTCATAATAGGTTCAATTATGATATTATTTTTTGTATTGTTCATAAATGGGATTGCGTTAAACGTGCCATAGAGTTGTTGAGATGCTTTTCTGTTTTACTAATCTGTTCCTTTGGTTTAAAGGGAGCGGGAGATTGAGAAGTTTCGGGTGGCCGTCAATGTGCCTCCTGGTGTCCGCATGCACTTTTCCCTCATGTACGAGGAGCTACTGACACGACAGCTGGGGCGCTATGAGCTGGCTTTGGGCCTCAGGCCTGGACAACCTGTGCAGAATCTCTCAGTGGATGTTAGTATAGCAGAGAGGACTGGAATCAGCTTCATCAAAGTGTTACCGCTCAGAACCAGTCGCCTGCTTACCAACACTGACCAAGGTGAAAATTAAAGACAAACATTTAATTATCCATAATTACTAGAGTTGGGCTACTCCTGGCTACATGACTGCATATTAAAGCTTTTTTATTATTATTATTCTATACTATACTGTGTTATTTTAGTAACTGTTACATCTGTACTTCTAGTTTGGTGTGGTTTCTTTTAGAAGATTCCTTTAAGAAGATACATCTTATTGAGATCAAGGAGCCTTTTAGGCTTTTTTTCTGAGCCTTAGCATTTATCATGGCAGTTCCTTTAATAACCTTTAATGACTTCAGTATGCTGATGCTCCTAAACTGTTTGCACGTGTTTAAAGCTGAGGCTGAAGCACCCCCCTCCGCTCTGGTGCAGCAGAACCTACACTGTGCTCACATTCATTACAACCCTAGCCTGCAGAAGCAGAGGATCATCTCCCCCAAAGGCATCAATGCAGACTTTGTCCTCCAGTATGATGTAGAGCAAAAAGATTTCATGGGAGATATCCAGGTTATGACACTATCACACATGTACAGAATGACTCTTCGTGCTGCACCAATAAGAGCTTTTCACATCTGGTTCTTTTGCTTCTTCTTTTCAGGTGCACAATGGTTACTTCGTTCATTACTTTTCCCCACGGGACCTGCCAGTAGTTTCTAAAGATATTGTCTTCGTTATTGACATCAGTGGTTCCATGATCGGCACGAAGATCAAACAGGTGTCATATCTTATCAATTATGAAAATGTGAGTAAATTCAACACATAATTCCTAGTCAGTTACTAGCCATCTTATATGTTTTTTCTTGACCCAGACTAAGGCAGCGATATCTACGATCCTGGGTGACCTAGGTGAGGGTGACTACTTCAATCTCATTACGTTTTCGGATAAAGTGCAGATCTGGAAGGAAGGCCGCACTGTACTGGCCACAAAGCAGAACGTACGGGACGCGAGGGAGTTTGTCAAGAAAATCGTTGCAGATGGCTGTAGGTGTATATCAGTCTCCCTACAAATTACATCTTCGTAACGTAAAGACCATTACTAACAGCCTTCTCTCCCTGGATTTCTTCCTTTCTAGGGACAAATATCAATGCGGCTCTTCTCTCAGCAGCACAGCTGATCAACTCCTCCTCTTCATCTCCTGATAGCCAATTGTCATCACCAAGACGAGTTCCTATGATCATCTTTCTGACTGATGGAGAGGCTACAATTGGAGTGACTGCACAAGAGGTCATTCTGCATAATGCTCAGAGTGCGCTGGGTTCAGTCTCTCTGTTTGCCCTGGCATTCGGAGATGATGCAGATTTTCCTCTACTGAAACGTCTGGCTTTGGAGAACCGCGGGATAGCACGGATGGTACAGTATACAGCCATAAAGTATTGTTCTCGGTGATACAAAATGTTGAATGTTTAAAAGTGAAAAAGAACAGGTACACCAAGAATTGCTAAGAGTAAAAGCAGATAACTGGCAAATGACCAATGAAATGTCATATTTTATCTTATTCTCCTTTCAGGTATATGAGGATGCTGATGCTGCACTCCAGTTAAAGGGTTTCTATGATGAGGTAGCGAGTCCACTACTGTCAGATATCCAGCTTTCCTACCTTGATGACCAAGCTTATGATGTTACAAGGGCCCTTTTCCCCAACTTCTTCCAAGGCTCTGAACTGGTAGTCACAGGGAAAATTAAGCCAGACATACAGGATCTGAAAATTTCATTGACAGCAAGTGGCAAAAAGGAGAAGGTGAAGGTAGAGAGTGAGTTTGTACTGGCCAAGCTTGAAGTAAATGAGACTTCAGCACTACTGGGTTGTTCCAGGGAACAGCGTGGCATCTCCAGCTTTGTGCATCGCCTCTGGGCCTACTACACTATCAAGGAGCTTTTGATTGCTAAACTCAACAGCTCAGATCCATTAGCACAACGCTTGCTAGCAGAGAAGGCCACCAACCTTTCACTGAAATATAACTTTGTCACTCCAGTCACCTCTTTGGTGGTGGTTAAACCAGATATTGATGAGCCAAATCCAACCACTGTCTCTACAACCACGACTACACCCAAGCCTGTCACTACCACTACAGCAAATGTGATGACCACACCTACACAAACGCCAAGTACTTCTAAAATGATTTCTATTTCCGAACCCTTGATCAAAAAGCCAGGCAAACCTTTAAAGACCAAACCCCTTCAACATGACCTGCCTATTCCTAGACATCCAGTAAATACTCCTACTCCAGACAAAAATATAGCAGCTTCATCACCCAAGAGGACCACAACTTCACCACACAGTACATCTAAGACCATCTCTGTCCCTCTGTTGAGCAAAGCTCCCATTGTTCCAACCGGCAGCATGAAAACCGAAGCGCCCACTTTCCTCCCATTCAATTCCACCAGCACACCTCTCAAGAGTTCAGTTTCAATGGCAAACGTGGCTGAAACCACAACTCAACACAACTCAGGGAAACATCAAGTCCTGCCTCTGGAGAAACCCACATTCTTATCTGACACTGACAATTTTGCCACACCGGATGTTCCTGCAGTGCAGCCAGATTTTTACAAAGTCCCTTCATCAAAGGCTTCACCTGAAGATCTTGATCAGGATATCAACATTTCGACTCTTGTGGCTGCCTCATTTGCCCCTATGCCAGGCATGACTGATGCCCCCAATCTCTGGGAAGCTACTGGTATTTTAGGTAAGTTCTAATATCATGCAGAGATGCTTTGAAATTCTAGTAACGGCTGCATTTTCATCAGCAGTGTTACAACATGCAAAGTTCAATGTGTTTCCAGTTTAAATTCAACTTTCGATTAAATTAAAGATTTGTCTGGTGAAAACAGCAGCCTATAAATGCAAACCTTTTTTTTTATGTTTCATTTTTATTGAACATTTCTGCTGAACTTCTAATGAACATTTCTACAGAACATTTCTACATTTCTACTGAACAATTTTTGCTAAACCAGTTCTGCTAAACATTTCTGCATAACATTTCTACGTTTCTTTTTTATTAAACATTTCTGATGAACATTTCTGTTGAACTGCTAAGCCGTATCTAGACTTATCTAGACTTCCAATGTAACAGTAGGGAACGTCTTGCTATAAGGGATGTGAAAGCAATAACATCCTTTTGTATCGAGCTCAAAGGAATTGAAGCTTCAGGAATCCCAAATATCACAATCAATGGACAAGGCTTTAAATCTACCCTGAGAATAGTGGACATGATGGTAAAAAAGCCAGACCAAAAACCATGGAGTTCAGGGCAGAAGAAAAACATATGGCCAAGATGACAGGGAGAGCCATGGCATTTATAAATGCAAAGTTTTAATTGAAATCCAAAAATTAATCTACTGGTCTTGGGCTCACACAATAGACCTGAAATGATCCCCCAAAAATTAGGCATTGGGAAAGGGAGGCATATTTTTCTTCTTTTTCTCAGCCTTTGTATGGGGAAACAAGGTCAGTGTGGTGCACACACATTTCTAACATATGGGCATTATCCACAGCATAATCTCCCTTTCCCTCTGCTTAATCTTTGGGATATATTTCATAATAGAAATGGTTCTGTACATAATGGCACCCTGTCCGGGGTGTACCCCGCCTTGTGCCCAATGCTTCCTGGGATAGGCTCCAGGTTCCCCGCAACCCTGAAGAAGTAGTAAGCGGTAGAAGATGGATGGATGGATGGTTCTATACATCATAGACACACTGTCTGCACATGCCTTTGTTTTGGGAATTTGATTCGATTTAATTCAGATAATTTGCTTTGGAGTATTTTTCAACTAGTCCAATTTGGCAAAAATGAATGTGACCCTGGCAACCATGGGGCAGCATGATTTTTATCCCAGTGGGCCTAAATTACTGCTTGTTACAGTTCCCATTTTTGACCACTGCAACGATAACTCTATGGAACTAAATAAAGGACAGTAAAGGGCAGTAAGCTCTGCCTAGAAAAGTATCGTGCAAGCATACACGACTTCGCAAGAAATGTTGGTATATATCTGTCAAACTTTTAAAGAATGTATTAGTATTTAGTATTCAACGATTGTGAAAATGTTTGACAGATTTGATAGAGTTCTGCTGTGTCTATTATTAAAAGTGTTATACAAATAAAACCTTTGATCAGCGAAATGCAATGAACTAGGAAATCCAAGCACAAGTCCTATAATCGATTCACTAGAAGGGTGCAGTACTCATTTAAATGAGCTCATTTGTTTGAGCACAGATGTCTTCTAGCATTAGATTTTTTTTTAGCAAAAAGATGATTGATACTGTATTCATTACTGAAATTATTCTTTTTTCATGACCTCATAGTAAACGTGCAAATATGTTTATGCATATTTTGTGCTAATATTTTAACCTAAATAATCCAAAACCATTTTTGTCACAATATTAACGCAATGAAGAGCTTTTAATAAAGAAAGGCAGGTGGACAAATCCAAATCATGAGATAATAGTGTCGTCAAAAAACAGGCGATGGGTCAGTCGATCTACAAACAGACATAAACTAGGCAAGGCAAGAAACGAGAACAAGAAAGAAGATCAGTGAACATGAAACAAAACGAGGACCAGGGTACAAATGCTTTGTATGATGATAACACTCAATACTTCGCAAAGTCACTGTTTTCAAACAGTCTCTTTATACTGCGGTTGTGAGTGGCGTGAATTTGATGCAGGTGTGCATGACTAGAATGAATGCAGTCCATGGTGGCCATGTTTGTAGGCCGCAATGCAGGCTGGGAAATGTAGTTACTGGTTTGCTGTGATATGACACTTTTTATAGTTGCGTTGACTTAAACATCATCTTCTCTGTCTAACAGATGTTTCTACAGCCATCCTGACAAAAGGTAAAGCAAACACTTTTAGTCCTTTGCGACTTTTAGCTTAGACTAGACTTGTAGTGGTGATTTATCACTAACACATGGTACTACAGTCCTAAATAGATGTCATTTTAGTCAAAGATACACCTCAATAAACCATTTGTTTATTTATTATTTATTTATTTATATTTACATTTCTGGAATACATATTAAAAATCACTTAAATGACTTCATTCTAGTAGTAGACTGAGTGATTGTATCATTGGTTAATTGGTTGACAGTGAAATGTTGGTTTACCAGACCAGGAAGTAGTGCAAAGATTTTATTTTTGGTGATAGCATATGCATAGAACATTAAAAAAAAAATAAAAAAATACAATATTCTTTATCACTTGTACAGATGCTGATGATCTGAAAGGTATGTCATTGTTTGATATATATGCATTGGGGTGTTTTTTTTTTATTGGTTTGTTTTTTTGTTAGTTTTTGGACTGGTAAGAATGAACTAATACCAATTTAATCCATTTTATAGAGTATGATGTCTCGTATGAGTACGACACCGACTACATCATCCATTATGATTCTTGTAAGTCAGAAAGCACCCTATATGAATAATATGACAGCATCAAGCAATATATTACTTCTCAGTCATGTATATATACTAATTCTATTGCTAGACTTTGTGAAAATACATTGTATCTCATGCAGTCTTTTACAGTATGAATATTTCATTTCAATTTCTCTTTTCTTCCAGCGTCACAAGATGACACAACAGATATCATAAGTTCTGTGGGAATCTTCTCCTCCTCGGGTAAGGTTTTTCATTTTTCACTGTGTCATGATGTTAAAAAAAAAAAAGGTAAATAACCAATTATAGATGGAATTTTGAGGATTTATAGTTGAGTTTGAAGATGAATTCCTTTTCATATACTTTTTATTGTGTTTTTCAAAGTGGATGGAGACCCCCATTTTGTTGTTATGCTCCCAAGGATAAATGAAAATCTGTGTTTTACTGTTGATGGCGAGGCCAATGATGTGTTGCATCTTCTGGAGGACCCAGTCAGAGGTATCATATAACATTTTATGTAGCAGCAGCAGCTGTGACAATCTTTACAAGTTTAGATTAATTCGCTCATTCTAAAACGTTACAGTTTCTATAGTAACCACTTACACAGGGACTTGCTCCATGTAAACAGATTCCAAAAGTTTGTTTTATTCCTTACTTAAACCTCATGTTCTGTTCACCGATGGATGGATGGATTTCTATTTTATAGTAATACAGATGAAACATTTGAATTAATGATCTAAATGATCAGTAATTATAAACATGTCTAATGGTATATGTGTGCCCCATACCTTTTTTGATCTTTGTACTCTCAGATCAACTTGACCATAACGTAATTGCAGCAAAACAAATGTATTTTTCAAATGATTCATTTTACTATTACTATTATTTTTCATGAATTATTAGTGAAAAGAATGTCTTATACACCTCACCCTGCAGGTATTACAGTGAATGGCCATTTGATGTTGGCTCCTCCTAAGATTGGAATCGAGGACCGCACTCGCACCTTCTTCGACAAGATAACCATCAGAATTTCAAAAGGTGGCATCAAGATCACCTTCACAATAGACTCAGTGGAAGTGAAGGGAGAAGGGCTTGAAACTCTGCCTACTAGACAGAAAGGATCTGTGACACTCCCAGGCTTGAAGATTGTGCTTGATGGACACCAGAGCTGTTGGATTGAGCTCGGAAAAGGCGTCATGTTCCTGGTTCTGATCCATCGATATAGTCACCCCACCTATTTCCAGATGGAGCATCTAGGATTCTACACAGCCGATGGAGCGGGGTTATCTTCTTCAACGCAAGGTCTACTCGGTATGTAGCACAAAATGTTCTCCTTCTTATGGTGTCCAAAACATTCATTCACTCAGCAGAATTCCAAGACAGAATCCGTCCAGAGCAAGCGTATAGCTAATTGGAGGGTTCTCAAAGGAGGGCTCTCCCCTCAACCGTATAGGTTTCCTCTGGGTTCTCTAGTTTCCTCCCGGCTTCCAAAAACATGCCTGTTGGTAAATTGGTTGTGTTTAATTGTCCCTAGGTGTGAGTGAAGGTGTGAAAGTGTGCCCTCCAGGGTGTATTCCCACCTCATACCCATTACTGGATAGGCTCTTTCTTCACCATGACCCTGCCAAGGATAAAGCCCTTTCAGAAAATGAATGAATACATAAATGAGTGTTCGTTGCGTACATAGATCTAAATTTAGATTGAATTATTATGCAGCATAGTCAATATTATTATTATTAGCAATTAGCAAAAAGTATGAATAGGTCTGCTGTTAGATTGTCGGTCTACACTGAAAAGGACCATTATTAAGAGGATATCTTGCATAATAGTGCAGACCTGACCCTGAAAACGTGTTCTTCCTTGTCCAGGCCAGTTCCAGCACAGCACCATAGAGGTGGTGAGGATAACAGACAGACACGGTGCCGTGTTCCACCACGGTCAGATCAGCAACAACAACACTCTGGCTTTGGGAGTCCTCAAGAAAGGGGACAAACAAATTCCAGTCACTTTACAGGATAAGACTTTAAAGGACACATTAAATAAGCGCCACTTGGCCCAGTGCTGGGTGGTGCCCAAGGTGGAAGTGGAGCGGCTCCTGGAGCGGCCTTACCGAAGCTATGTTGTGGATGACCTTTAAAGGCTACATTTCAAGCTCATGGCTGCTGATTCAAAGCAGGGCCATACAAGAATATAGGACCCTACAGTGCAACGGTGGCATATTCACTCTCAGTTAACATGTAAGCATAGAGCGTGTACAGTGTAGGAAAGTGACACTGTGGACAGTTTTGATGTCTGTATAGAAAATGTGACGATATTGCTTTAAAGACGCAAAGAATCCAGGAGTTTGAATCGGGATGCGCTCAAGATGAGGAGCTCCAGTTGAAATCCACCATCGAACATTCATACGAACATTCATCCAAGTCACAAAGAACTGTATTTCTGGTACTGATTTTGTCTCCAGAAATGATTTAAATCATATATATATATACATATATATATATATATAAAATTACGTTTGAAAGCGAGGATTTTTATGTAATGATTAGTTATTTTGTAGAAACATATACGTACAAAATAACCCATTAAATGTGTATTTTTGGAAGAGTGGTCCTCAACCCCCGTTTCATTTCCTTAAAAGAAAGAAATCAAACGCACTCCTATTTTCAGCATTTTATTCACATTTGAATTCATTTTTCATTCATTGCACAAGACTGCTCAAACACTTGTGATAACGTCACATCTTAGTCGTCAACTGTTTCACGTTCATATGCCAGTGTTAAGTGTTTAGTTCCATGATACACATACCGAAAATAAATAAAGTGCAAAATTAGATTTAAACAACTACTAGAGTTTAACAACAACAACAACAACAAAAAAAAAACCGATCGTAGGTCAATTTCAATAAGAGCTACGTTCACCAGTAAGATTAATGCTATTTGATCCAGTTTCCAGTGTTAATTTTTTTTTCTTGGTCAGTTAATAAGACACAAGGAGGAAAGGAGGAAAGAAGATGAAGTTGTACCAGTGTGTGTCCTTATAGTAGCATAGTATTCAGCATCACGGTGAGACGAGATGTCCACCAAAACCATCTGCGGTAACGCAAAAAAAAAAAACAACAACAACAAAAAAAACCCAACCCAGAACAAAAAACAAACAAACAAACAAAAACAAAAAGAGCACTTTTTGAGAATAAAAAGCTGGAATGAAAGCTCGGTTGGATTTTGGTCATTTATAAATAACACGAGGAAAAGCCTGAAAGTTCTATTCCTTGTGCAATTTAAAAAATGTTAACATAACACATACGTTAAGTCTTTATACGGTGTTTAATGTTTAAGTATAAATCGTTGCTGTGGCTGAAGAAGCATGATGGGAAGAAGCACTCCAGCACAATTTCTATCAGAAATCAACACGGAGAAAGAAGAGAACACACAACTCCAAGTTCTTAGACCAGGGTCCAGCCTAGTTTAACAAACCAGAACACCTAGAAGATATACAAGTGTCAAACCACAGAGGGGCACGATATTTATTAAAGAGTCACATTACCATGATTTCTATACAAACCGCCGCTGTTGTAGATCCTGAACACGGCTTCTACACGGGCAACTGAAATATTACGTTAATGGCTTTTAATCTCCAATTCCGTACTGCCTAAGTGGTCTCATTCCCATCCTTATCCGACAGTTAAATAAGCCGAGCGTGTCTGTGGAGGCTGTAGGTTCGAAGCAGTGTTGTTCGGAAACGTGTTGAATGAAAGATGCATGCATGCGTACTGATAGTATACATTAAAGGCAAATCTTCTATCATTTAGATCATCCTCCTGCTGTTATGACATGTGAACGACGCTTCATAATGCGAATGTGCAAAATCATCAGGGTACAGTCGTGAACTTGGCATTAACACCCGTTCGGCTAGCAGAAGGCTTTTAAAGGTGATTCTCTTGGGGTGTTCGTTTAACAATCCATTTTTTTTGTTTGTTTGTTTGTTTGTTTTTTTTAAAACAGACCGGGAAGTAAAAACGTTGGTGTTTATAGTGATTTCACAGCGATATCTTCTTGTTCCTAGTGTTAATGGAGCTTGTAAAGACACAAGGGCTTTCTGTGAAAGGCATCATTCATAAACCAAAACAATTACTAAATAAATAAGGCTTGGATATGGTTCACTTCAACAAGATAGTAGCTTGGAAATGACGCATACCGTGTTGACGAGAAATGTAAGACTGCTTTGTGAAGGATGAGCAGGAGGAATGTGAGTATAAGAGAGTTGTGCCTGTGTGCTAAAATGTACATAATTTGGAAAAAAAAAAAAAGGAGTCGGGAGCGAGGAGGAAGCAAGGAGTGAGACAAGTAGAAGGAGAATGTAGGACAGCTGAACTATAACTGCAGCCTGGTTTGATCGCTACAATCCTGCTTATCTGATACCAGCTACAAATCCTCTACGAAGCAAGCACAAACCCTCAAATCTGCCCCACTGATCTACTGCCTTCTCCTCCCCTCCATCTCGTCTCCCTCCCTCACTGCTCTTCCTCCCCGAAGACGTCGTTCTGTTTGCGCTTCATGTTCTCGAAGTCGAAGTCGCTGCCGGTCATGCGCTTGTAGATGTCCTTGATGTCGTTGCAGGTCGTTTCGAAGTGAGTGGTGGCATCGTAAGACCGCGACGCGAAAACCTGCAGGACATCAAAAAGGCTTATACAACTGCTCTGCTTTAATCTGGCCGTTTATTTACTCGGGTAGGGTGAGCACTCACCTGGCTATCTGACCCGTCATCTGTCGGTTCGTACATGTCACTGATAGCCACGAACCTAAAGGATGAAGACAGAATGATGAACAACAACAATAACACCTATGATAAAAAATAATAAATATTATTATCATAGCTGTAAAATATTCATTTTAAAAAACTGTTAAAAAAATGTTAATAAAGACTACAGTTGTATAATCATTCATAATTAACTACTATATAGTTGTAAAGTAATTTACAGAGAAGTAATCAAATGAAATCATATTATGGTTGTAAAATAATAATTATTCATTATTATTATTATTAGTAGTAGTAGTAGTAGTACTAGTAGTTGTAGTCACATTTAATACATTTAAAATACAGTTCAAAGTGCTTTACAGTGTACAGTGGTGTGAAAAAGTGTTTGCCCCCTTCCTCATTTCCTGTTCCTTTGCATGTTTGTCACACTTAAGTGTTTCGGAACATCAAACCAATTTAAACAATAGTCAAGGACAACACAAGTAAACACAAAATGCAATTTGTAAATGAAGGTGTTTATTATTAAACGTGAAAAAAAATCCAAACCATCATGGCCCTGTGTGAAAAAGTGATTGCCCCCTAAACCTAATAACTGGTTGGGCCACCCTTAGCAGCAACAACTGCAACCAAGCGTTTGCGATAACGTGCAATGAGGCTTTTACAGCGTCCTGGAGGAATTTTGGCCCACTCATCTTTGCAGAATTGTCCTAATTCAGTTACATTAGAGGGTTTTCGAGCATGAACGGCCTTTTAGGTCATACCACAACATCTCAATAGGATTCAGGTCAGGACTTTGCGCTAGGCCACTCCAAAGTCTTCATTTTGTTTTTCTTCAGCCATTCGGTGGTGGACTTGCTGGTGTGTTTAGGATCATTGTCCTGCTGCAGAACCCAAGTTCGTTTCAGCTTGAGTACCGAACAGATGGGCCGGACATTCTCCTTCAGGATCTCTTGGTAGACCGCAGAATTCATAGTTCCTTTTATCACGGCAAGGTCTTCCAGGTCCTGAAGCAGCAAAACAGCCCCAGACCATCACACTACCACCACCATATTTTACTGTTGGTATAATGTTCTTTTTATGAAATGCAGTGTTCCTTCTACGCCCGATATTCTTGGACACACACCTTCCAAAGAGTTCCACTTTTGTCTCATCGGTCCACAGAATGTTGTCCCAAAAGTCTTGGGGATCATCAAGATGTGTTGTGGAAGAAATTGAGACGAGCTTTGATGTTCTTTTTGCTCAGCAGTGGTTTTCTCCTTGGAACTCTGCCATGCAGGCCATTTTTGCCCAGTCTTTTCCTGATGGTGGAGGCATGAACGCTGACCTTAACTGAGGCAAGTGAGGCCTGCAGTTCTTTGGATGTTGTTGTGGGGTCTTTTGTGACCTCTTGGATGAGTGCGTCGCTCGCGCTCTTGGGGGTAATTTTGGGCGGCCGGGCCACTCCTGGGAAGGTTCACCACTGTTCCATGTCTTCGCCATTTGTGGATAATGGCTCTCACTGTGGTTCACTGGATTCCCAAAGCTTTGGAAATGGCTTTATAACCCTTTCCAGACTGATAGATCTCAATTACTTTCTTTCTCAATTGTTCCTGAATTTCTTTGGGTCTCGGCATGATGTGTAGCTTTTAAGGATCTTCTGGTGGACCTTACTGTGTCAAGCAGCTCCTATTTAAGTGATGCCTTGATTGTGAACAGGTGTGGCAATAATCAGGCCTGGGTGTGGCTAGAGAAATTAAACTCAGGTGTGGACAACCACAGTTATAGTATGTTTTAACAAGGGGGGCAATCACTTTTTCACACAGGGCCATGATGGTTTGGATTTTTTTTCACCTTTAATAATAAACACCTTCATTTACAAATTGCATTTTGTGTTTACTTGTGTTGTCCTTGACTATTGTTTAAATTGGTTTGATGTTCTGAAACACTTAAGTGTGACAAACATGCAAAGGAACAGGAAATGAGGAAGGGGGCAAACACTTTTTCACACCACTGTATATATATATATATATATATATATATATATATATATATATATATATAAAATAGCAAGTTAGCATATAAAATATTCAAAGTAAAAACAAAAGACACTGCAATGTTCTACCAAACTTAGATTTGAAAATTGGTGGAGTATGAAAGCGAAACTTTTTTTTCTTAACTCTTAATAAGTAATAAAACTTAATCTATAAAATCTAATTGGAGTACAACTGGTCAGGTGTACAGATATATATATATACATACAGTGTACCTGTATACCTGCAGAAAAGTGCTAGTAAAGAAATAGTGAGTATGCTTTTGGTCAGAAAACATACTTTTGGTCAATGGGCTCCAGCAGCTCGAGTGCCGGCTCGATTTCAGCTTCAGGCTCGGCGGTTTCCACAGTGGTGCTCACAATGGCGATGTACTTGCCTTGGGCTGCCACGTTATGGGCATAGGAGATCATACACACGTAGATATCTGTGCACGAAACCACAAAGGAGCATTATGTCACAGTATTCATTTTCCATTAAGTGAAGCTCTTTAAAACTAATCCCCGAACAAACAGCCAAGGTCCAAAATTCCCATTTCACTTGAACCGTGACCACCCCGAGATGACGTGAGCGTGCCATCTAGTGGTGTTATTGTGTAATTACTATACAGAAACTTAAAACGTATACTCGGAAATGATCCAAGATGCTCTCTGTAGCATGTGAACTGTGCATCGTCTGGAGTTATGCTGCTATAGGAGATGTATTTCCTTTTATATTATAATAAATATACAACAATCCTTGATGAAGGCTTTCCTTTAGTGGAAAACCTACTGGCAGTTACAAAGTGCAGACACTGTACACTTCCTGCATCAAAATCTCCTTGCAAAAGTCTCCATCATATCAATGAGGACATGTTTTTCTTTGTTATATAACATGCTTTTATCCATACATTATTGGACCTCCATACAAGTCCCTTTGAATGAGCTGTTACTATGGAAACAAGCACATTAATATAAACCTGTGATTAGAACTAACAGCTGGCACTGCTGTCAGCGTTAATGTTACAGAAAACTAACCCAGTGCTTCTCAAACCGGGGACCGAGGCGCCCTGGGGGGCCACCAGATGGTGCTAGGGGGACTGCACAGAAATTCCAGAACATTATTTTTAGAATATATATATATATATATATATTTTTTATTTTTTTACCTATACGTAAGTCTGGATTGTGAACCTTTGAACAATGATGTGCATAAAATGAAATCAATTATACACAATACACTAAGACACACACCAAACAGAGACACCTGTCGATATACTAGTGTACAGTACTGTTACCCTCGCGCTGATAAAACCTCAAATTTCAAATGGACACGTTTTTAGACAGAGGACGTACACGCAGAGGTGAAGCTGGAGATGCAAGTCGTGTGTTCAGCACTGACCTGACTTGCGGTTAACTTGGTTCTGCGGGATGATGATCTGACACGAGTTTGCATCATTAGTGTTCTTTATGGGATGGCTGAGGATGCAGATGACCCGAATCACTTGGCCTGCTTTGCGCACGCGGTCCGGGATGTAACTGGGGTCGCAGATCAGCTGCTTGCATCGTGCAATCTGATAGGAAAAGACAGACGATTCAGTTCACCTAGATAAAGATGGCAACAGGCAAAAGTTACGTCTAGCAGAAGTAAATACTCGTGCCGCGTCCTTTCCCTTACAGTGACACGCCTTTTCAGCCAAGTGGATTTTATTCATGTTTGGTTTAACTGGAGCTTTAGCTGAAAATGAAGAAACGTATATAGTATTTTTGGCTTTCTCATTGATTTTGACTGTAAAAGACATGGCTATGTTGTAAATATTGGTAGCTCCACAGACATTCCATGATATGCTGGTCATGGCCATCGTTTCGGTTTGTGCTACATCCCATCAAATCCGAAGATACAAACACAAACTGAATGGAAATGCCATTGATTTCCATGTAAAAACCATGTAATCGTTACGTTTACATTTTTGGCTTTCATACTCATTTATGTCAGCTGACCAGATAAAGTCATGTCAGCAAACTGCAGTATCAATACAGCACAAGGTAAACACTATTACGCTGAGTTTACCTCTCCTTCAGATTTGACTCCAACGACATGCCCGCCCTCCATGACAATCTCGTCCACCGGCTTGTTAAGCATGTAGGTTCCTCCATAAATCGCACTTAGCCTGTTAACACGAAACACACGATAATGCAACGACCAAACTACCGAGGAACTCCGCTACGAAGCGAATGGTTATTTAATGAAATGAAATGGATACTTTAGATTTGTTCCTATAAAGTGCTGCTGTAATCGGAAAGGCTGTCGTGTGCTCATCCCAGTTCTCTTCTTCCCACTGTGCTCACACTGAACAGCCTTTCAACCCTTCCTGACTTTATAGTATACCGCTGTAGAAGAGCAATTATTTATAACAACAACAGAGGTTCCCTTTTGAGTCTGGTTCCTCTTGAGGTTACTTCCTCGTGTTCTTTGTGGCTTTTTTTGTGGTGGGAAAATCGTTAAAAATATGAACCAGACTGGTGGGAAAACGGGTTGGGGTGCTCGAGCTGTGTTTTGCTCACCTGGCAAAGCCCTGAGGCAGTTCCCCCAAGCCGTACAGCGGGTACAGGTAAGGGCTCTTCCCGTAGCGGGCCAACGATTCGCTGTACAGCTTGATGCGATTAATAGTCTCCAGACATGGCTGCTCAAGGTAACTGTTGAAGAGAAAATCCCAAAGAAAATCCTGACTTTCAAGATATATTTGATGTGGAAAATTGAAACCATGCATACACTCCGACTTTAAAGATGGTTATGATTAGAAATGTATGTACCCTTCAGCATTTCTGCCCTCGTAGCCACCTTGTTAGTCTTAAACTACACTGGGGCCAACATTACACATGGGCCGGGGAAGAGACCCCAGAAATACACGGCAAAATATTAAGAATCATTTCTATTTTAAGACACGACCAGTCACGGATTCTCGTTTTCTAAAGTCGACACTAAACAATGTCACCGCTAATGTCTCTGAAGTGACATAATACTAACCACGGGAACATTTTTACCATCCGAGCATTCGTTTTCTCGACAAACCTTTGAGATACAGTCAGCGATAAAAGACACCTGCTTCAATTGCTTTTATTTATTCTCAACATTTTAAAGTGGTTGTATAACATCTGCAGTGTAAGTCTAATTCAGTTTGTTTGTTTTTTCAACAGACAGTTCGTAAGCTCAGTATTATAAGGCTCCATCTGGCATTTTGAGATAATAACATATTACCGTTCAAACAGTGTGTAAACAGATTTTATTCAGAGACAACAATTTCCTAAACTTCTCTCTGCCGACCAATCATCATCCAGGAAAATGATAACCATACACAGTGAATCACATGCTCTGACAGAAGTCAGCACTGAGGTTCTTCATCAAGCCAGAGAAGAAAGAAAGTTTTTATTGTAGCTGTTTTGCGTTTGAGATGAATTAAATAGTCATTCTGAGTATTTCCCCTTTTAGCGAATTTCCTTTTCTTTGCTGGAGGGCGGATTTTATTCACGCTTGGTCTGACCGGTGTTTTTCATAGTCTCTGCCACGTTGTAAATGCTATGGCTAAAACCCTAACATAAGCAAGCTATAAGCTACATCAGAACTTGACCAAGACTGAGTTAAAATAAACTTCATTCCAATATATGTCTGCTCACGTTATTCTTATCCATTTCAAAAATGTTTCTAATAATGATAGTAATAATAACTAACTGCATAATAATAATAATAAGTAATAATAATACGTATATAAGTAATAATAATAATAACTGTGCGAACTGCATACTCGTCTGTTCTGTAGAGGGCCAAGGCGTGTCCGGTGAAATCAACAACATCCTGTCCCAAGTCAAACTTCTTATACACCTCTCCCATTGTGGTCTGCTTGGGATCGACGCCCTCGAACGTCTTCGGGTCGTTCTCATCGAAGTTAGCCACAAAGACGAGGAATTTCCGGAAACGTCTCTTCTCAAACATTCCCATTAGATCTGGAGGAACGTGGATGACAGAACAGTAGGGCATTGGTGCTGGAGTTTAATCTGGAGTTGCTACGTAACGTAACATTAACATAGATTGAACACTTCAGAGACAGCGTGCAAAAATGAAACCTACTGGATGCCAGTGCTTCAGTCTCTGTCGAGGGGACTTTGTAGATCTTTCCCCCTTTATATACAAAGCTTCCTTCCACGACTTTGAAGTCCAAGTATCTGGTCACCTCCGTGTACAATAGCATCTTAACTAACTGCCCTGTAGGTATAGCAGACCGAAATAGACACATTTCAGCACTACTGAACCAAAAGTAATCCGAACAGTTAGAAGATAAGGTATGAATTACCTAAGGAATAAAACACAGCAGCGGATGCTGTTATAGGAAAATAATCAACAACTGGGCGGTGTGATGTGGCCCGATGAGAAGCTGAGCTACTGAGTTACCACCCTGAAATTGATTACTTTCCAATACCAGCTAGTCTTTTATTACTTTTTGGCAAAGATTCCAATTTTATATTTATTAATGATTGACACAACATCATTTTTTATCCACTTATCGCTGCATTTAATGTTGTGGAACGCCCATACAAACAAGTCAGATCCTGTTATCACGTCTCTCTTGAACTTAATAAGACTAAAAACCTAGTTGTTTTTTTACAGTCATACCAAGAGGTGCAAAGTTTTCATCATGAAGACACTACATGTCGGAAAACTTACTGATTAAAGTGCTGATACAGGAGCCTCCATCACCTAATCAACGATTACAAGTTTTTCTTGGTTAAAGAACATGTTTTTTGGTGTAATTTTAGTACTAGATTATGTGAGCATCCATCATACAAGCCCCAGTATGCTGTTACTATAGCAACAATAACATTGGAATGAGCGCATTAATATAAACCTGTGTTTCGAATTACAGGAGACACTATTTCCAAGGCTGCAGTAATAGAAGGTTAATCAAGACCTTCTGACCAATCGGATTCGAGAAATCAAAAACGCTGTGATATAAATAATGCTAACGTCTGAATTGCCTTTTAATATGCATAGGTGCAATTTTGTTACAGTTAAATACGGCTGCTTTATTACCATTGGCCATGAGAAATTTCGGGATGAGGTCAACATTCCAGTCTCTTCCCCGGCCCATCGACTCTGGAGGGCCGTCCGGAAGCTCAAATCGCTTGTAAAGCTGTGAGAGATAAATAGAGAAAGAAAGAAAGAAAGAAAGAAAGAAAGAAAGAACAAGGTCAATCCATGTTGTGCCATCTGAAATACTATGTTGATAATGACATTAGTGCTTTGTGTACCTCTGAAATGTGTGATTAGCTCAAATGAAAACAGCTTTTGACAGAACATTTAGTAGGCAGAGCGGACGGCAAATGTGTATCCTCACCTCCTCTAGAGGGGTGATGGAGGAACTTTCACCTCCATAATATGGGTTCCGATCCATGTGCAAAACTTTCTTCCCGTTGACTGACATGATCCCAGAGAGAATGCATTCCTGCAGAAAAACAAGCAGAAGTAATACTATTATTAACACTATTATTATTATCCATCCATCCATCCATCTATTTTCTGTACCGCTTATCCTCCACAGGGTCGAGGGGAGCCTGGCGCCTCTCCCAGTGGACTCTGGGCACAAAGGCAGGGGACACCCTGGAAGTCTACGGACTCTTTGGAAATGTCAATCAGCCTACGGCGCATGTCTTTGGACTGGGGGAGGAAACCCTCCAAAGTAGAGGGAGAACATGCAAACTCCACCCACACAGGGCAGAGCCACTGTTCCCCCTATTATTATTATTATTATTATTATTATTATTATTATTCTCCTTCTTATTATTATTATTATTATTATTGCATGTGCAAGACTTAAACAGTGAAATGTAGTTGCATCATTAACATATGAATATATATTTTTTATTAAATAATCAGATAGTAGATTATATTAAAATTATATTTTGTAATAATAATAATAATAATAATAATAAATGCATTTACAACAATGTTAAAACTAAAATCCCCCAACACACACACACACACACACACACACACACACACTGACCTTTTTTTGTGCATCAGGACCTCGATTGGGTTTAATTCACAATCTTATCAAGGTGAAAGGACTAAGGCCTACAGTCTGATTCATGCATTGCATTCTGGGATGCAGCTCCACCCAGTGCATCTTCATATCAAACACCGAGCTCGGTGGCCACCAAACAATGAGCATCAGACTGTCTGCATTTATTGATCTATATAAGAATCAGGAATACAGCTGAATAAACCAGTACTGTGGATGCAAATGTCCCTCATCTCCATGTTCTGATTAATGGTGGGAGGAAAAGTGCACAGTGGCTGAATCCCAAATGGCTCCTTTACTCCCTTCCTGAGTGGAGTGCACTAGCTCGGGGATGCAATGTCCCTGCACAATCGTGACACCTGATGCCCACAGAACAGGGGATGTTCATTTATTATCAACAGCTCGAACTGTGACAGACGCACATGCGTAAATCACATAAGCGAGACTAATAAATATATCAAAAATACATATGTTAAGAAATGCCGGGTCACGCCTTTATCAACGCCTACAATGATGGAGCTTTAATTTTTTCCCCACCCGCATCCCGACAAGCCCCGCCTCCTGCTTTACGATTGGTTAATAACCAAGTCCTTCAAACAGTCTGCTGATATTAGATCAATGGAATGCAGGACCCTGGACATTTTATCCAATCATCGCGGAGGAGGCGGGACTTGAGTCTGAATATCGGTGTGAATAAAATAAAATAACGCCGGTCCTGAGGATGCGTCAGCAGCAATAGGCCTTATTGATTATCGCGCAGCATCGATTTACACACACAAACAAAAATAATAACCATCATATCTCAACGCGTCTTTATATAACATAACCCTGCAGGTTACGTGTAAGGTCATATAATCTAAAATATAGACTATAATCTACTCACTGTGAGTCCGGTGCCCAGGACGATCACATCATATTCCTCATCCATGTTGTATTACAATGTAGCTACACTCCCTTTGATGTCCCTGCGACAGGTTTTCTTTTTGTTTTGTTTTTTTAAAGGTGTCAAAAGTAAGCAAGGACAGCAGCTTCCTTAATTCAGCCTTGGTAGCCGTAAAACTGCTGCTTTAACCCGATCAGTATGCGTGATACAGTGTATTTCTCTGTGTAAAGCGTGAGCGGAGAGCACCAGCAAAGATGGCCCTGACTACCCCACCGACACCGTGTGTTTCTGATACATCCGCGTCATGATATAGTCCGCGGTTCCGCTTTAGGAGCGCGCGGTATTCACGCATGAAGGCTGCCTTTAGCAGGGATAGGTTTTTGAAATCTAGTACGTATGTTGCGATATGACATGTTATGTGATGATACATTTTGGCACTTTATTTATTTATGTATTTATTTATTTATTTTGCTAACCAACAGTTGGGCAGGGTGCATCAGGCTCAGTCAGAATAAGGCGTTAAAGGGATGTATCCTTCCGCCTGCAGCCTTGCTTCTTCTGCTAGGGGGAAAGTGGTTGATGATTTAGCTGTGGATCTGCAAATTTCAAAACACAAACCTGCTGCTTATCTTCAGAATACTGCGCGTGTGATTGTTTAGTGTCGATTAATCGCTTTAATCTGCTGAAGCTTAGGACACTGGGTCATATGAAAGGCTAAAGATTCTACATGACCTCTTGTCCATCCATCCATCCATCTTCTATACCGCTTTATCCTTTTCAGGGTCACGGGGGAGTCTATCCCAGGGAGCATGGGGCACAAGGCGCGGTACACCCTGGACAGGGTGTCAGTCCATCACAGGGCACAATTACATACACACTCACACACCCATTCATACACTACGGACACTTTAGACATGCTGATCAGCCTACTGGGGGAAGAAACCGGAGTACCCGGAGGAAACCCCTGCAACAACATGCAGAGAACATGCAAACTCCGCACACACAGGGCCACGTTGGGAATCGAACCCCTGACGCTGGAGGTGTGAGGCGCACATGCTAACCGTGCACTCCCAGTCTCTTGTCTTGCACTGCAAATATCATAAATCAGTCTAGATTTGGATATCTGTGTTATGATTAAACATGGTCATGGTAAATATATATGTATGTGTGTGTGTGTGTGTGTGTGTGTGTGTATATACATATATATATATATATATATATATATATCCATCCATCCATCCATCCATCCATCTTCTATACCGCTTATTCCTTCCTCAGGGTTTCGGGGGAACCTGGAGTCTATCCCAGGAAGCATCGAGCAGGGTGCCAGTCCATCGCAGGGCACAATCACATACACACTCATAGACCTATTCAGACACTATGGACAATTTAGACATGCCAATCAGTCTACCATGCATATCTTTGGACTAGGGGAGGAAACCGGAGTACCCGGAGGAAACCCCCGCAGCACGGGGAGAACATGCAAACTCCACACACACATGGCTCCGGCGGGAATCAAACCCCTGACTCTGGAGGTGTGAGGCGCATATGCTAACCGTGCACTCCCAATCTCTTGTCTTGCACTGCAAATATCATAAATCAGTCTAGATTTGGATATCTGTGTTATGATTAAACATGATCATGGTAATATATATATATATATATATATAATTGTAAAATAAAAAATTTTAAAACATTATTTCAACTGTTCTAACCACATGGGTGTGGGTTTCCTCTTGGTTTTTTGGTTTCCTCCCACTATCCAACAACATGTTGGTGGATGGATTAGCTACTCTAGGTGTGAATAAGTGTGTGTGTGTTTGTGTGTGTGTGCGTAGCACTTTGCAACAGACTGGCATCATATCCTGGCATCGTCCATCATCCATCATGTTCCATCTCCAAGCGCTTGAATATAGATGAATAGCTGGATGAATGAATGAATGAATATTTTACAACCAGTAAGCTTTATGATAACCTACACCCTGCGGTTGCTATATTTAGTACACCAAGCTTATACGTACAGTCACTGACCATTTTATCAGTTGCACACACCAGTCACAGCACCACCGCTGATCAGTTATCATTTGATTATTTGGATAGTTGATTATTCGCAATGCACGAGTGATACTGACCTGCTGTGGCACGGAAGTGTGTGTGGTGCTGGTATGATGTTAAACATAAAGTGTCATTCTTAAACTGTTTTTAAACTATTTATTAAACCTATATTACTTGTGTATGTTTTACACGTTCTTCCTGTGTGTGTGTGTGTGTGTGTGTGTGCTAAATTACCCCTAGGTGTAAAGGAGTGTCTGCATGGTGCCTTGCGATGGAGTAGCATCTCATGGAGCTAAGAGGCCTATTCCAGCATGACAATACCACTGTACACACAGCGAGCTCCATGAAGACATGGTTTGCCAAATCTGGACTGGAGGAACTTGAGTGACCCGCATAGAGTCCTGAACTCAACCCCACTGAACACTTTTGGGATGAACTGGAACCCTGACTGCACCCCAGGCCTTCTTGTCTGATATCATTGCCCAACCTCGTTATTGCTTTTGTGGCTGAATGTAGTGCAGTTTGATTAAAGGCCATTGGTTCAAACCCCAGCACCACCAAGCTCCAACTGTTGGGCCCTTAACCCTTTCTGCCCCAGGGGTGCCAGATCATGTGCTCTGACCCCTTCCTAAGAAGCTGGTCTATGCAAAGAAAATAATATTATAATATTGTACTGTACTGCACTGTATAAACATCAAATAAAGACTTTTGCTTCTTTAAATGCGGATATCACATCAGCCATGCTCCAAAATCTAGCCATGCTCCAAAACCTTCCCAGAAGAGTAGAGGTTATTACAACAGCAAAGCAGGGATTAAAACTATTAATTACTATACTAAAAAACCTAGTACATCTAAATAATACAACTGGACTTCAGTGTGGACTAATTCCCCCCAAATAAAGCCTCTGATTGCAGTTATTAATCATGCTCTTCATGGACATCTCGCCTCAGCAGACGCTCATGTGACAGTTGCTGTGAATCCCAAATAGAACCTCGCCCCCTTTATAGGCGCCCTACATAGGCTCGGACACAATGGCTTTTCTGCACTAGATAGCGCACGAGCTGCCACAGCGATTTGAGATGAAAGTCCCGGTATTGGTTGAGGCGCTCACGTGACTCGCAGTGATGATGGCGGAAGTTACTAGTCGGTGTGGATGTGCCTTGGCAATGGCGAAGTTCGCAGTTTTATTGGTCTTTTCTTTATTGTGTACCTGCAGGGCACAAGTGCCTTTAATCCTGTGGACCAGTGATGGGTAGGTGTTATTTATTCCGGTTTGAAACGAAGCTGGTGTCCATGTTTAATATGTGAAGATGAGTTTGTTTACTCCTGGTACTTGTACATTTCTTGTAGCTAGGTGTACACTTATCTCCTAGATAACTTCTTCTTCTTCTTCTTCTTCTTCTTCTTCTTCTTCATGGCTGTGATTGACAGACATTGTGTTGTCTTGGTTAGACCTAGCATCAGTTGGTATTATTAGTTAAACAGTAATTCTACACCCCCTTGTAGTAACAGCTACAAGGGGGTGAGAAATATAAAGATCACCCTATTATACTACATGTAAACTCATACACACACACATACACAATCATATACACTCATACACATACACAAACACATACACACACATACACTCACTCACACACACAATCATATACACACAAACACATATACACACACTCACACATACATTCACAATCATACACACACATACACTCACTCATACACACACTCATACACACATACACAATCATATACACTCATACATATACACACACATACACTCACTCATACACACACTCATACACACATACACAATCATATACACTCATACACATACACAAACACATACACACACATACACTCACTCACACACACAATCATATACACACAAACACATATACACACACTCACACATACATTCACAATCATACACACACATACACTCACTCATACACACACTCATACACACATACACAATCATATACACTCATACATATACACACACATACACTCACTCATACACACACTCATACACACATACACAATCATATACACTCATACATATACACACACATACACTCACTCATACACACACAATCATATACACACAAACACATATACACACACTCACACATACATTCACAATCATACACACACATACACTCACTCATACACACACTCATACATATACACACACATACACTCACTCATACACACACAATCATATACACACAAACACATATACACATACACTCACAATCATATATACACTCACTCATACACACACGTACACATATACACACATACACTTATACATGTGATTGTGCCCTGTGATGGCCTGGCACCCTGTCCAGGGTGTACCCCGCCTTGTGCCCGATGCTCCCTGGGATAGGCACACAGTCTTGTTGAATCCAGCGCTCTAAATCTATCATGACACTAACTGTTAAGATAAAGTGGTTCCTGAACATGAATGAATGAATAAACGAACTGTTTAAAAGGCAGCTGCCTATGGGGTTGTTATTAAGTCTGTCTGGGGATGGGCTTAACATACAGAAAGCATCCGAGAGTTACTCTATGAAGACTTTTCAGGTCTCCTGAGCTCCATGCCTTCTCAAAATGAAATTCAAAACGTTAACCAATGCATGTTCTCAGCAGGCGTTCTCATTCTCCTGAGAAATGTTAAGGATTATAGTATGTAAGTTTAACTGGGAAATATGTGCCAAATGTGCTGACTCTGAAAATACTGGACACACTCATAATACTCTTCGTGGCATAATTAATTTCATTGATGTTAACAGCTTGTCATATCGATCACCGCTAGGCGAGCGTGAAATGACAATAATATGAAAAAACGACCTGTCTCTCGTCTAAATGCTGCTTGTGTATGTAGGTACACTTTGCCAACCCTGCTTGAAGCGACAGCTGGTGAGATTGTCTCCGGTGCGAAGTTGGCATCCTATCTGAAATCAGCCTTGACGACTTCGCCACACAACGTGCTGCTGTTTTTACAGGACCAGGTGAGAACAGCGATCCTGACTCAACTCCGTCTGGTCCTCTCAGTGTAGTGTGACATTGAGCCTCAGACTCACTTCCTCTTAGAGTTTCCATAGGATAGGACACTCCAGAATTGTCACACATTGTTTTTTTTTAGAGGAACTGGACTGTAACGACTGAGAGTATTTCGTAACAATGGAATAATTAAAGTAAGTTCTACCTTATACCACCGGGCTGTTGAATATTCAAATCCGATTGGTCAGGACGTGTTGATCCGTTTCTATAACAGCAGCTCGGCCAAATCAAAGGTTCTCACTTGTTCGAACTCGTCGTTGTTTCTATAGTAACCGCTAATTCACAAAGAAATGTATGCAATATAAGTAACATCTGTAAATGTTCCTATGATGAAGTAGATGTTTGTTCGGCATTTTGGAAGGAGTCTACAGTTTGCAACAGTCAGAGGTGGTTAAACTGATTGATTTGTATAGGATCACATCACTGATTTTAGGTAGTGAACGAGAGTGGTGATGTCCAACTTGCACAGCTTCCCATCAGTAACACTTTAAACGCTTCCTGTGCTCCTCTGTGCAGTTAAGCATGGATGATTTCACAGCGTACGGCGGGGTGTACGGCAACAAGAAAGACAGCGTCTTTGTAAACCTGGAGGTGAGGCTGAATTTTGTCCCGTGTCTAAATGTGCACTTAAAAACATTTAAATGGACCTGCATCTCATATTGTTTCTGAAAGTTTTTGAAAGGCTTGTTTACTGTCAAAGGGATTAGGAAGGCCAGGTCTTCCATTTCCAATAAAATAGTCATTATAAATGTTCATTATATTGTATGTGTAAACATAAACACTACATGGATACATTAGTAGTTTGGTCATATAGTGTAGGATCTAGGATCTATAGTGAGGGGAAAAAAGTATTTGATCCCCTGCTGATTTTGTACGTTTGCCCACTGACAAAGAAATGTTCAGTCTATAATTTTAATGGTAGATTTATTTGAACAGTGAGAGACAGAATAACAACAAAAAAAACAGAAAAACGCATGTCGGAAATGTTATAAATTGATTTGCATGTTAATGAGGGAAATAAGTATTTGACCCCCTCTGCAAAACATGACTTAGTACTTGGTAATGACTTAGTAATTACTTTTCATTTTCAATGCCCTGGCTGAGGGAAGGAGGTTCTCACCCAAGTTTTGACGGTACATGGCCCCGTCCATCGTCTCTTTTGATGTGGTGAAGTTGTCCTGTCCCCTTAGCAGAAAAACACCCCCAAAGCATAATGTTTCCACCTCCATGTTTGACAGTGGGGATGGTGTTCTTGGGGTCATAGGCAACATTCCTCCTTCTCCAAACACGGCGAGTTGAGTTGATGCCAAAGAGCTCCATTTTGGTCTCATCTGAGCTCTTTGGTGTCAACTCAATAAACGTGACCTTGCTTCATTAGTATTACATTTTGAACATTTCAGCCCTAGGATGCATTTGAAGTTATGAAGGAAAAGAATCTTGCTGTGAACAGTACAGTGCTGTGAAAAGTTATTTGCTCCTTCCTGATTTCTTCTGTTTTTGTGTACATCTCATACTAAAACTAAATACAGTTTTTATTTATTTATTTTATTGAAGCAAAAAAAAAAAAGTTTTCCAACAGCTATCACCAATGTGAAAAATAAATTTCCCCCTTAAACTTAAAATCAGATTGTGGTACCTTTTAGCAGCAATAACTGACCAAACACTTCCGATAACTGGATATCAGTCTTTCACTTAATTCTAGGACTAGGATTTACTCCTATGCTTTGGATGATTGTCTTGCTGCATAATCCAGTTGAAACTAGATCCATAATCTAGTTTCAATTTACGGACTGAAGCCCGGACACTCTCCTTTAGGCTTTTCTGGTAGAGAGCAGAATTTATGTTTCCATCAATTATTGCAAGTAGCCCAGGTGCTTCCCCACACCATCACACTTCCACCACCATGCTTCACCATAGGTATGATGTTCTTTTTGTAGGATTCATTGTTTGGTTATGGCAGATGTAACCGGACCCCTGTCTTCCAAACAGTTCCATTTTCGACTCATCAGTACAGAGAACCTTCTCCCAAAAGGTTTGAGGATCATCAAGGTGTGTTTTGGCAAAATACAAATGAGCCTGTGTTCGTCTGGGTTAGCACCTCACCACTCTTCCATGGATGCCATTTTTACCCTGTGTTTCTCTAATAGTCATGAACCTTTATTGATGCAAGAGAGGCCTGTAGTTCCTTTGATGTTGTCCTTGTCTCTTTTGTGACTTCCTGGATGAGTCATTGCTGTGCTCTTTGATAAATTTTACTGTAGCGAGTTTTTCCTTTTGGAGATAACGGCTCTCACTGTGGTTCTTTGGAGTCCCAAAACCTTTGAAAGAGCTTTGTAAACCTTCCCAGACTGATGTATTTCAATCACCTTCTTTCAACTTTCTTTCCGTTCTTTATTTTTGTTTGCGCTCCAGTCCGCATTGCAGGCCTCCACTCCCGTGGTGCTGCCAGCTCTGGCCTGGACTGCAGCCGAGTCTGTGGAGGAAATCTTCCAGCAAGAGCTCGGACATCCTGCAGTCACAATTGCACCATCAGAACTCGGCCAGCTTCAGCTGAACACAGCAAAGCCTTCTCTATTGGTCATCAGGCTCCCATACACCACTGGGTAAAGCACAGTATTCACAAGAGATTTACCTTTTAGCACTTTGTTAATTGTCTGAGATATTATGTTTTGTGCAATTCTGAAGAGTTGTTCTTTGCCCTGTGATTTGGGATTTGGCCTGGTATAAAAATTCTCAAAACTCTTTCATCCATCCATCCATCCATCCATAAAAATATGTGTAAGTACCGCTTACATACAGTTGTGCCCAAAAGTTTGCATACCCCTTGCAGAATCTGCTAAATGTATTGCATACACTTTTTAAATTGAGTATTTTGCCTTCTAGGAGACATGCAAGTACCGTATTTAACGTCTGAAGCGCAGTACTAAACGGGGGGGGGGGATTAATCTGTTCAAAATATCAATTTACACCGATCATCTTGTTCAAAAGTTTAGATCCCCCTTAATGTATCATGTTGCCTTCTTGAGCATCAGTGAATGTTTACACCTTGTGTAATAGTCGTGTACGAGTCCCTCCGTTGTCCTCAGTGTGAAAAGATAGATCTCAACATTGTATAGCCGCTGTTGGAAAGGGCTCAAATATGCAGAAGATGTAGGAAAATCCTAGATAATTTTTCTGAAGAACAGTGGGGCAGTTGAACTGCTCAGGACAAACAAGGGACTCCTGAACAACTCTCACAAACCAGAAACACAGTCGTGGATCATCCAGGTAACGACACAGTATTAAGAATCGAGGGTGCGTAAACCTTTGAAAGGGGTCATTTTGATAAATTCAGCTATTACCTTGTCTTGTGGATTATATGTAAACATCTATTATGTGAAATAGCTTAGTCGGGACATGGGATTTTTTTGATCCTCTTATTTTGTTAACAGTCTTAAGATTTAGCAGATTCTGCAAAGGGTATGCAAACTTTTAGGCACAACTGTGTAGATGATTTATTTATTCATGTTTGCTATGTTTGACAGTGCCCAATCAAAAGAGCTTCTTCGGAAAAATGGTGAGTTATCATCTACTTTCTTTGCTCATATGTAGTTTGTGTGTGTGTTGTGTGTCGTCTGTAGTTACTAATTTCCATCTGTTGTTAGATGAGACCATTGGATATGTCCTGACTATACTGCGAGCTCAGGGTGTGCCTTACACCGCTGTTTACACCGGCCTGAGACCTTCTCATGTAAGGCAGCACCACACAGATCACAAACTCGACAAAGCCATAAATCAAATTCAACTGCATGCTGTAGATCACCAAAAATGTACACTTTTACTGTGACACTTTTTTTAAGATGCACTCCTAAATGCCTGTACGCACACACACCCAACCCCCCAACCCCTTATACTCTGACTGCAAGCGTTAGTTTAAATTCACTGATATGGTGGCAGGCCTAAAAGATTTATCAAAAGCATGAAGATGTGGATAATCATTAGTGACATTACGCTACATTTACCTGACAGGACACGGGCTGAATGGAGATGCATGGTGGCCCATTCGGAGGTAGTTTATAACACTGCAACGCGTTAGCGTCGTTAACAAATAACTGTCTATCGCTAACATTACATGGAGCATAACATAAGCAGGTTTCACGGCCACAATGCCCACTGCCTCAAACAAACATAATAAAAAGGGACTGTTTTTCAGGCACGTCACCAAATTCCAGGTGTTTCCTCGCTTTGATTGAATTGAACGATCGCATCGGTTGCACACCGGCAACCAATGCTAGCTTTCCTCTCTTTTCCTCTCATCGAGTCGGGGCGGAGCTAAACTTGTCGCCATTTCGGTAGTTTTTCCCGTGTGCTTGCAGACGTTCTTCTTCTTCTTCACCACTGGTGGACCGACTAAAACACTTTGCTGCCCCAATCAGTTCCGGAAGAATTGCAACCTCGGGTACTTTCATTAGCACCGGTACCTACGCTACTGCAGAAAGACAAGTACATTTTAAGAATATTGGTACCGAAGTATCGGTTCTTGTGACGTCCCTAGTCTTCAGTCTACAGCAAAAGCAACTGAATTGGCCTTGCCGTTTCAATAGTTTCAGAAGGGACTGTATATTTAGATCGGTTATGAGCAAGACTGAGGAACCTCAAAAGGGAACCTATCCTTTGCTGAGTGACACCAGATAGTGTGACTATGAATCATGACTCCTAACTCTTCTAAAGCGTATATAATGTCAAACAGTACTGTGTACTGAAAAGATGTTGTGAATAAGAGTCCTGAGATGAAAACAGGACAGTCTTTCTGATGAGAGCAGAAGCGCTTAAAGTACAAATCTACAGTTTAACACTAATATTGTTTTTCTTTAATTGTGACCTTGTCAATAACAAGAACGTTATAATGAAACGTCTACTATGCCATTCCTCATTGTTTTCTATTAAAACCCTTGATATGGGAGTTGGAATCATGCCCATTACAAAAAAAACTTTACACACCAACCCAACCTTCCTGTTTATTAGACTCACACCATCTTGCCTCATCCATAGGTAATTCAGGACACATCCATGGCTTGGGACTTAACAGGACGCTCGCTGCTGCAGGCACCATCGGTACCAGACGTCAAACCTCCAGTGACTTTCAACAGTACTGAAGGAAAGCCTTGTATTCTGCTCTGGGCTGATAAACTAAACATCAGCTACAACGGGGAAGCGTTTTTTGATTTAGGCCCTCTCACTTTCAATGACTCGGTCTCCCTGGATGGTTCTTTCTGTAATGAGACCGTTTCCAGGTGAGCGTTTAATCTAGAGGAGAATAGAATCATCTTTCATTTGTTTTTTTGACCAAACGTTTAGATGTTGATGTATTTGTTTGGTTCCAGACTTGTCCTGAATTACCAAAACGTTCTGAATTTCCGCTCCTTCCAGCTTATGTGAGTATTCGTGCTCGAATGTTTCCTAGTCTACTTTTAAGTGTTGTTGGTAAATTAAAATTATATGATGTAGTGAAACATCTCCGGTTCAACCTCCAGCTTCAGGATGAGCAAGACCTTCTTCCCTGTTTCGGCTCGGCACTGGGCGGTCATGGAGCAGGTGGAGCTGAGGTACGATGGCCAGACGGCCATCTTCAACGCCAGTCGTGGAATCTATTCTCCTGCCGAGTATTCCTTCCACTGTCAGAAAGTGAGCAGTGCTCAGAGCCCCCTGCTGGTGCCACGGGGTGTGACCGACAACGCCACCCACTGGAGTGTCCTCTTCACTGACTTCCAGGTACCTTCACACTTTGCATCAGCACTGTTCAAATACGTCTTGCATGATCAGTGCCCAGTGTGAGCACTACAGTGTTCTATTCAAATGACCGCTAAATTCCGGCAGTCAGATTCACGCTTTGTCCAAGCAGCGTCTGTCAAAATGGACTGTAGATGCAATCGTTCATGCCTGTAAGAGCAGTGGTCTCCGGATCCCTCCTCAAGTTCGAAATCACTCAACCACGAGTGTGTCTACTTCATGTCAAGCCCTACGAGGGGTCCCTCTTTCAGATATTTGTGCAGCCGCATCTTGGGCATCAACCTGCACATTTGCAAGGTTTTATAGTGTTAATGTGATCTCACACAACCCAGTGGCCACGGCCATTTTTCCTATGGCTTCATAGCCTTTTTTTAATACCTTGTTGGTATTATTCATCCAGGTGCTTAAAGCACCGCCTCTAGAAGTCAGTCGAAATTAAATAGAACGATGGTTACGTATGTATTTTCGGATGACCGCCAGAGCTTGGCAGTCACTCGGAATATTCGCAAGAACGCTGTTTAAACGCTGTTTCTTTTGCTTCACCACAAATAGTTGTCATTTAAACCCCCCCCCATAAAAAAAAAATCACGTATCCATGTAAGTAACTACTGTCCCTTTAAAACCAGATCCAGGGTTTCAACGTGACTGGGGATTTTTCATACGCCAGCGACTGTGCCAGCTTCTTCACGCCGGGAATCTGGATGGGGCTGCTCACTTCTCTGCTTATGGTCTTCATCCTCACCTACGGCCTGCACATGATTATGCAGCTGCGCACCATGGACCGCTTTGACGATCCTAAAGGCCCTAGCATTTCAGTGCCTCAGAACGAGTAATTCGCAACCAAAGTATGCCTTCCGGTTTTATTTTTATTGTTTGTCCTGACCTAGATTAGAAGCCCATTTTCATTCCAGAAGTTCCAGATTGTAGAGCTCGCTCACTATGCAAGGTGTTTATCCTGTAGTCAGCACTACAACCTTGTGCTGTTTCAGGTACGGAATTAGTTTAGCAGTTTGTGGTTTTGCTGACACCTTTTCCCCCCGAACAATTTTGTAACATTTGTTTCACAATTATGCAATTTTCCTTATCATGTAATTTCCTGAAGAAACAGTACTTCTCCTTAAGTATTAACACCACTAATAGACAAAAAAATAAAACCGTTCAGTTGTTTTTATTCAGCTGTTGCCATACTGACAGTGAACGTCTAATACAATGCTAAACCTGCTATGTGTAGTTGATCGATGCGGTACTTACAAAAAATGCCATATGTACTACTGAAGTGTCCTTGAACAGTTATAATTTTATATATTTTAAACATATTTTAATACCAAAGCCTGTGGTTTATTCATATTTATTAATATCTATGAACTGCTGTGCCATAGTGCTAATTCTTTCCTAAATCTCTCATGTTCTCACTAATAACCCTGAGTCATAGCTGTATATGTGACAATATGTGAATAATAGAACCGGTTAGGGTGTGCATTTTATAGGAAAATGAAAACAATGGTGGGATGCGTTACCACCCCGAAGTTGATCGTCATAACATCATCCCAAAATATTTTACTCATTTTTATAGCACAACAGTTTGCTAACGTTTTTTTTTTTTTTACATTATTAAAGAATGGCACATACTTAATGGAAACTTTTCTTTATTATCACTTAGTTAGCACCAGGTGGTCCCTTTTTTTTTTTCGTTCTCAAAATGAAGAAGACAAAATAAAAGTGCAGCTGGTCATGTTTCAGACACTGTAAAGTCCTCCATCCTGAACACTTTCCCCATGTAAGAAGTGACAGCTTTACCTCTGATTTTTACGTAGCACTGACACTGGAGACTCCTTCCAGAACTGCTAAATAAATATCTATCATTCATTAAATTTTTTTTTATCTGTTTATATGGAGCATCTACCATAAAAGTCCTCGTGTAAACCGCAATATTCAACAGTGAAATACTTTTTAATGTGGAGATTCAAAGTGTAGTCTTTCTTGAGGATTAAATGCCACAGAGGACAGAACTGTTGTCCCAAATGTTTACAAATTTGTTCTGTTAAAAATGCTGTCCAGTGCTAAGATACTAGCAAACATTATTTTAGCCATAAAAATGTAGAAATTTACGGATTTTATATAACTTATGGTATTCGTTTTCTTACAATTAAATATAATCAAGATTGTTCTTGTCTTATTTAACAGTAAATAAATAAAAACGGGTCATGCTTAAGAATATTCTCATGGTAACCCCAGACTGCACTGCCCGCGTCGTTATCATCACCGTGGCTGGGTGTGTCATTTAAAGAAAACTTGGCAATAGTTTAAAGCTTATGTATATGTATGCCGTTTAAAGTGCTCCCATTATATGGACATGGACAAAAGAAATATGCTTATGAAATAAATATATTTCTAAATGATTTTAGTCTATTTTGTTTGTTTGAAGTGATAATGGGGGAACGTTTTGGGGAGGCAGGGAGAAACACCCTGTGAACCATTTGAAGGATCTGGATTTCTGTGCCTCAGATATTATCTGACCTTCATTTAACTCAAAATAAACATACGTTCATCTTCATATTTTAACATACAACACGTCTAAAAGGACTGGAAACACCTGCCTCCAGTTACCCACATTTCAAAGGCTTGTTCACAGGGCAGATATTTATATTCAGAGTGGATTATAAGCACACAGCATGAGGGTTTTGCTTAAGGGCAAAGTCCTGGTATTTGAACACACAACCTAGTTTTGTGAACTACTAATCTAACTGGATTTATGGTTATTTTCCAGTTTAAACTGCAATTCACACAAAAATCCTGACCGCTCTTGAAGTCGTTCATGATCATCTCCACTAAGACTACCAAACTGTACTTTTAATTGTTGCTTGGGTGGTACCCTTAGATACTTATTAAAAAGGTCCAAAGATAAGTAGAGTTTAGTATTTTGTTCCCTGGGAGAGTGGAGATGATGTTAAAAAGGAGTATAATGGGTTTGGTGCTGCTTTAAATATCACCGGAAGTTTGACAGTCAGGTGGTCATCTTGGGAAAAACCTGACCAAGAGACAATGAATATTATTTGAACATGATAATTAGTACAAGACGACAAACACAGGTTATTGGGTGAAGATTGCATGCTTGCAATAATGTATTTTAATGCACATTTGGCTCGGTATACACAAAACATTCAACAAGCTTGCTTTGAACAAAGGAGAGAGAAAATTTTTTTTCAAAAAGAACAGATTCATTTTTAGATATTTACACAGCCTTATTCGATGCAGCCCAGAATACAGAATGATCGAGTTTCTGATTTTAGTACTACAATTGAAACCTGGAAGCATTTGAAGTGGTCATGAATAGACGTTTATTATTTTTCGTCTATGATATTTTCACACTAATGATAATGAAGCTTTCGTGGAGAATTTGTTGGTTATTTGAAACATGAACGTTCCATGACACAATCACAGCCACACACAGTATTGTAAACCGCGTGGGGCTGCGATTGTACAGTGACTGCATTTCAGTGGAATTACATTCACTTCTGGTGCGAAGTCTGCTTTTTTTTTCCAGAATTAAACACATTCAAAAAAACGGTAAGTGGTATCATTTTCCGTATGTCGTGAAGTCTGGGTATTTTATTTGACACGGAATCGCCCACTGAAATGCAATGTGGTGTTCTGGACTTCTTTAAAAAGGTTAACACGTTACATTTCATTCTTAAATAAAACAATCCCCTGCTGATTATTGTAAGAGCAACGCAACAGAGACTTTGCTTTTCAGTGCATATTCATAATACTAATGTTAAACTGTAGATTTGTACTTTCCAAGAGCTTTCCACATGTTGTATTTCATGATTTGGATTGGGGGTTGTTTTATTGTTTTTCCACCGGTGAGATTGCATTTCACTCTAGCAGGGATTCTGTACCATGAAGGCCAAACCATTATATCTAAAATCCCTAAAACACAAAAGTAGTTATCAAAAATGTAAAAAAAATCACAAGCCATTTTTCCTGCTCAAACATTGGCATAAACCCAAAAAAAAAAAAAAAAACACCAAGAAGCATCAATCTAGAATCTACACACTAGTGTCAATACTATGCTCAGTTAAGTGCAGCATGAAAAAGAAAGAACACAGTTTAGCGATACAGTTCCTGCTTAAAAGAACACACACAAATGGTCTTGACTTGGTCCTGGGTTAAATTAAGGCTTTTGTACGAGTATGTACTAAATGTTCCTGTCATATTAACAAAATCGAACACACTACACATATCTTGTACCTTCTTTACAAATATTTTCTAGTAACATTTCTCAGACATTATCTTTAGTCTTATAAATATTATAAAATATTTTTAAAGACTAAATTATAGCTCACTTGCTAAGTAGCAAGTAGATTTTTGTTTCAATTTTATTCAGCAGAACTAGACTGATAATCGTTTAGTGTGCGCACTACAGCTACAAGTCACGTTTACTGATAAAACATCGTCTCGTCATAGTACATACAGCTGCTTTGAACCAAGCTGGGGTACACTGTTGGACAGACGCTCTTAGTGCATACAATTTAGATGCAGTAGCAGCACATTCTGCAAACGAACAATGATCTACGTTTGAGTAAGTGGATTTTGTGAACATAAATGAAGATGAAAACATTACAAACTCGAGAGATAGACAAATCTCTGAACCAGAACATCCTGCTAACATTTCCTGGTTTCTTTTGTCACGTGTAATCCAAGCCGAAAGGTAAAGATTAAAATAAATAAAAAGAGGATAAAATAGGAACAGAGCCCAAATTGTCAGGTTAACATTATTAGCTGCTGACTCTTGTAAGTGAATATTATATGCAAGGCAGTGTTAAACAAGAACTTATATTTTTTGTATGATCTATGCAGTAGAGTAGGAAGTATTTTAGTTAAGAGCACAAGACATATGGCTTAAGCACCCACACCTTATTTATTTATTTATTATTATTTACTAATTCTAGCTCAAATAGCAGAGGTTCCAACCAATGGGGCTGTGAGGGCATTGCACTTTCCGTTGGCGAGGGAAAGACTCGATGAAGCAAAGACTGTATTGGGAATTAAACTTTCAGAACAACCGAGGTGTCTCTGGTTTTGCTCTTTACATTCACATGTGTTTACATAATGCATCGGTGCAAATGTGTGATGTGAGACATGATCATATTATTAATAATAAATGACTAAATTAATCTCCGATAATCATCATCTCCACCAAAGTTGGATTTTTGTTTTTTTAAAATAATTATTGCAGGCTATAATAGGAGACTACAAATCTGCAGAGATCACGCCCTTACTTCTTCACCCCCAATCTTTCTTTGTATTTATCTCTCTTGCCTTTCTATAGATATAGATAAGACAGATAGATGTGTGTATATTTCCCCACATGTTTCCCCAGATGTTACTGTTGTTAAAATGGTTGGGAACCCCTGTCCTAAGACCAAAGCACACATTCAGACAATCTGCTAATCTCCAAAAAGAAATCTCGATGTCGATCAGCTCTGTAGGAAAACATACAGACCAACAGGAAGCAGGAGAACACCAAGCTTTTGGACCAGTCAAACAGCGTTCACGGAGTTCTACGTTAAAAAAAACAAACAAAAAAAACAGCATAGTGGAAATAAATAACCTTTAAAAAGAAGCAAGACAACATGGCAAGTATATTTCTGGGTAATGACAGGAGTTAGAAGCATTAAAGCATAAGATAGTCATGAAATGATATACCATAACATGCTTTTCTTACTGCAAGCTTAGCAATCAGTTTATTTACAAGTTACGCTACATTCACACTAGCAAGCGACAACATGTGTACGTGACAGCAAACAAGGGGCGATTCAATGGAGATTTTCTCAATACTATTCAAATTACTTGTGACGACAAAGCTAAACGGCTGGCGTGAATGATTCCTCGGCCCAATCCTATGGCGCGTGTGGTCCCTAATTTTTTATTTAGTTTAAAGTTGCCACTTGCTATAGTAATCATAGGTGTATAAATCATCTGGGGAGGCATGTAGCTGACATAGGGCTGCCATATTTGATTTGTTTTTGCAATTGACCTGTATTGGATTTTTCAAAGTCTATGTATATATAAAAAAAGGATGCTCAATAAAAATTTTTTAAAACGATTTACACAATTTCATCCAGTATGAGAATCTGATTTTCTTACCAGGACAGTGATGGTGTTACGCGTTCTCTCCGTGTCTAGTAGGCACCTTTCCAAAACCAGTGCTGCAAACCCAAAGTCCAGCATTGGTCTGTTAAACCTCATCTTATTTCTCTGGTGTTTAAGAGCTCCTCCAGCGAATTATACAAAAATCTCACACACATCCATCCAAAACTTTTGACTCAACTTTAGAAAACCCATACATACATGCTCTTACATTTTTGTGCATAACCTTAAGGTGTTTACAAGTAAAAATAAATGAACCAGCGTATTTATATTTTCAGTGAGAATGACATGACCAATCCGCAGTTACGGAATCGTTCTGGCGCACTCTGGCACAGGGAATTATTTTTTTTTTTATATAATAAAAATGGCATGCAAATAAACATAACGTTCTCGTTAAAATAAGCAGCAAGCAGTTAGCATGCTGTACACGTTGACAAACTGCGTTAGTTGACAAAAAAAAAAAAATCAATCAAATCAAATGTTTTTGCCAATAACGTGTTTGTAAAGGAAATAGACTTACCGTTTCTTCAGGAAACACAGTGCGAATCCACCGACCGCTGTTGAAAGGTACATTTAACAGGACATCAATTAAAATGGGAACAACACAAATATAAACCAAATTATAAACAGGAATCCACTTATTTCCTGGATGTTCCACGTGATGAGATGCAACTAGAAACGGATAAAAGGTGCGACGTTTCATTCATTCATAAATAAATATATTTTTGTTTGAAAATTGCTGTGGTATATAAGCTGAGGAACACACTTCGGGACTTGCTGTTATAGGAAAAGAATCAACTCTGGACTAGTTATCGTAACGCCACGTTGCACCGAGCTGCCCCACACCATCTCATCACTGAATAATGTCCTCGAACAGCATGTCCCAGTGCGTGTTCTATTCTTTACATAATATACCGTCGCTAACTTCATTATCCACCTTTTTTTCTTTTTGCCCCCCTTCGCTTGAAAAAACATCCAGACATCAGATTTTTACTGCTTATTTCATAGATGCTTCAAATAAAGTGTCTTACTTTTGGGGAAGCTTTCCCCAAACTAACCTCCCAAATTATGTCTTAACCTTAATCCTGATTCGCACTATAACATTAACTGCATTAATACAGTGTGTATGGATATTTGAATATCACCAGATGTCATATATGCCCATTAAAAAAACTAAACAAAAAAACAACAACTTTTCTTTATTTTCCACGTGCGAACACAGCTGTTCAGTCAGTGTACACTTACCCAGAATGGCGCACACAACCCCAACCCCAATCCCGATGTTCCGACCGTGGTCTACAAATAACAGAAGATTACTGGGTATTTCTTTAAAAAAACAAGTGGGATTACATGCAACCTGTTCATGGGGAAATTTATCTATCATCATCATCCGCATTCATCAGGACTAAAGCAGGTTAGCAATCTAGTTCAATGGTACCTACTAAAACACACAGGCCGTGTTTAAGTTTTTAAAAAGTGTGCTTTCTATAGTTTTGCTGTGTTTAAATCAAGAACAGTACAGGCACAGCTTTTCCATTTAGACAGTGTATCTAAAGACACATTTAAAAAGACGATAAATGGACAACACTTCCACATTTAATAAATCCTCAAGCAATAAGGAACATCGTTAAAATGGGTTCACTTGGAAAGTACAACGTACGATTTGTTGGGGGTGTGGGGGTGCCGTTATTTGAGTTTGTAGCTGTGGTTGGAGCCATCTTATCTAAAATGAATGAAAATGGAGAGAAAAAAAAAAAAACCCAAAACAATCATACTCAGCTATACATCATGATACACGTGTATTTCGCTTTTGCTATGGTGCATCCGGAAAGTATTCACGGCGCTTCACTTTTCCCACATTTTGTTATAAACAGCCTTTTTGTGCTTTTTTTGTTTTTTATTTTTAATAAATTTGCAAAGATTTCAAACAAACTTCTTTCACGTTGTCACTATGGGGTATTGTTTGTAGAATTTTGAGGAAAATAATGAATCTGACCCGTTTTGGAATAAGGCTGTAACATAGCAAAATGTGGGAAAGGTGAACCGCTGTGAGTACTTTCCGGATGCACTGTATACACTGAAGATCAAACTATAAAAACATGAGCTAACAGATCAGAATGTCAGATTTCCTGATATTTTGAGTTAAACAACTTAGAACATTGCACCTTTAATCACAGGCCACCCAATTGCGCATATGAGCAAAAGTATAGGAACAGATTAGTCTAAACAACACGTAAAATCTGGTTGCATATCCCTTTCTTGCAATAACTGCATCAAACTGGCAACCAACTGACATCACCAAACTGGTGCATTCTTCTTCTATGATACTTTCCCTTCTATTTTTCCCCACTGATGAAGAAACTCTATAGACTGACCACCGTGTGTGAAAAGCCCAGGAGATCAGCAGTTTCTAGAATACTCAAACCAGCCCATATGATACCAACAACCATGCCACACTTTTTCTTCATTCTGATGTTTGATGTGAACATTAGCTGAAGCTCTTGACCTGCATCTGCAGGATTGGGTTTTATTTTTTTTTTGCCATTGTACAGCCGCCACATGATTGGCCGATTAGATAAACGTGTGCTTTTAATACTTTCACCGTGGTGTTAAAATGTTAGATAAATATCTGATAATATTTGAGCGTTTTCAAATAGATAGCCACCACAATTAAAGCCTCTTCAGTGGAAAATAAATAAATAAAAAGTTGCTTTTGGGGCTCATTTCTTTACATACATTAATGTTCTTCACAGCAGGACGGTTAATAATCTGGCTCATTAATAATTGGTCTTTTAACAAAATAACAAGAACTCCTTTTCGCTAAAACAGTGTGTGATGGATAGTGTAAGCATTAAAACATAAAAACACGGTTCAATACCAAGGCACACTGGAGGAGGTGGATTCCATCCATATTACGTCACATTTCAGGTAGTCTGACCCTTTCATGCTGTAGCCTTCATTACACTTGTACCGGAGAATATTATTATAACTGTAGGGTGGTGATTTGCCTTCAATTCTAACGGCATTATCAATTATAGGTGCATCACACTTGATCACTGTAAAAAGAGTGCAGACAGAAATATAAATGATTAAAAGGCTGATTTGCCCCATTGACAACCGTTTACATATAATAACAGAACACAAAAGCTGTGAACATTTCTAAGGAAAATACAAATATATTAATAAACCTATTGACAATTTATAAACATAAAGGCACAAGAAGACACCGTTATTAGCAGTTAAACGATATGACAAACACCACCTATACTTTTAATGATCAAAATATTCTGATAATTGGTATTATCAAATGAAATAATATACAAGGTCAAAAACACATCTTCGGTTAAGAGATCAGTGCTTTATAAGCATTACTTCCAATAATGTCCCAAAACTATAGGTGAACCATAAAGATCACTTCATGCTTATATGTTTATAGGAAATTATACATAACTCACATAAACATCGAGGAGGAGAAGGATGAAAGGTTCCATTTTCAATACAGGATATTGTTTGTGATCCAATAAGAGTGTAATCTCCAATACAAGAGTAGGTGACTGCGTCGTTATAGTCATAGGAGTCTTCCTCGGGCGCAAACATATCCATTCGGTATAGCGAGAGGTTTTAAACATTTCACCGCTAATTCAAAAAAAATATATATACATATATATATATATGAAAAGAACATTTTATGTGCTTCAAACAAATTACCATAAAATTAGCATAACATTCCTTACCTTTCACACTCTGCGTTTCTCCCATCCCAACCATCTTCTCTACAATTTCTAGTATTAGATGCTACAGTATTTATATATCTACAAACAGAGATGGATTATACAGTGTTACGTACACAACCATGTTTTGTGCACGCGTGTATGAATTTGAACAAAGACTAAGTAAAGGAAAAGACCACGGTTTTACTAACCCTTCATTACATTGTACAGTAGCTGTTGCACCATACTCAATTCCATCTGGAGTCAAATACCTTCCATTGGGCACATCAGGCAGACTCCCACAGGACTTTTCTAAAAAAAAAAATTATATATATATATACTGTGGTTAAAGTGCTTTCCCCCTGTTTGTTGCACACTTAGTGTTGAACTCAACCTTTAAACAATAGTCAAGACAACACAAGTAAACACAAAATGCAATTTGTAAATGATGGTGTTTATTATAAAGGTGAAAAACAAACCATCATGGCCCTGTGTGAAAAAGTGACCCCTTGTAAAACATACTATAACTGTGGTTGTCCACACCTGAGTTCATTTCTCTAAACCCAGGCTGATTTTGCCACACCTGTTCACATAGGCATCACTTAAGTGTTGACACAGTAAGGTCCACCAGAACCTGCACACATCATGCCGAGAAATTCAGGACTTAGTAGAGACTATCAGTCTGAAGGGTTATAAAGCCATTTCCAAAGCTTTGGGAACAGCGAACCAGTGAGAGCTTATCCACAAATGGGAAGACTGGAACAGTGGTGAACCTTCCCAGGGGCGGCTGCCCAAAATTACCCCAAGAGTGCAGCGACACTCATCCAAGAGGCACAAAAGACCCCACACAACATCAAGAACTGCAGGCTCACTTGCCTCAGTTAGGCAGCGTTCATGCCTCCACCATCAGGAAAAGACTGGGCAAAGGCCGCATGGCAGAGTTCCGGAAATGCGAGCAAAAAACATCAAGCGTCTCATTTCTCCAACACATCTTGATGATCCCAAGACTTTTGGGACAACATTCTGTGGACCGATGAGACAAGTATTTGGAAGGTGTGTGTCCAAGTATATCTGGCGTAGAAGGAACACTGCATTTCATAAAAGAACATTATACCAACAGTAAAATATGGTGGTGGTAGTGTGATGGCTGGGGTGTTTTGCTGCTTCAGGACCGGGATAAAACTAAATTCTGCTGTTACCAAGAGATCCAAGGAACACATGTTGTACAAGCTAAACAACTTGGGTTCTGCAGCAGGACAATATCCTAAACACCAGCAAGTCCACCACCGAATGGCTGAAGAAAAACAAAATGAAGACTTGGGTGGCTAGCCAAGCTACCACTATTGAGATGTTGTGGTAACTTAAACCATTCATGCTCAAAACCCTATGTAAATTGGACAATTCTGCAAAGATGGTGGGCCAAAATTCTCCAGGATAAGCCCATTGACGTTATCGCAACGCTTGTTGCAGTTGTTGCTGCTAAGGGTGGCCCAACCAGTTATTAGGTTCGGGGGCAATCACTTTTACACAGGGCCATGATGGTTTGATTTTTTAATTTTAATATATATACACCTCATTTACAATTGCATTTTGTGTATATGAGTTGTATATTGTTTAAATTGTTTGATGTAAACACTTAGTGGACAAACATCAAAGGAACAGGAAATGAGGAAGGGGCAATTTTTCAATATTATATATATATATATATATATATATATATATATATATATATATATATATATATATATATATATATATATATATATATCTTAATATTTATGCTTTACACCATTAATATATACATATATATATTATATATATATATAACAATATATATATATATTTTATATACACCACATACTTACAGTAACACACACACACATGGATATTCTGTTAAAAAAGAAAAAAAAAGGAAAGGTGTACTAAAATGAGAATTACTTTTGCACTGGAGAGTTAGATCGGTCCACTGTTGTCCTTTGCAGGTGATCGTGGGACTTCCTGAAGCCGTACTATAGCCAATGGCACATTTGAATGTTGCAGTAGCTCCATTAGCGAAACTATTTTTGTCTGATCCTTCAGTGAGAACCCTGTTTACCCAAATACGGGGTTTCCCGCATTGCGCTTAGAAGACAGCAGATAAATGAATAATATTAGTACAATATTAGCACAGGTGAAACAAATCAGGATAAATGTGTAATGAGTTCGATGATGTATGAGAGTAACAAGATAATAATAATAAAAAAAAATCAATCATGATCTCCATTTTATAACAAGCAAAATTACAGGTTTACACCAGAAGCTACATCATCGAGGAGTTAAAGTAGCAGTAGTCAAGATTATTCTGGAGTCTGGAATAATCTGAATTAAGTCTGGAGCTCTAAGGATTAAGTGGATGAAGTACAAAAACCTCACAGTGCCTTCAACGGTTTTTCTTTGTAATGACCACCAATGGTTTTTCAGATAGCCATGACTACTGCTGTCTTAATCTGAAAAAGAGCACAGTTTACAGCGGAAGCAGACATGTGGACTGTGGTACCGAACCCAAGACGACCTGTAGGAGGTGGTCAGAGTTCGATCGTTCTGCAACTGTGTGGTGTTTCCCGTGAACGTGAACACAAATCGTACTCGGGTCGGGACTTGTTCAGGAAGTAAAGTAACCCTCGCACGTGTTTTAGCCGATGACGACTTCATTAGTTTATAAAACACACGCGTACTATGAGTGGCAGGGGAAGGTTGTGGGACACAGAAGAGGTCCACCACTGCGCATAACAGCACCAAAATAATAATAATTATTAAAAAAAAAAACACACAAAATATACAGAGTCTGATAAGAATGACAACAAAGCCATCAAAGCTACGGTGCCGTCTCTTTGTTGTTGTGTATACGATCGAGGTAGCGTAACGGTCATATGGTAGGGCCTTGCCGAATCAGGGAAGGATACGCGTAGATCCAGAAGACCCAATCAAGGAGCGAATGTGGGCAAAGCCACGCCTTCGTTTTCAAAAGTCTTTGTTTTGGTCTGTTTACACTGTGAGGGAAATTATTAATTCCTTACTTTGTAATAGTTCATGTTCATCAGTGAATAATGCCACTTGTGATCATGTCATGGAGATTAGCACAGAACGTTCTTTCTTCTTACATTGACACAAACATGTTCTTGTCTTCAGGAATATCTGCATATGCACGAAGACCTTGAAACCACCAAACTGGCTCAAACCTCCTAGAACTCCCTTTTCGAGACTCGCAGATGTCCAGTTCTCCTTAGCTTAAAACTTAAACAGGGCATGCGAGAGACGAGTGCGGCAGAGCGCTCGCATCTTCTATCATGCTTTCTTCCGTCCTACAAAATTATTATTATTATTATTATTAAAAGAGCCCCTTTGAGCAGACCTTAGCTTAGAGTTGTGCCTTCGCTCACAATAACCAATCACTCATCACTGTTGTTTGTCCCACCTCCACACTTCTTTGCCCTTCAAGAATATCTTTACAAGCAACAAAAGTGAGACAGTCCATCCACAACCATTTCTGTTGTGTCTACATCCTGAATATTCACCAACACCGCTTCGTTTAGAAATGACATCATTTTATCCATCCATCCTCTATAACGCTTATCCTTTTCAGGGTCACGGGGAACCTGGAACCCATGGGGCACAAGGCGGGGTACACCCTGGACAGGGTGCCAGTCCATCACAGGGCACAATCACATACACACTCACACACCCATTCATACACTACGGACACTTTAGACACGCCAATCAGCCTACCATGCATGTCGTTTGGACTGGGGGAGGAAACCCTAATCCGCCATGCGCCCCATGACATCATGTTATTCCTATGTAAATCAGCAACCGTTCCATCCTCATGTGATGGGGTTGATTCAAATATGTCCATGAGATCATCCGGTGAGTTCCACAGAGTGTCCCCACAGACAAGCGGTTCCTCCCCACAGCTCTTCTCAACTACACGTTACATGTCCGCTTACACAATTCCTCCTCACGTTCTACACATTTACCAGATTATTTCTACTAGGACCTTTAAAAACACACACACACATATATTATATATATATATATATATATATATATATATATATATATATATATATATATATATATAAACGAATCAGCTACTGCACCTTTGAAATGAAAAGCACGATAAACACAATCTCCAGGCATACAGAGTAACAAAGCCATGGATTAGGAATGATGAATTGAATCTAGAATTAATCGTACCTCGGATTTCTCCAACTTTCATGAGCCACATGAGGAGGGTGATCAGAATGTAGCTCGGGGTCTCCATCACAATGTTCTCCTCGACTTCAGTTCAGTGCTGGATCAATAATACTCTTTAAATACACAGTTGAGAAGGGGAGGGGGGGAGTGGGGAGTAGAGGGGGAGGGGGCAACCCTGAGTTAACTCAATAGCTCGTTAACTATCCGGTATTTGTTTCCTGGTTTAAAAACAACCCAACAACACGCACTTAAACCAAATAGTTAGCTATCGTCTTTCTCTCTGGAAAGTAACAGTAATATTATGTAACGTTACTTAATGATTCATTACTAATCACTAGTTTATCTGGACAGGGGCGGGGCCGGGGAACCTTGTGTTGTGTTGTATTGTATTAGCTCACCTAGCTCGAAGAAAAGTGTGCTAACGTTAAGCTAGATACGCCCACGTTTACCCAGGTTTACCATAAACAAACATAATAATAATAATAATAATAATAATAATACTAATAATGTCTTACCTTTTCAGTTTAGCGCGACTGAACACGTTAGTTACGACTAGCGTCAGCGTGAATGACTGGAAAACCCCTAACAGGAAATGAGGTCACACCCTTAAAAGGAAATGAGCGATTCTTTAAGTCATGATTATAAGCTTTCCAAATCCCCATTTAGAGTAAATTCGCAGCTGATTAAATCATCGTCTCATGTGCTCATTTTGTGTTCACGTACCTAGAGTTTATACCCTTTGTTGTGTGTGTTTTTAACCGAGGCTGTTGTTGTTTACAGTCAAGTCCTATGGAACGCTGAAAGGGTCAAAACGCAGATAAACTCGTACATTGCGTCTCAAATTCCAGTCGATTTTGCTCTAGTGTAAAGTGCATTTCGTGCTCAGATTTTGTCCCACCGGCTCCTGAAGGAATTCTAACCAAACCTGCCTGCTTCTACAAAATGTCTTCCCAGTTCCATCCACTCCAACAGTTATCTTTACGTGCACCTGCCGGTGATATTTTCTGATAAATAGGTAACAGTGTGCACACTCGTGTACAAGTGTCCATCACTAATGTGGGCAGGTAAGAGGTATACCTACTGCCTGCCCTGCTGTTTGGACTCCACAGACTCCAATTATCACAAGATGGCAATTCGCAGAGACCCATACAATGCTTCAAAAACACTCAGTGGGAGCGAATGGCAGCATGTCGTCCACTCAGATACAGTAATCCAGTCATTGGTCTCAGTGCATACCTCCAGTTCACACCAAAATCTTAGCAAAATGTCGTAGTACTAATGTAGTCATTACTCAGTCAAACGGTGCGCAGTGTTTCTACAAGCTCTGAGCAGAAAATAATTCAAACCTATTTTTATATTATATATATATATTGTAAGGCGAGAGCCAGTCTTAATTCTGGAGACGAATGTATTTCATGAATCTCTTCAACACATAAATTTCATATAATCACATTAGTCGAATCTGAATGATGTACTGTGGTGGAATCTTGAATTTTCCATCCATCCATCTTCTACCGCTTACTCCTTCTTCAGGGTCACAAGGAACCTGGAGTCTATCCCAGGGAGCATCGGGCACACAAGGCGGGGTACACCCTGGACAGGGTGCCAATCCATCGCAGGGCATAATCACACACTCATTCATACACTACGGACACTTTAGACACGCCAATCAGCCTACCATGCATGTCTTTGGACTGGGGGAGGAAACCGGGCTCCACACCCCGGACCTTGGAGGTGTGAGGCAAACGTGCTAACCACTAAGCCACCGTGCACCCATCTTGAATTTTATGTATTTATTTTTTTTCAGGATGTGTTTCACATAAACTGTAACAAAAGACACTTTAGGACTTTATCGAATATATTTTTCAGCCTCACTGGCTTTAATATTGCCACGGTGATTGGTCCTTGCAAAGGGTTTTGGATCAGAGACTGGACTTCACCAAAGGGTAAAAGCAAGCATGTAAAAAGGGTCTCGCCCTTCAGTTGGATGAAACTTCATCTATACCACATATGCAAATTAGATGTAAAAAAGCTCAAGTTTCCTGCTGAGGCTGTCCTGGTGCAGGTCAGTGACATGAGGCGTCATATGAATGAATGTAAGCTACCATCCAAAAAGCTTAATATGCAGACAAAAATGTATCTAATACACACATACTATTGATTGTGTTTCATAAGTCTTGTAAGATCAATTTATTTGACAGGGTCATGTTCCAAAAGGTCTCGTCAGAAACCGCAGGTCATTTTTAAACACTGGAATATGGACTCATGATGAGTCCATGGAAACAGATGCTAAATACAGAACTTCCTTTACTGAAGGGAGACAGACAGAGAACAGGATCAGGGAAACAAACACAAGGAGAACACACAGTAGGAACCAGCATTATCTGTAACTTAATAACTAGAAAATAAACTAAGCAAAAATTTTTTAATAATCAAAACATAGTGATGCAACAAAAGAAAGCACAAAAGTAACCTGATTTGCATTAATACCCCAGCACCTGAGAAGGTGGGAGACAATAGAAGAAAAAACACTGCAATGACAGAGTCAGGGTGTCCTCTAGTGGCCAAAGATGGCATTGGCCATGGCAGGAACAACATTATCTGAAATTATGGTTCTTGCCATTGTTTTAAACCTGAAGTAGGCAGGCAGTACAAGTGTCTGCAAATTGATGTCACTGTGATGACTTCAGATGGCAGCTTTGTGCATCATGTGAGAGCTGCTCTGTTTCTTAAATGTTTCAGTAATAGCTTTTTTCATTGGACATTTGTTTCAGAGCAAACTATTGTGATACAAACTACTGTGATACATAGTGAACAAAATCAATAGAACAACAGAAAAAAAAAAAAAAAAAGAAAAAAAAAATAAAAAAAAAAAAAAAACGTCATCCAACAATTACGTACAAAGTGATTAATCGTTAACGATGGCGATCAACCATGACCAGGCCAAATTCAGCTAAAATCGCTAAACAAAAGCTCTTGTAAGTCAAACATTAACACATCTCTTCTGCGTGGTTAATGTTTTGTACACGTAATAATAATTTCAGCTTCTTAGATTTTTCACCGATACTTAAGACGCACACTAAAGCATAACTTTCTGTAGGTCATCTGGTTGTAGACCAGAATGCTCTCAATTAGCTTGTGCTATGAAGTCATATTTGGCAAATAAATAAAAATCAGCCCTTAAACAAAAAAGAGCCAAACCAAAAGTATGTTTTGGGGATGCTTTTCGTCAGGGGGTTTTATGCTATTGATGCAGCCAAAACATTTCGGATTGTGCCTAAGAGCATGACATGTAGATAACCACAACTGGATCCAACAAAAATGACCAGCAACAGGAACACCAGAGTGACATGCTGGCACGGACCATAATCCTTTAAATAAGCACTGCCCTGAATAAGCTACTTTACAGAACAGATATTTACATGTAGTCCACAAGACACAATAATAACTGAATTTACACAAATGAACCAGTTCAAAAGTTTAAATACCCTTGATTCTTAATACAGTGTGCAATACTGTTGCAAAAGAAGGCAACATTAAGAGTCAGGGGGTGTAAACTTTTTAACAGAATGATTGGTGTAAACTGTTATTTCGGTTTTTTTTTTCCATTTAGCATGGCCCTTCAGAAGATACATAAGATATTTACATGTTTCCCAGTGTACCGATCATCCTGTTCAAAAGTTTACACCCCCCGGTTCTTAATGAATGCTTGCACCTTTTGTAATAGAGGTGTTTGAGTCCCTCAGGTGTCCTCAGTGTGAAAAGGGGGTTCTCAACATCATATAGCCGCGGTTGGAAAGCGGTCAGATTTGCCGAAGATGCTGGTATAGCAAAGAATAACTTGGAGGATTTTTCTGGAGAACTGTGGGCAGTTTCTCAAAAAATATAAACGTAGTCGTTGATCGTCCAGGTAACGACACACAGTATTAGGAATCAAGTGCATGTAAACTTTTGAAGTGGTTCATTTGTGTAAATTCAGTCATTATTGTGTCTTGTGGACTATATGTAAACATCCGTTATGTGAAATAGTTTATTCAGAGCAGTACTACAGTAAATAAAAATGAAATGTAATTTTAAAGATTTTAATGACTCAATTCATTTCGATTGATATAGATTTTGGAAATGCATTGACATTCTTCCATTCTAAGCATTTTTATGCACATCGGCTAATTATAACCAAAGCAGGACGCCAATGAGAAAGCATTCAAGAAAAACCTTGTGTACGTTTTTGTCCAAGCGTTTAAGTCTAACTGGTCGAAACACCCCTAATTCCGAGTCGATTTATACAATATTTAAAATGAAATTACACTAATCACAGTTTTGAAAAAATAAATAAATCATTTTGGTGCTCCACAAAATAACCATTTCTAAGTTGGCCTGTTATACTTTTCCCTCTGCATTGGCTGTTGATTTTTTGTACTGAAGATTTTACAGAAAGCAGTGCCTCTGGCACAACTACAAGCTCAGTATTCACTTATACTTGTGCAATTAAAACTGTGTAATAGGTAACAGTCATTTTGATGATCACAAATAATAGAAAACAACTTAAAACACACTCGTCCATCCGATCTTTATAAATTAGTAATTGCAGTTCAAATTTGTACGGATGCTCAACATCCTTAAGGACAAAATAATAACACCTTATGAAAATCTAGATCAAAGTGCAAATTTGTTATTAAGCTATGAAAATCAGGAAAAATACTCTAAACAACTTAGATTGTGAACATTGATAGAGATCACTTATATAGGAGTTCCTCAGTTTTCATCGAAACAGTTTGGCATTAGTCCAAATGATAGTTCTTTGGTCCTAGAAAGAAAAAAAAAAAACAAAATAAGATGTTAACATCGTGACATGCATGCTTCTAGGCAGTGCTGTTGCAGTCCAGTTACTGGTAACAGAGACAATCGGAGGTGTTAGAACAGGCAACGCATCTTCTTTGTGTCGCGTGAATGTGGTAACACTTTCATAGTTGCAAATATAATCACAGACAACTCACTCTACCCGTAGAGATATTCGGATATGTATTATCCTTGACATGAAATAATTGCTTACTTATTTGTTCTGGTAAAGCCTTTTCAGTATATTACCAACATTTACTCCCAAAAGTTTTACAAGTTAAACTTGATTTGCTCAAATGTGTTACACTGCATACGGTTTCTCGAATTCTCAAATCTGACTGGTCAGAAGATGTTTGGTTATGTTCTCGGTTTCTTACTCTGACATTTTCAGGTACGTTTAGCCTACCTATGAATCGGTCTATCCATCTGTTCAAATATCCATCCATGTATAGCACTTATTCATGTCTTAGAATGCTTCCAGACCTACAACAAACTTGTAATTCCACAAGAACAGCACTTCCCAATATTTCAGTGCATTTAGCTTGTGTTTGGAGCTAACAAGGGCCATCAATTTAATCATGCTTTTAGAATGTCGATGTTGGTCTTGGCTGAAGCAATTTTATATTTTGACAACAATACATGATACAGATTTGTGGTTAACCTTACAACGACTCTGGGTTGGTAATGATCGAAATCATCTATAGTGACTGCTTAAATAAATTAAGTTTATTTAATTTTCCAGGTGAAATCATACAAAAGTGACTGTGCACTTACCTAGGAGGACAACAATGGATACAACAGCAGCTATTGTTATTATGCTGGGCTTCACACAGTTGCCTGTGAATAAGAGACAGTTACTCAGTCAAAATGAGTCTAGTCTCTAGGAGGTTAACAAGAAAAATGATCGCTTTAATTTCAAAACATACTGCTACAAATTTTGAAAGATATTAATTATGAGTCCGTTATTGGAATTTTTAAGATTTAAAAATTCTCAAAAAGATAACAAATTTGCCAATTAATTAGCATTGAAATGACTAATTTCAGGAAAGAACAATGTATCACTTACCATCTGATGGTGGAGATGTAGTGATTGGATCTTGAATTCGATCAACTAGAAGAAAAAGAAGCACAATATAAAGACTACTGCATACAACATGCCTGTCTGCAACATGCACAAGCCTTTCCTTTGTGCATGCTAATTCTGTTTGCAAAATTGTAAGAAAGCTGAAGAATTATACAATTGTAAAGGCACACACATACTGCCTCACGCATAAAGATGAATTGCAAGTGATGCGGAGCTCATAAATAATTATCGTTTAAGCACAATTAGGGCCATAACCAAAAAAAATAAAAAAAAGTTGATGCCTGAAATTTTTGGACAGTTGTCAGGAATTGGACCCATAAGCACAATGTCCCCACATAGTTGGTAAATGATGGTGAAGGAGGGGGGAAAAAAAAAGAGCCAGAAGATCGGTGTTTTAGAATTGCATGGTTTAGTTGTTGTGCTTGACAAGTTTCAAAATCAGCTCGTACACCAGTTTCGTAACAAGCGGTCTGGAAATGTTGAAAGAACGAAGCCCTTGCTGAGAAAACCTCACTCAATGCAATGCCTGAATTTCACCATGCATCACTGAAGTTTGGTACAATTAACAATGTGTGTTCATATGAGACCAGAATCGAACTTTTTGGTCACGATTACAGTCAGTATCAGTTTGACAACCAAAGGGGACTGTATATACTATGGAGGTCGATCAGTGACACTTTGGACAGTCAGTGACTACTATTTTGTAGCTGGTGGTTCAGGGGCCCTTTTGAAGATTAATGGCAAGTACCAGGACATTTCAGCCCATAACCTGGTTGCCTTTACAGGGAGGTTCAGGTAAAGCTTTTAGCAAGATGATTAAACATGCAAACAATATAGAAATGGTTAAAAAAAAAATATATATATATATATATATATATATATATATATATATATATATATATATATATATATATATATATATATATATATATATATATATATTTACTATATATATATATATATATATATATATATATATATATAAATCAGTGGTGTTTTGCAATGACCAGCTCATTCCCACAGATTAAACCCCTACTGAAAAACTGGTTTGAGTTTGAACTCGGTGTTCGATGGAGTAAGACGCAAAGTTTGAGTCTCCTGCTGATTTTGATTAAATGACCAAAATATAAATGACCAAAAAAGTGCTAATTAATTACAATTTTATAATAAATTTGACGTATTCTACTTTGTTTCCTTATTTGTATTTTTAACTTGGTGGTTCGTTAAAATGTCTGGGAAGAACTTGAAAACCAGTGGTAGGATTCAGACAAAACTGAGGTCTAGAGAGTGCAGCCGCAAGTGCGTCTCCTTGTCCCTGTGAACCCACAGCCTCAACCGCATCCCCGAGCGGTGACCATGATTTCAAACACTGAAAGGTACTGTTGGGGACATGGAGCACACGCTCTCCGGTTGCATCGATGATATCGTTCATATGAAGACTACTATTGAGTCTCTCACTGCGACCGTGACTCAATTAGAGAATAAATGTGAGGATTTGGAGTCGAGGTCACGGCGCAATAACGTTAGGATAGTCGGAGTTCCAAAGGGCGCCGACACCTGTACTACCGCTGCTGTAGCGGCCTTGTTAAAAGAGGCGTTTGGTCTGGAGGAGGAGCCGGTTCTGGACCGGTCTCACCGGACCCTTCGGCCGAAGCCGAAGTCTGTTGAACGACCACGAGCTATTGCGTGCAGATTCCACTATCACAGTGACTGTGTTGATATTTTACGCCGTGCGAGAGAGCTCCAGCAGATTAAAGTGAGGGATCTGACCATCTCCGTGTTCCCTGACTACACAGTCAAGATTGCCCGGGCCCGGGCCGGTTTAACGAGGTTCGGCGTCAACGTCGTGATATTGAGGGCACTTGCTATGGAATACTTCACCCAGCTCGGCTTCGCATTACATACAACGGAGTCCAGAAGGAGTTTATTTCAGCGGAGGAAGCAGGAGACTACGTTAAACTCTTAATATAATTACAGTAATAATTATATATTTATATGTGGCAAGAAAATGCTTAGTCTAGCTTGCAATAATAAATATTATGAGTGCATGGAACACATTTAACTGTATGTTCATACAGAATACATAAACTATATCATTTCAATGGATGTAAAGTAAGTATGAATTGCTGTAATTTTATTACAGCAATAAAAAAAAAAAAAAACACTTGCCAGAAACAAGTATAGAAAAAAACAAATATGTATGCCACCAGTTATGATTAATTGCCACAGCTGTCTGGCTTGAGTAAACAAGAAGTTGTCACGATACAGCCAGCAGATGGCACTGGGGCTCCGGTCAGGTCACGTGACCGTGGTTTTGCCCGTACACTTCCTTGTTTTGATTTGTCACGGGTGTTAGTGTTTTTGTGTTAATGAACACTAGTATATAGACGCCTTAGTTCCTGAGCATGGCGCTCGTTATTGTTTCCTGTTATGCCAAGTTCGCTGATTCTCGTTTTTGTAAAATAATTACATGACTACAACTGTTAGATGGGATCTTTATTCTCATGTAGTCATGAGTCCCACTATT